>BTPG01000001.1:247054460-247434460 GCA_036245525.1 Semisulcospira habei
CAATGTTTCATGACACAGGTCTAGATTTTGTTGTTTAAAGTCACTCTTGCGTCCATTGCTGTATTTCGAGCAACATTTTTGCTGTGCCAATAAGCTTAGGGTAACTCAATTAGCTCTCTCGTCACGGGACGCCACCTAAACCACAATGGTGCTTAACACCAGACACTTTTCTTTTTTTTTGTGACCAGTGTCTGTGGATTTCTAGTCCGTTGACTGGTGTCCACTTTTTGTTTTTCCAGTGTCATTGCGTTGGAAATCGAGGGGGGGAGGGGGGGGGGAGGTGGTGGGGTGTTGTGCGAAAATTGCAACTGTTCCCTACGGGCAACAAAAACTTTTTTTTCGTATGTTAGCCGACCCATAGTCCAGTGAGAGGGGAGCCATGGTCACGGGAGGGAGGGGGAGATGGTCGTTTCCAGTTCAATGCTATGCAAAGAGTTTGCCTGTTTCATCTCAGCCTGGTGTTTTAAAAGAGCTGTTGTGTTAGTATTTCAGTCTTCGTAATTGTTTCTCAGAGTGGGTATTTTTGTTTTTGGTCCACGCGATCA
This sequence comes from Semisulcospira habei, assembly GCA_036245525.1. NCBI lineage: Eukaryota > Metazoa > Mollusca > Gastropoda > Semisulcospiridae > Semisulcospira > Semisulcospira habei. The sequence continues at coordinate 247,055,006 of BTPG01000001.1, forward strand.
TAGGGCAGCGCAGTGGTTGTGGCGCCTGAAACTTGGGCTATGTTCGTCGCACGGAGTCCGTACGGTTGCAGTTTTTTTTAAAAATGTTCCCCGCCAAACGGCGCGCGGAGTTGGACCGGGGCCACACGTGTGAGATCATCATTGAAGACTGTTATGTGTCGGGCGCAGCGGTTTGTGAGTCTATGTGAGTCAGGATGGTTGGGAAACGTTTTTGCGCTCATAAAACAATAATGTCTATTAACTCATTGCCCAAGTCTTGCGCGAACGCTCCGCACCCCCTAACCTCCGAACTAAAAACTACACAAAAAGAACGAAAACACAACGTAACCCAAGACCTTGTCCCGTCACTTAATCACCATATGAAGGATAGATGACTGTGGTCGCGAGCGCATCCACTACCGCACGTGATGGATGACACCATCGCCTCTGGCCCAGTGAACTCGAAATAACCCCGTCCCGCCTATCAAGAACACAACCAACTAGGGCCCCCGAATACACGTCGAGATGATAAGCAACCTTGGACCGGTGTGCCAAGCTACGTAAGCCTGTCATGAAAAAATTAACCTCACGATCCGTGGCGCCAAACATGCACTGACGGGCAGTCAGAGCACAGAAGCGGCTTACGCACATACTTCGAATCCAGACAAGGCATCGGGATGCGCCATACAAACCGCAGATTTGAGCGACAATAGAGGCACAACCGTTATCGCTCTAGCCAAGCCTGGTGATGAAGGGTCACAAATGCTAACAAGTCCTTAACGCATCGTGTAAATGTTGTTACTATGTACGTACCATATTTTGGTTTCCCTGTTCAGCCACTGGTGTTTTGGTTTGTGTTGCGACATTTGTGTGTTTTCGGTGGGGAAGTCAATCTTGTATTACTGTCCGTTTGTTAACGTGTTGTTTCATACTGTTCATTGCGTTATTTCCGCATAATTTGTTTTTCAGATTTTCCTGTTCCTCATTTGTTATGTTGATTTTTCTTCCTTTCTGCGCGGCGCGTGGTCAGTTACGGTTCATTGCGTCGTATACTTTTGTTTTTCTGATTCTCCTGTCCCTCATTTGTCAAGAGTTTGTTACTAAACCGTTTGTTGGCGCGTTCGGAGGGTCTTGCCGTTCTGTTCAGGCATCCATCTCTCGTTTGTTGGTTTTGGGATTATTTGTTGTTTATCCGGTGTTCATGAGTCGATTTCATCCCATGCCTCGGTTCAGGTCCGTGCGACCCCGGTCTTTTGGCATGTGCCGTTGGCCCCGCGTTGTTTACACGTTTGTTTTTCAGCAGTGTGATCATCTGTTCTGAGTGTTGAGTTTTGATCAGATGATCTGGTCTCCCCAGACTCATTTGCCTTTTTCCGATGTTGCGGATTCTGGCCTGGGATTATTGTTTTCCCTCGTGTTTCGGAGGTTTCTTTGGTCGGCTTGTTTGCCTTTGCGCTGTGGTTTTGCGCTATGATATTTTTTTTTTTTTGCCGAGATTTGGTTAGAGAGAAGAAATGAGAAGGAAGAAGAGGGGGGAAACAAACAACAAGAAAAGGGGGGGGGGGGGGGCCACTACACATGCACATGCAATTGTTGGTTACATGGTATCTGTGTTCCCAGTCCCAGAGTGTTCTCAAATTTACGGGTTTGAGTCAGAATATTGAGTCACTTCCAAAGGCTGTGCCCTCCTTGTGATATTGCATAATCTTTGGTCATCAGGTGGTCGAGCGGCCCCCGGCGCGCCAACTGGTAGCATGTTCACGTTGCCAGTTCAAAGTTGGGCTTGAGATAGTGCATGCGTGTACGTGCGCGTCAACATTTTCAGCACCCGTTATTTCACACGTTGCGGCCATTCGTGGTGCGACTCATTCCACAAATCTATTTGGGATTAATTTGTCGCTGACGTTGTTTTTCCCTTTCCTTTCGCTATAGCTTTGTTTTTCCTTTTCGTATCGTTTCTTCGGATGGCTTGTTTGCCGTTGATTTAGCTCTGTGGACGGGCGCTGAGATGGCCTGTGGGCGGCTGCGGTTATGTCAGCCCCGTTTTGTAATCGCTCGTCGGTCGGTGTGCATGAATCATGCGCGATCAGTTTTAATTCTGGCATAGTATGCCCTTGCTGTTTGTGCAGTGCTTTGTTTAGGCTACGTACACTGCCTCACCGTTTGGCATCGATTCAGCTCCCGTTTTGTAGCCTGAGGATTATTCTTCCCCAAAGTGGGCCCCGCGTTTGTTATGCGTTTTTGTTTCGGGTGGTGTACCCATTGGTACTTTTTTGACTTCCAGTTTAGAAGTGAGGTCAAGGCTTGTTTTCGCCTTGTGTTGGTTTTTTGGTTGTTTGTTTTTTTCTTTGTTGGTGAGAAAGTTACTGTTGTGTGACTAGACCTGTGCCACTCGTGAAAGTGTGACCAAGCCAGGCAGTCTCGTTGTGTAGTTGTTGGTGGATCAGCACGAGGGCCAATCTAACGCGGGAAAGCACGGCGAGGGTAGTCCCCAACGATCGTGTGTGTATGAAATGGTGCTCGACATCGCACACCAAACAACGCGTTCAGGAGCCTGTTTATTCTGGCTTGGCCGTATACACAATGTTTCATGACACAGGTCTAGATTTTGTTTTAGTCACTCTTTCCATTGCGTATTTCGAGCACATTTTTGCTTGCAATAAGCTAGGTACTGCTCTCGTCAGCGGACCCACCTAACCACAATGGTGCTTAACACCGAACTTTTCTTTTTGTTGTGACCGTTCTGTGGATTTCTAGTCGTTGGTGTCACTTTTTGTTTTCCAGTTCATTGCGTTGGACGAGGGGGGGAGGGGGGGGGGGTTGTGCGAATTGCACTGTTCGCATATACTTTCGTATGTTTGCCGGACCCAGTAGGTCCTGTCGTTCCATTCAGGCTTCAAGAGTTTGCCTGTTTCTCGCTGGTGTGTTAAGCTGTTGTGTTATTCATTTCGTATTGTTTCTCAGAGTGGTTTGTTGGCCACCTCTTAGCGCTGTGGTTGTGCGCTGAACTGGTTATTTCGCACGGCCGTTGCCGTTTTTATGTCCCCCGCGCGCGTGGCCACGTGTGAGTCATCATTGAAGACTGTTGTCGGTGCGCGTTTGATCTCTGTGAGTCAGTGGTTGGTACGTTAGCTCTGATTCATCTATTACTCAGGCCAGCTTGCGCGTGCTCCGTCTTCGCATTAATTTGTTACTATGCGTCCATTTTTTGGTTTCTCACGGTTTTGTTGCGACATTTGTGTGTTTTCGGTGGGGAAGTCAATCTTGTATTACTGTCCGTTTGTTAACGTGTTGTTTCATACTGTTCATTGCGTTATTTCCGCATCATTTGTTTTTCAGATTTTCCTGTTCCTCATTTGTTATGTTGATTTTTCTTCCTTTCTGCGCGGCGCGTGGTCAGTTACGGTTCATTGCGTCGTATACTTTTGTTTTTCTGATTCTCCTGTCCCTCATTTGTCAAGAGTTTGTTACTAAACCGTTTGTTGGCGCGTTCGGAGGGTCTTGCCGTTCTGTTCAGGCATCCATCTCTCGTTTGTTGGTTTTGGGATTATTTGTTGTTTATCCGGTGTTCATGAGTCGATTTCATCCCATGCCTCGGTTCAGGTCCGTGCGACCCCGGTCTTTTGGCATGTGCCGTTGGCCCCGCGTTGTTTACACGTTTGTTTTCAGCAGTGTGATCATCTGTTCTGAGTGTTGAGTTTTGATCAGATGATCTGGTCTCCCCAGACTCATTTGCCTTTTTCCGATGTTGCGGATTCTGGCCTGGGATTATTGTTTTCCCTCGTGTTTCGGAGGTTTCTTTGGTCGGCTTGTTTGCCTTTGCGCTGTGGTTTTGCGCTATGATATATATATATTTTTTTTTTGCCGAGATTTGGTTAGAGAGAAGAAATGAGAAGGAAGAAGAGGGGGGAAACAAACAACAAGAAAAGGGGGGGGGGGGGCACTACACATGCACATGCAATTGTTGGTTACATGGTATCTGTGTTCCCAGTCCCAGAGTGTTCTCAAATTTACGGGTTTGAGTCAGAATATTGAGTCACTTCCAAAGGCTGTGCCCTCCTTGTGATATTGCATAATCTTTGGTCATCAGGTGGTCGAGCGGCCCCCGGCGCGCCAACTGGTAGCATGTTCACGTTGCCAGTTCAAAGTTGGGCTTGAGATAGTGCATGCGTGTACGTGCGCGTCAACATTTTCAGCACCCGTTATTTCACACGTTGCGGCCATTCGTGGTGCGACTCATTCCACAAATCTGTTTGGGATTAATTTGTCGCTGACGTTGTTTTTCCCTTTCCTTTCGCTATAGCTTTGTTTTTCATTTTCGTATCGTTCTTCGGATGGCTTGTTTGCCGTTGATTTAGCTCTGTGGACGGGCGCTGAGATGGCCTGTGGGCGGCTGCGGTTATGTCAGCCCCGTTTTGTAATCGCTCGTCGGTCGGTGTGCATGAATCATGCGCGATCAGTTTTAATTCTGGCATAGTATGCCCTTGCTGTTTGTGCAGTGTTTTGTTTAGGCTACGTACACTGCCTCACCGTTTGGCATCGATTCAGCTCCCGTTTTGTAGCCTGAGGATTATTCTTCCCCAAAGTGGGCCCCGCGTTTGTTATGCGTTTTTGTTTCGGGTGGTGTACCCATTGGTACTTTTTTGACTTCCAGTTTAGAAGTGAGGTCAAGGCTTGTTTTCGCCTTGTGTTGGTTTTTTGGTTGTTTGTTTTTTTCTTTGTTGGTGAGAAAGTTACTGTTGTGTGACTAGACCTGTGCCACTCGTGAAAGTGTGACCAAGCCAGGCAGTCTCGTTGTGTAGTTGTTGGTGGATCAGCACGAGGGCCAATCTAACGCGGGAAAGCACGGCGAGGGTAGTCCCCAACGATCGTGTGTGTATGAAATGGTGCTCGACATCGCACACCAAACAACGCGTTCAGGAGCCTGTTTATTCTGGCTTGGCCGTATACACAATGTTTCATGACACAGGTCTAGATTTTGTTTTAGTCACTCTTTCCATTGCGTATTTCGAGCACATTTTTGCTTGCAATAAGCTAGGTACTGCTCTCGTCAGCGGACCCACCTAACCACAATGGTGCTTAACACCGAACTTTTCTTTTTGTTGTGACCGTTCTGTGGATTTCTAGTCGTTGGTGTCACTTTTTGTTTTCCAGTTCATTGCGTTGGACGAGGGGGGGAGGGGGGGGGGGGGTTGTGCGAATTGCACTGTTCGCATATACTTTCGTATGTTTGCCGGACCCAGTAGGTCCTGTCGTTCCATTCAGGCTTCAAGAGTTTGCCTGTTTCTCGCTGGTGTGTTAAGCTGTTGTGTTATTCATTTCGTATTGTTTCTCAGAGTGGTTTGTTGGCCACCTCTTAGCGCTGTGGTTGTGCGCTGAACTGGTTATTTCGCACGGCCGTTGCCGTTTTTATGTCCCCCGCGCGCGTGGCCACGTGTGAGTCATCATTGAAGACTGTTGTCGGTGCGCGTTTGATCTCTGTGAGTCAGTGGTTGGTACGTTAGCTCTGATTCATCTATTACTCAGGCCAGCTTGCGCGTGCTCCGTCTTCGCATTAATTTGTTACTATGCGTCCATTTTTTGGTTTCTCACGGTTTTGTTGCGACATTTGTGTGTTTTCGGTGGGGAAGTCAATCTTGTATTACTGTCCGTTTGTTAACGTGTTGTTTCATACTGTTCATTGCGTTATTTCCGCATCATTTGTTTTTCAGATTTTCCTGTTCCTCATTTGTTATGTTGATTTTTCTTCCTTTCTGCGCGGCGCGTGGTCAGTTACGGTTCATTGCGTCGTATACTTTTGTTTTTCTGATTCTCCTGTCCCTCATTTGTCAAGAGTTTGTTACTAAACCGTTTGTTGGCGCGTTCGGAGGGTCTTGCCGTTCTGTTCAGGCATCCATCTCTCGTTTGTTGGTTTTGGGATTATTTGTTGTTTATCCGGTGTTCATGAGTCGATTTCATCCCATGCCTCGGTTCAGGTCCGTGCGACCCCGGTCTTTTGGCATGTGCCGTTGGCCCCGCGTTGTTTACACGTTTGTTTTCAGCAGTGTGATCATCTGTTCTGAGTGTTGAGTTTTGATCAGATGATCTGGTCTCCCCAGACTCATTTGCCTTTTTCCGATGTTGCGGATTCTGGCCTGGGATTATTGTTTTCCCTCGTGTTTCGGGGGTTTCTTTGGTCGGCTTGTTTGCCTTTGCGCTGTGGTTTTGCGCTATGATATATATTTTTTTTTTTGCCGAGATTTGGTTAGAGAGAAGAAATGAGAAGGAAGAAGAGGGGGGAAACAAACAACAAGAAAAGGGGGGGGGGGGGGGCCACTACACATGCACATGCAATTGTTGGTTACATGGTATCTGTGTTCCCAGTCCCAGAGTGTTCTCAAATTTACGGGTTTGAGTCAGAATATTGAGTCACTTCCAAAGGCTGTGCCCTCCTTGTGATATTGCATAATCTTTGGTCATCAGGTGGTCGAGCGGCCCCCGGCGCGCCAACTGGTAGCATGTTCACGTTGCCAGTTCAAAGTTGGGCTTGAGATAGTGCATGCGTGTACGTGCGCGTCAACATTTTCAGCACCCGTTATTTCACACGTTGCGGCCATTCGTGGTGCGACTCATTCCACAAATCTTTTTGGGATTAATTTGTCGCTGACGTTGTTTTTCCCTTTCCTTTCGCTATAGCTTTGTTTTTCCTTTTCGTATCGTTTCTTCGGATGGCTTGTTTGCCGTTGATTTAGCTCTGTGGACGGGCGCTGAGATGGCCTGTGGGCGGCTGCGGTTATGTCAGCCCCGTTTTGTAATCGCTCGTCGGTCGGTGTGCATGAATCATGCGCGATCAGTTTTAATTCTGGCATAGTATGCCCTTGCTGTTTGTGCAGTGCTTTGTTTAGGCTACGTACACTGCCTCACCGTTTGGCATCGATTCAGCTCCCGTTTTGTAGCCTGAGGATTATTCTTCCCCAAAGTGGGCCCCGCGTTTGTTATGCGTTTTTGTTTCGGGTGGTGTACCCATTGGTACTTTTTTGACTTCCAGTTTAGAAGTGAGGTCAAGGCTTGTTTTCGCCTTGTGTTGGTTTTTTGGTTGTTTGTTTTTTTCTTTGTTGGTGAGAAAGTTACTGTTGTGTGACTAGACCTGTGCCACTCGTGAAAGTGTGACCAAGCCAGGCAGTCTCGTGTAGTTGTTGGTGGATCAGCACGAGGGCCAATCTAACGCGGGAAAGCACGGCGAGGGTAGTCCCCAACGATCGTGTGTGTATGAAATGGTGCTCGACATCGCACACCAAACAACGCGTTCAGGAGCCTGTTTATTCTGGCTTGGCCGTATACACAATGTTTCATGACACAGGTCTAGATTTTGTTTTAGTCACTCTTTCCATTGCGTATTTCGAGCACATTTTTGCTTGCAATAAGCTAGGTACTGCTCTCGTCAGCGCACCCACCTAACCACAATGGTGCTTAACACCGAACTTTTCTTTTTGTTGTGACCGTTCTGTGGATTTCTAGTCGTTGGTGTCACTTTTTGTTTTCCAGTTCATTGCGTTGGACGAGGGGGGGGAGGGGGGGGGGTTGTGCGAATTGCACTGTTCGCATATACTTTCGTATGTTTGCCGGACCCAGTAGGTCCTGTCGTTCCATTCAGGCTTCAAGAGTTTGCCTGTTTCTCGCTGGTGTGTTAAGCTGTTGTGTTATTCATTTCGTATTGTTTCTCAGAGTGGTTTGTTGGCCACCTCTTAGCGCTGTGGTTGTGCGCTGAACTGGTTATTTTGCACGGCCGTTGCCGTTTTTATGTCCCCCGCGCGCGTGGCCACGTGTGAGTCATCATTGAAGACTGTTGTCGGTGCGCGTTTGATCTCTGTGAGTCAGTGGTTGGTACGTTAGCTCTGATTCATCTATTACTCAGGCCAGCTTGCGCGTGCTCCGTCTTCGCATTAATTTGTTACTATGCGTCCATTTTTTGGTTTCTCACGGTTTTGTTGCGACATTTGTGTGTTTTCGGTGGGGAAGTCAATCTTGTATTACTGTCCGTTTGTTAACGTGTTGTTTCATACTGTTCATTGCGTTATTTCCGCATCATTTGTTTTTCAGATTTTCCTGTTCCTCATTTGTTATGTTGATTTTTCTTCCTTTCTGCGCGGCGCGTGGTCAGTTACGGTTCATTGCGTCGTATACTTTTGTTTTTCTGATTCTCCTGTCCCTCATTTGTCAAGAGTTTGTTACTAAACCGTTTGTTGGCGCGTTCGGAGGGTCTTGCCGTTCTGTTCAGGCATCCATCTCTCGTTTGTTGGTTTTGGGATTATTTGTTGTTTATCCGGTGTTCATGAGTCGATTTCATCCCATGCCTCGGTTCAGGTCCGTGCGACCCCGGTCTTTTGGCATGTGCCGTTGGCCCCGCGTTGTTTACACGTTTGTTTTCAGCAGTGTGATCATCTGTTCTGAGTGTTGAGTTTTGATCAGATGATCTGGTCTCCCCAGACTCATTTGCCTTTTTCCGATGTTGCGGATTCTGGCCTGGGATTATTGTTTTCCCTCGTGTTTCGGAGGTTTCTTTGGTCGGCTTGTTTGCCTTTGCGCTGTGGTTTTGCGCTATGATATATTTTTTTTTTTTTTTTTGCCGAGATTTGGTTAGAGAGAAGAAATGAGAAGGAAGAAGAGGGGGGAAACAAACAACAAGAAAAGGGGGGGGGGGGGGCCACTACACATGCACATGCAATTGTTGGTTACATGGTATCTGTGTTCCCAGTCCCAGAGTGTTCTCAAATTTACGGGTTTGAGTCAGAATATTGAGTCACTTCCAAAGGCTGTGCCCTCCTTGTGATATTGCATAATCTTTGGTCATCAGGTGGTCGAGCGGCCCCCGGCGCGCCAACTGGTTGCATGTTCACGTTGCCAGTTCAAAGTTGGGCTTGAGATAGTGTACGTAGCCTAAACAAAGCACTGCACAAACAGCAAGGGCATACTATGCCAGAATGATAAAACTGATCGCGCATGATTCATGCACACCGACCGACGAGCGATTACAAAACGGGGCTGACATAACCGCAGCCGCCCACAGGTCATCTCAGCGCCCGTCCACAGAGCTAAATCAACGGCAAACAAGCCATCCGAAGAAACGATACGAAAAGGAAAAACAAAGCTATAGCGAAAGGAAAGGGAAAAACAACGTCAGCGACAAATTAATCCCAAACAGATTTGTGGAATGAGTCGCACCACGAATGGCCGCAACGTGTGAAATAACGGGTGCTGAAAATGTTGACGCGCACGTACACGCATGCACTATCTCAAGCCCAACTTTGAACTGGCAACGTGAACATGCTACCAGTTGGCGCGCCGGGGGCCGCTCGACCACCTGATGACCAAAGATTATGCAATATCACAAGGAGGGCACAGCCTTTGGAAGTGACTCAATATTCTGACTCAAACCCGTAAATTTGAGAACACTCTGGGACTGGGAACACAGATACCATGTAACCAACAATTGCATGTGCATGTGTAGTGGCCCCCCCCCCTTTTCTTGTTGTTTGTTTCCCCCCTCTTCTTCCTTCTCATTTCTTCTCTCTAACCAAATCTCGGCAACAAAAAAAAAAAATATCATAGCGCAAAACCACAGCGCAAAGGCAAACAAGCCGACCAAAGAAACCTCCGAAACACGAGAGAAAACAATAATCCCAGGCCAGAATCCGCAACATCGGAAAAAGGCAAATGAGTCTGGGGAGACCAGATCATCTGATCAAAACTCAACACTCAGAACAGATGATCACACTGCTGAAAACAAACGTGTAAACAACGCGGGGCCAACGGCACATGCCAAAAGACCGGGGTCGCACGGACCTGAACCGAGGCATGGGATGAAATCGACTCATGAACACCGGATAAACAACAAATAATCCCAAAACCAACAAACGAGAGATGGATGCCTGAACAGAACGGCAAGACCCTCCGAACGCGCCAACAAACGGTTTAGTAACAAACTCTTGACAAATGAGGGACAGGAGAATCAGAAAAACAAAAGTATACGACGCAATGAACCGTAACTGACCACGCGCCGCGCAGAAAGGAAGAAAAATCAACATAACAAATGAGGAACAGGAAAATCTGAAAAACAAATTATGCGGAAATAACGCAATGAACAGTATGAAACAACACGTTAACAAACGGACAGTAATACAAGATTGACTTCCCCACCGAAAACACACAAATGTCGCAACAAAACCGTGAGAAACCAAAAAATGGACGCATAGTAACAAATTAATGCGAAGACGGAGCACGCGCAAGCTGGCCTGAGTAATAGATGAATCAGAGCTAACGTACCAACCACTGACTCACAGAGATCAAACGCGCACCGACAACAGTCTTCAATGATGACTCACACGTGGCCACGCGCGCGGGGGACATAAAAACGGCAACGGCCGTGCGAAATAACCAGTTCAGCGCACAACCACAGCGCTAAGAGGTGGCCAACAAACCACTCTGAGAAACAATACGAAATGAATAACACAACAGCTTAACACACCAGCGAGAAACAGGCAAACTCTTGAAGCCTGAATGGAACGACAGGACCTACTGGGTCCGGCAAACATACGAAAGTATATGCGAACCGAGTGCAATTCGCACAACCCCCCCCCCCCCTCCCCCCCTCGTCCAACGCAATGAACTGGAAAACAAAAAGTGACACCAACGACTTAGAAATCCACAGAACGGTCACAACAAAAAGAAAAGTTCGGTGTTAAGCACCATTGTGGTTAGGTGGGTCCGCTGACGAGAGCAGTACCTAGCTTATTGCAAGCAAAAATGTGCTCGAAATACGCAATGGAAAGAGTGACTAAAACAAAATCTAGACCTGTGTCATGAAACATTGTGTATACGGCCAAGCCAGAATAAACAGGCTCCTGAACGCGTTGTTTGGTGTGCGATGTCGAGCACCATTTCATACACACAAGCAGCGAATAGGATAACCCCCTTGCGCATGCGGCCACTGGCACTGTAAACAGTACCGGTGTTTGCATGCACAGTGGGGTGAAATACTGTATACATTTTAATAATAATAATGTACATATATACAGCGCTTAACCTCCAAATGAATGGTCCTCTAAGCACTTTACTAAATCAAAAACACAGAACAAAAAGTACAAGAAAGAAAACGCTACAATAAATTTACAAAAACTAAAGTGGCACATATCAAAAGCTCACACTCACACATACACACACACCGTTACAAGAACAGTTACTGCCAAAGATTGCTAACGCACTGAAAATGCATCTAACTATACGCATAAGAAAACATAGGTCTTGAACAGTGATTTAAAAGCAGACAGAGTTGGAGCATGTCTGACATGGGCTGGAAGATCGTTCCAGGTGACTGGTCCGAAATAAAAAAAGGCACGCTGGCCCTGGTTAGACTTCTTTCACCTAGGAACCCCTGAAAATACACGCGTCTGATGCTGAACGGAGGGATCTTGATTTTCGAGTGCTTTTTCTGAATCTAGTAACCAGTGCCTTTATATCATGTCAGTGTATCCATAAAGTCATGCAAACAAGAATGACACTTTGTATTAGATGTAATCAAGTTCTGATATATTGGCCTTTTTGTACGTGATATTTTACTGTGTTATTTTATGTGTTGCTGTAATAATGTCAAAATTACAATTTATGCTTTGTGGGCTGAGTATCAAGTGGGCCTATTGGTGAAATGTTGTGCTGTGTCATATTGACACATGTAGCCTGTGAAAAAACGGTTGTTTTCTATTATCTTTACATTCGTTTACAGTGAGCAGATCCGGGGAGGGGGGTGGGGGGGGGGGGGGCTGGCACAGGGGGGGGCAAGGGGGGGGGCGGGGGGGGGGGCGAGTGGAGGGTGTGTGGGGGGGGGGGGGGAAGAAGAGCCAGCAGTCCCATTTAATTTATAACCTTCCTATCAACTCCCACCCAGCCACCCTCATATCATTAACTCTCTCGCATTTATTATTACTCTCAATGACCTGCCCCACCCCACCCCCCCACCCCACTGGAAGTAAGGTTTAGTGTTGGGGGTCCTTTTGTGTCAGGTTTTAGGCCCCCAATCAAAAATTTGGAACACCCCTCCTCCCCCCCCCCCTCGAAGTAACTGATCCGCTTCTGGATAGACATAAAGTCACAGGTATAAATCTCCAAGGCTTCCTCAGTTTGAAGAGCAGAGTTTATTTCTGCACAAAAAGGTGGCTGCCAAGTGCATAATATGCAGAGAAGAACCCAACGAAGAAAGAAACATGCTTCAAAAAGAAGTTACAACACAATTTACTAATATTTACGGTTTAACCCGAAATATTAATAAATTGTGTTGTAACCCATTTCAAAATGGACGTCTAAACAAGTACATAATTTGAAACTTATCGTTTCTGCTTAGATGCAATTTATTATCATGAAAAGATAAGTTCCAAGTTATAAAGTTGTCTTCGGCAAATGCTAGGATGGTGGTCACTGAGAAGGTGGAGCTGGATGATTACTGTTGAACCGAGTGGGTCGTCTCCCCTGACACACTGAAGAAGATACGAATTGACCATGATCGTTTAAGGCTGGTGATAAAATAGCTTGCCACCTAGAGGCTTCAAGCTAATCCAGCACCAACCTTGAACTATCATGGTCGATCTGTCTCGTTTCATTTCCCTGTGTGTGTATGTGTGTGTGTTTTGTGTGTGTGTATGAGTGTGTGTGGGTGTGCAATTGCTCAAATTATTTTAATGACATGTTTTGGGCCATTGTCGTGTTTGTGATTATGCATAATTATGAGTAATTTGTATTTTTGGTTGACGTGCGAAGCAAAAGTGAGTCTTATGTTCTGGGCCAGTGGTCGTGGTCTGTTGCCCGTCATCTGACGTCCTTGTTATACTTTAAGTTTGGCATTTTCCCAGAGACTGTTCAAGCCACAGTCTTCAAACTTGGCCCAAGAATACTTTGTGGAAAGACCTTTCTAAATGTACCAATTTGAGTGACCTCTTATAAAGGTCAAGGTCACAGGGCATCAGGAAATAGGTAAAAAAGTAGCTATATTTTGACATAATTTATTGTTTCTCAAATACTATTCAAAACATTAAACCCCCTCTCTCTTGGCTTGACTTCGTGAACGAAGATTTTATAGGGGTTGCCCACGACATCTGCAGGCCTCCTCGTGGCTGCGGAGGCCAATCCGGGACAGGCAGGTTTGACCGCAGTGGCTGCAGGGGAAGGTCTGGCCAGGGTTCTGAGTTGCAGCATCTCTGTTTTTTCTCCTGAGCCGCTTGTCCTTAAGGCTAGCTCTGCGAGAGTCCTCAAAGGAGACGGTTGCCTTGTAAATGGTGGAGCGCCAGGTGTCACGGTCCGCAGCAAGCGAAGACCACTGGCGGTGGTCGATTTGGCAGGCACTAAGTGACTTCTTGAGACAGTCTTTGTATCTCTTCTTTGGTGCCCCTCTGTCTCGGTGTCCAGTGGCAAGCTCGCCAAACAGGGTGATCTTGGGTAGGGGATGATCCTCCATCCTGGAGACATGCCCCACCCAGCGGAGCTGCGTCCGCAGCAGCAAAGCCTCAATGCTCACAGTTTCTGCCTGTTCAAGGACCTCGACGTTGGTGACATAGTCACTCCAGTGAATGCCCAGGATGGTACGCAGGCAGCGCTGGTGGAAGCTTTCGAGAAGTCGTAGTTGGCTGCGGTAGAGGGCCCAGGACTCGGAACCATACAGCAGGGTGGTGAGGATGACAGCTCTGTACACGCTGATCTTAGTGCCTGTTTTCAGCTGTTGATTGTGCCACACCTGCTTGAATAGTCGCCTGAAAGCGCTGTTCGCTTTTGCCAGCCTGCTGTCAAGCTCCTTGTCCAGCTTGGCGTCTGATGTGATGATGCAGCCAAGGTAAGTAAACTGGTGCACTGACTTTAGTTCAGACTCGCGGATGGTGATGTGGGGAAGGCGATGCTCTACCGTTGGTGCCGGCTGATGAAGGACCTCTGTCTTTTTCAGACTGACCTCGAGTCCAAAGAGCTGGGCAGCGTCTGCGAAGCAGGACGTGATGCGCTGCAGGGCTCTCTGTGTGTGTGCAACGAGGGCAGCGTCATCAGCAAAAAGCAGCTCACGAATCAGTTGGTCTAGGGTTTTGGTGTGGGCTTGCAGTCTGAGGTTGAACAGGCTGCCATCGAGACGATACCTGATGTACACTGCATCGTCATCGTTGAGGTCCACTGTGGCCTGCTTCAACATCATGCTAAAAAAGATGGTGAAGAGGGTCGGTGCCAGCATGCAGTCCTGCTTTACACCGTTGAGAATAGGGAATGGTTCTGAGAGGTCATTGTTGAGTCTGACCTGGCCTTGCTGGTCCTCGTGTAGCTGGACGATCATGCTAAAGAACTTTGGGGGACAGCCAAGTCGCTCCAGGATCTGCCACATGCCTTGCCTGCTCACAGTGTCCAACGCTTTTGTTAGGTCAACAAACGTTATGTACAGTCCTTTGTTCTGCTCGCGGCACTTCTCCTGAAGCTGTCTCAGCACAAAGACCATGTCGGTGGTGCTCCGGTTGGCTCTGAAGCCACATTGGCCCTCTGGGAGGTGGTCTTCAGCGACGGCAGGTACCAGCCGATTCAGGAGCAGCCTTGCAAGAATTTTCCCGAAATAGGTAAAAAAAAGTAGCTATATTTTGACATAATTTATTGTTTCTCAAATACTATTCAAAACTTTAAACCCAAACCTGGTACAAAGATACCTGATGGTAAGACCTTTCTATGCATACTAATTTGGTTGATCCTTCGAAAAGGTCAAGGGTACAACTACAAGAGCTCAGGAAATAGGTCCAAACTAGCCATATTTTGACAAAAGATGTTTGTTTCTCAAATATTCTATTCTCAACTTCAAACCCAAACTTAATGCAGAGATACCTGATGGTAAGGCCTATCTATGCATACTAATTTGAATGACCCGCTTGGAAAGGTCAAGGGTCACAAGAGCTCAGGAAATAGGTAAAGAATAGCCATATTTTGACAAAAGATGTGTTTTCTCAAATATTATTCACAACTTCAAACCCAAACGTGGTACAGAGATACATGATGGTAAGACCTGTCTATGCATCTTAATTTGGATGAGCCCTCGGAAAGGTCAAGGGTCACAAGAGTTTAGCAAATGTGTGTAAAATGCCAGTTTTTGATACAATTGTAGTTACTGGTATTATCAACAGTTTTCAGACTTTTCAATCAAATTTAGCATAAAGGTAGCTGATGATAAGACCTTTCTATGTATGCTAATTTAGTCGACTCATCACAAAGGTCAAGACTCACGGGGGTTTGACAGATGTTTGAAAATCGATTAAATTTTGAGAAAACATGGATTTTGCTGGTACAAGCCATCCCTTTACTTATTGTCACAAAGGTCACACTCGTGGATTGGTCATACACGTGAGCCATAAGGGCTTTGCCTTTCTTTTTGTTGTAACAACAGCGAGTTTAAGAATTGGTCTTGTAACCAAATGTTTTTGCCGTTGTAAAATAAAGGGTCCTTGTTTTTTCAGAGGACTACCCCATTGCAGATTTGGAGAATGTGTATTAACCCATTCAGCCCCGACTCCCTACAGCAGGAGATGGGCTGACCATGATACATGTAATTCAAGGGTAGCACCAGATTAGCTTGGCGCCTGTTGGCGCCAAACTAATCTGGCATTACCCTTGAATTATCCTGGTCAATCCATCTCCTGCAACTGGTGCATAGTCGTTATATGACGCCTATATTTTGGGAAATACGGCAGTTGGGTTGAAGGAGTTAACTCATTCAAGGCCAGCTACATCCGGATACGCAACATAAAGCCGTGTATCCAGATGCAGCTGGCCTTAAATGAGTTAGTAGGAGAGAAATTCACATAAGTTTTGGGTGGTTTTATCAACTGAGTTCCGGTAGTGATTACACTTTATAACTTGCTTGTGTTGATGAAATATATGCTATAGACTATTAGAAGAGCAACAGCAACGCAGTGAAGAGGTCTAAACCAACACTGCAGCGTGGAGTTAACTCATTCTACCCCAACACCGAAATCCCCAAATCTTGCCGTTGTCCACTGAAGACTGCATTGCATTGCAGGACACAGATCGACCATGATAGTTCAAGCGTGATGCCAGAATAGCTTGGCGCCTATAGGCGCCAAGCTATTTTGGCATCACCCTTGAACTATCATGGTCGATCCTTATCTTGCTGTAGTGTGTCTGGGGTAGAATGAGTTAATGTTGATCTTTGTCACACCTCACTTTATCTGTATCCTATATTTCAGTTAGTTCAGCTGATGTTTTCCAAAAGTGATCATATATACTACGCTTTGCTTTGTTAATCAGAATTTATTTTTAATTGTTCCCCAGTTGGGAAAGAATAATACATTTTCATTTTTGTAATGGCTTGGATATGTTTTCATAAAGGGACAGAGAAAATGTGCTTGTTTTTCTCTGTGTTATAGTAAAAGTGCAGATGATTTGTTTTGAAGATACATCAGTGTGTTTTGACTTTATTTGTCAAATGTTCGCTCGCCTGTTATGCGGGTGACTGAGTGAAGAGAGAGATCCAGCAAGAGAGAGAGAGAGAGAGAGGGCGGGGGGAGAAAGAGATCCAGATAAAAGAGAGATATAGGATCCAGTGAAAGAGAGATACAGGATCCAGTGAGAGAGAGAGAGAGAGAGAGATCCAGATAAAGGGATTTCCAGGAACCAGAGAGAGAGAGAGAGATAAAAGAGAGATCCAAAGAGAGAGAGAGATCCACAGAGAGAGAGAGAGAGAGAGATCCAGATAAAGAGAGATCCAGAATTCAGAGATTGAGATCCAAAGAAAGAGAGATTCAGATAGAGATCTAGATAAAGAGAGATCCAGAATTCAGAGAGAGACCGAGATCCAGAAAAAGAAGGATCCAGATAGAGAAATGAAATGAAATGAAACTTTATTTCTCAACGGAAGATGCAGTTAACACATGTGCCATTTTTCACGCTTGAGAGAGAGATTGTTCGCAGGAGTATCAGTAATAATGATAAGGTTACGTTAACCCTTGCATCCTGAGGCTGAATTTGTAAAATTAGCTTTTAGTCCTATGAAGGCTACATTACGGATTAGGAGATAGACTCAACTGTTTTAGCTAAAGGTTGGTACCAGAATAGCTTGGCGCCTCAGCCTTGAACTATCAGTCAACTTTATTTCAAGCAATGGGTGTATCTGAATGAAAACCGCCTCCCAACACTGACAAGCGAGAGCGAAGTCAGTCACGGCGGATAAGCATGCAAACTACCGCAAGGCTTTTATTATCATTGACAACTGAAAATACATAGGTCAGTGGCACTGGGACCGGATCACAATGAAAGAGATCGAGACCGTTCAGTTAATACACAACAAACCAAGGGGAATTACTCAGCGCTGGACAACATATAGTAATGCACCTTCGTGTTTGTGTATGTATGTTTCCCCTGCCTACTTCCTAAGTTCCGGAGAAAGACATGGGTTATATAAGAGACCTGATGCATCTTATTGAAGATGCAAATGATCGTCTTATTTTATACCTGCGTATTTCTCTGTGGGCTGGCGATTGGGTGCCTGATACTGAGGCGGGGGCAGGGGATCTAACTGTTGTCCAGCGCTGAGTAATTCCCCTTGGTTTGTTGTACAATTCTGCCAGCGCTAGCATCACCTATCTGGTTTGTGAGTACGTTCAGTTAATAATAATAATAATAATGAGTATTTATATGGCGCTTAATCTTAACTCATTCAGCCCGACGGCCCAAATTTTGGAGGCGTCATCTAACGACTATGCACCTATTGCAGGAGATGGATCGACCATGATAATTCAAGGGCAGTGCCAGATTAGCTTGGCGCCGACAGGCGCCAAGCTAATCTGGCACTGCCCTTGAATTATCATGGTCGACCCATCTCCTGCTGTAGTGCGTCAGGGCTGATTGGGTTAATCAAAAGCTCTAAGCGCTTTACAATCTGTACACAAAAATAAAAATACAATGACATATGCCCATAACAAACAAACACATACCCGAACACACCACTTTTACAATGAACTAAACAACAACGCACTGAACAAAATAATGAGGAAATCAAAATATGTTGTTTTTTTTTTTTCTTCCCGACGGTCGACCCTTCTGTTTTTCAATCGATGTATTAAGCTAGTTGACGGCCGTACGGCCAATTCGACTGAGGATTATTATCAATACGTCTGTGTAACCCTTTTGCCCCAAGGTCCCATTTCTCAAATTTTGGAGGTGTTGCCTTATGGCTATGTACCAGTTGCAGGAGATGGATTGACCATGATAATTCATGGGTAGTGCCAGATTAGCTTGGCGTCTTCAGGCATGCGCCAAGCTAATCTGGCACTACCCTTGGATTAGCATGGTCAATCCATCTCCTGATGTAGTGACTCGGGGCTAAATGGGTTAAAGTAAAGGGTCAAACCGGTCAGTCATAAAAAATGAGGAAAAGTGAGACAATCGGCTTTATTTCCATGTTGAAAACACACAAGGTGAGAGCTGTAGGCCCGACGTCGCTCTCTCACGCAGGCTTTTACACGTTATTCTTTTAGTTCGCGATGTCGGTCCATCCATCACAGTTTTGAGAGAAAATGACTGAGCTTTTCATTGTGACAACAGGGCTCGAGAAGTTCCCCGCGTCTTAAGAAGATAGATAGACTTCAGATAGCGAAGTAGTGTTTCAACACGTTTTTCTTCATGTTTTATCCTCTGGAAACAAACAAGAAGATGGGATGAACCATAACCCACAAAGTCCCTTCTATATTTTCGCTGTCAATGGTCTCTACCTTATGCCCCCCACCCGGGTCTGCCCTGGGGGACTTGGGTGGGGTTAGGTACTTTTTAGTTCCCAGGGTCACCCTGGTCAGCCCCACAGGGTGAGTTTTTCTCTCTATTCTGGGGCATGTGTTTCTGTCTACCCTTGGTCCATTCACCTGTATTTGCCTTTTTAAAACTCTCCCTACTGTCTGCACTGCCTGTAGCTCTTGATATTGGATGTGTGTTGCTAAATGGTCTTAGCTTTATTTAGGCCCCATGTGTTAGGTTTATTTAATGTATTTGACCGGCTGGCGACATACATTCAATGTTCTGTTTATTTTTTTTTTTTCACAAGCAGTGCAGGCACGTCCTGAGAAAGCCTTGTTGCTGTCGGGACGTTAAGCAATGTACAATCAATCAATCTCTACCTTATGCCTTTGACCTGATTCTGATGTTGAATTATCTCCTATTGACAAAGTCTCGCAGATCTGCAAATGCGCCAGTGTGTTCTACTTTAAGGGGCGCAGGACATACGGGTCATTGACGGATTTGCCAAACGTCATTTGTCATGACGTAGGTTTTAGTTTTTACGTAATTTTATATTTTACGTGACATGAGTTTCACTTTCGCTTCATAGGCTTCAGAAAATGGTGACAAA
This sequence comes from Semisulcospira habei, assembly GCA_036245525.1. Lineage (NCBI taxonomy): Eukaryota > Metazoa > Mollusca > Gastropoda > Semisulcospiridae > Semisulcospira > Semisulcospira habei. The sequence goes on from BTPG01000001.1 coordinate 247,074,381, forward strand.
ACTAGATTGACTTGACGGTACAATTTCAGTCTTGCTATAATTTGTGTGAAAGCAGGTTGACTTTAGCTACATGATGATACTAAGTACACGGGTCACCTTCATGCTCTTCTGAAAGCGCGTCGATGTGTGTGTGCGTGTTTGTACGTGCGTGCGCGCGCGCTCCAAACATCTCCAAGAGGCAGACATCCTCATGCGCCTGGAGGGCGCATGAGGATCTATTCCTCCTGGAGATGCGCGCATGTTTGTCAGTGTGACTGAGTGGAGCAGAGAGAGAGAGAGAGAGAGAGAGATAGAGAGAATGACGTCATATATAGAGTATTATGTCAGTGTCCGCGTGCCTTTACGGAGTTGCCTCTTTTACGTCACCGCCACTGTCTGACTTTCTCTAGAAGTGAAGTTTTTTTTAAGTGTCAATTCTTTTCTGAAAAGAATTAATTTTTACTAAAGACTGAAGTTGAAAAGATACAAAGCTGGCTAACGGACTCATCCAATGTCTTTCTCCAAACTAGCTATATGCAAATGTTCAAGTAAATATGACAAAAATTACGGACTCTAATCTGGGTCAACCGACTTTCTATAAACGGTTGTTTGTCTTAAATGAACGAAACATGACTCCTTGCTGAACCTTACATGCTGTAAACACCGACTTCAAATTATGTCACGGTCGTTTCAAATGTCACGCCGGGTCGTGCCACCCCGACCCGGCGCTGTCCGTCCGAGTCATGACGTACTTCCCAATGCGCAAAAGGCCATCGAGCCAACAGCGGCCGACGTCGGCCCGATGGCCTTTTCTTTGCGCATGGGATGTAGGTCGTTTGCTCACGCCTGTTAGTACATTGGTCTAGTTTTGTTCTTTACCAGCGGCTCATTCTGTCAGTAACAGCATGGTTTTCTTCCTGCTAAGTCCATAACATGCTATCGGACCACATTATAATTTTCCACTCACTTTTCAGAATTTCAATTAGGTCTTCATAAAGACTACTTGAAAACGGAACGAAGCGGATCACGGCCTAGCCTTGACCCCATCAACTACTAAGTGCGGGGTGAAGTGTCGACTGTCCACGTTCAATAGTCCTACGTATCGATAGTCATACGCGGCAAAGAAAATGTCGACGCTGTTGATCGATAGTCCTACGTTTTGGTAGTCCTATGATTGATAGTCCTACCACTGGAATACGTCAATGCGCCCCCTCACTCACCTTTTTTCCCCCCTGATTCTTTTGATAAAGTGCCTATAACCTCCCCCCCACCTCCCCATGTCATGCCCCCCCCCCCCCACCCGGCAGCGCCCATCACTGAAATATTATGTGCATTTTTGTTCTTTTGGTGGCAAATACGATTATTTTATTACTACTCAAAGAGAATGCACACGTGCCTGCGTTCATTGCTGAAATGATTCTATTTCTGTAGTACTGTTACTTTTCAAGCACTAACACTATTTCATTTGTTACTGTGAGATAAAGGCTGGCACAATGTCTTAATGAAAAAAAAAATCAAGTAAAAGATAACATTCACAGGCACGACGAACACCGCGCAAGCGCATGCACACACGAACACGCACACATAAACACTATCCATTATTAACCTTTTCATTGCTCCCAAATAACTGAAAATGAGCCAGACAAACACAAGAGAAATAGGTCCTATTGAGCCCCTGAGCCTGGTGCAGTTGACTGTTGCTAGTCAATAATAATTTGTGCTCAGTACTTCTTTCCCTCGGCATTCATGCCCATAAGCCAGGGCTGTCCTGAAGTGAACGTTCGATGTTTTCAGAGACAGCGATTACAATTGCTGACAGTAAAAGGCTTTTAAAAAATTTTTTTTTTACCCCTAAGCTAGTGTATTCAAACGCCGATCTTTTAACTCATTCGAGACGTGCCGCCTCCGGATACGCGGCATAAGCCGCGTATCCGGAGGCGGCACGTCTCGAATGAGTTAAGGTACAGCGGTTTTTTTTGCTTAGAAATAAACTGTCACAGTAGGACTATTGAAATGTAGGGCTATCGACCGTAGGGCTATCTGGATACGTAGGGCTATCGGCCATTAGGACTATCGATACAAATCGTAGAACTATCGTAGGCCCTGTAAGCAAAGGTTCTCTGGCCTACGACGGCCAAGGGGGACCGGCCGCGCACGGCTGTGCGCGGGCCCAGTGCAGCCGTCTTGGACCAGTTGAAGACCGGTGTTTTGCTATGGGAACTATCGACACGTAGGACTAATGATACGTAGGACTATCGAGACACCCGCCGTAAGTGTGTAGATGTTTGAGTCAAATATGATTTCCATGAGTATTTAACGGGTCAGTTACGAAATAGCCTGGATAGGTACGTCGTCTACGGTCACGAACCGTAGATGAAGCACAAACTTTGACCCATTGCTGACATAACTGAACCAGGCTATCGGGCCGGCAGTGTATACGATTTATGGAAACAACCTAAGTAGGTCACAACGCGCGTTTCGACTGCGCCGAAAACACCCAGTTTATCAAAGTCCGGACAAATATGCGTGCACTGTTTGTTGGCGATCTGGTCTGTACATGATCGGTTTTTCCTGAATCCTGCTTGCTGGTCTCTCAGCTGGGGGTCAACGGAGCTCTTCATTCTCTCCAGGATGATCCTGTTGAAGACCTTTCCTGGTACTGACAGCAAGGTGATTCCTCTATAGTTGGAACACTTGCTGAGGTCACCTTTCTTGGGAAGCTTGATTAGGTACCCCTCCTTCCAGTCAGCCGGCATCACCTCCTCTTCCCAGATCTTTCCAAACAGTGGGTACAGCATCTCTACTGTTGTCTCTAGGTCTGCTTTCAGAGACTCCGCTGGGATGCTATCTGGCCCTGCTGCCGGCTTTGCCGTTCTTCAAAAATGCCACTGCTCTTCTGATCTCTTCCCGGCTGGGTCTGTCACAGCTGATGGGTAGGTCGGTCTCTGCTGGCTGGATGTCTGGGGGGTCGGGTGGGCTGGGTCTGTTCAGTGGAAATCATAGTGGCGTCCAGCATTGGCTTGCCGGCAGTCGGTTTAGCGGAGGCTTCTGACATCGGAGCGCACAGCGTTTTTTGCCAATTTGATATCGCGGCCAGGGAGTCGTTCATGGCATGCTCTGCAAAGAAAGACTCTCAGCTCTGTAACACTTTAAGAACAAATATCATGTAGTGCCAATTGACCTATTATGGAATATTTTTACGGAACTCCTATGATTTGTCGATTTTCCTCTACAGACGTAAAACAAATTGGTGTGACTACAGTCAAGAACAAGCCATTTTCAATACCCTAAATGGAGCCCCGGCAGCGGATTTCAATATCGAGGTCAAGCGTGCAGACTTCATGTATGCCTGCGCTGTTTCAGGTTTGAAAACGTGACCAATTCACTTGAAAATGTAACTTTCTTTTTACTGGGCTTAATATATCAGGGGCACATTTAGAGATGAAAAATCAGGTCATGTCACAATGAAAAAAAAAATTCGAATTTTTACGACAATACAGCAAAACTGACACATTGTTTCAGTTTCTAAAAGTACTAAATATGTATTAGATAAACTGTCACTGAATGATAGTTGTTCTATGATAGGTATAGAAAAATGGCTCTTTGCGGAGATATCTGCGAAAAATGTGCGCTCCGATGTCAAACGACCCGCCATATATCCACCGCGCGGACTGACTTTTTTCGTGGCGCAGGCTCTCTTTCGTGTTTGCGAGTCGTTCGTCAAACGGTTGCAAACGAAAAAACTAAATGAACTGCAAAAGCGATCCGAAAACAAGTACGGTGCAGCCCAAACGGCCAGTACAAACTGATAACTGAGTCGCGGGACATACTGGTAATAAAAGTTTCGCAAACCGGCACACCGTCGGAGGCAAGCTGACCAGGTTAAGGTTCCAACCACACTCAGTCACCGTATGGGTGCGAGTTGTATAACTATATATTATCTGGAATGATGAGGAATTTTTCACGTTTCACTAGCGTGGATAATGAGATTAGTTTTTATTTTCACAATTATTTCGGTTTTTAATTGCTCAAGTAACAATACAGGCATGTTTCAGTATCAGCAGCGTGACAGCCACGCGAAAGCTGTAGTGGCCGTGACAGCAACAATAGTCGTTAACTTAACATAAAATAAAGAATGAGTGTTTTCATATATGCGCGACGCCGCAATAACGGCGCGATTGCAGTGCCGACAAGCGAAAGCGGCACATCAGAAGGGCGCGATTTAACTCGGTCATTGGAGACGTGCCATACACGGATACGCGGCTATTCGCCGCGTATCCCGTATACGGCACGTCTCCAATGAGTTAACGGCGGAATCTGCAGCGGTTCATACCGGCTGAGTTTTAGCCTGTCACTTAACAGATGACTCGAAATAGCACCGAAGCCTACCGTCTGGCCCAACCAAAGAAAGAAAATTACACAAAAGTGAGCAATCTACAGTTCAGTTTAGCTTAGGTTTCGACCTCTTTTTGGAGGCTCAAACAGGAACGTCTCAGGCACGTTCACAATGCGCCAAAGGCCATCGGGCTGACGTTGGCCCAGTGGCCTTTGGCGCATTGGGTTTCAGTGCCCACTCAGTCCCTTCCGGCATCCCCAAATCAAAACCAATCAGTATCTTCCTATTCCGTAACTCAGTCAAGCGCCGGACAGTTAAACAGCTGCATGACTACTGACGGGTCTGACGGAAACTGAAATAATGTATTATAGGCACAGGTAAAGTATATACTGACTCGACAAACTGAATAATGTATTATAGGCACAGGTAAAGTATATACTGACTCGACAGGACGGTCTATGCATCCTTAACTCATTCGCGGAAAGCCGCATCCGGATGCTCGGGTTATGCCGCGCATCCGGATGCGGCTTTCCGCGAATGAGTTAAAACGGATGCTTGCTAGTAGCACTGACGTTCGTCCCGGCCCCGGTAGCTGGACTCACAATCCAGGGGGAAAAACGGATTTGCTCAATAGCATGTCCGTTGAAAGGTCCTGGTAAATTAAAGTGGCACAGTTGGAGTGCGCCTGAGTGTTCAGTTGTACTCCATAGACAATAGATTTCCCTGTCCCCCATAACCCGCCCGTCAGGGCCGTCCATGATCACCTCGGTGCTATGCTGTGGACGTTAAACCCGAACTAACCAACCAAGCACTGACGAGATTTAACGTCCGGCCGGCGGCCATTGGCACGCTCCGGAGGGAGTAAGTTATGGCGGCCCTGACTTCACGGGTGGGTTAGGGTACTGAACCGGGACAGCTATTGCTCTAACGGCAGACTATACTGCTGCTTTGTGGATATGCAAAAAGCTTTTGACAGCGTGTGGCATGACGCTATGTTATTAAAACTCCTAGACCTAGGCATTGGCGGGCTCTGCTACAACGTAATCAGAAACATGTATAGTATCACCCGACCGTTCGTTGGGGATCGTTTTCTATCCTAACCATCTATGCATGTGACTCAAAAGCCGATATAAGGGGAGTGTGACTCGCTTGGCTGCAAAGAGGTACACCGGTCGAGGACACAAACAATCTCAATAACCACTGAACAAGCACACACGAGAAACATGACATCAATCATACCACTCTCGCATGCAAGCGGCATAACAGACATAATCAAGGCTCTTTTGAATTTACTACGTATACATAATGATACATTGGTTAATAATAAATGGTTTGCTCACCTCTGACGTGCATACAGAATACGACGACCCATGGTGGTCACACGGCCCATCCCAGCACCAAAGCTGGTGCCGGGAGGGAGAACAGTCCTAACATCACAAATCGTGTACTCTTCTATTTCTCTCTTTTTCCTCTTTTTTCTTTGCATCAACCTCATGGGTTAAATACTATCTTAATAGCCACGGCCATGGCCCTGATAGCCAATCATCGTCTGGATTCCTTACGTAGTGTACTATTTTTAGAGAGTGACCACCATGGCGACCAACATACGAGTGTTCTATGTCATTCCTACAACGTGACCATCCATACACGTGCCTGGGCACCTGAATATATATTAATGTCTATTTGACATATTTCTCACACAAGATACTCCTGACTTCTTCCGGCCTTTTGGACACCTTGACATATACCGATGTCTATTTAACCTATCTCGCACATTATTCTACCGACGTACGCCGGGATTCCCTTTTCAGAGTGCCCATTTATCACGCGCCTGGGTTTTGCCCCCACATGTTAACTCTAATCAGTAATTTAACCCTGACCAGGCACTCTGTGACATCACTCCCCTCCCTCTAAAATGAGTCTCCCGACTCATTATACACTTACACAAATGTACACCATCATTACAAAAGAATAGGTGAGCAGACCATCCAATACATTGTCCAAAACTCAATTAAAATAACAGACATCATTCATATCATAGTCCCGTCTAGTATAATAATATAAAAAATTTCATACGCTACAAAAGTAGCGTGCTGCACAGTGCGAGACATCTCCGCCGAGATATGTGGGGAAAGAGGGGGCAAGGGGGGGTGTGTAACACGGAACACGTAGCCAATCCAAGCTAACCTGGCAGACGTGACAACCAGACTCTGGTTTAGAGTAGGCGATGTGTTATTGTGTTCCTGCCCATGTCAAGTGATCCGCAGTTTCACGAGACCAACGGCTCCCTTTAGGGAACGGAATCGAATATTATTTATTTCAAATTCAAATTCAATTTCAACAAACTTTATGTCGACGAACACTCGCCCCTAGAGTAGTCTTTATAAGTCTGGCGTCGATCTTCATGTGTGGTCATTGGACACGCAAGGAATCAGTGGACGTGATCCTGGTTCGATCCGTCGTAGAACTGATACCTATCGTATCTGCCCATTTGTACGTTACCGTAAGTCAGCTGGCTGCTCTGTGTTTTATCATGGGGAATGGTTTGGTTGGAATAGAGGACATCAGGACCCTCCGCGGAATTGCCTTACACCTTCGCACACTCAAAATATACTGCGTCATACCTAATTTGTCTACTCCTATCCCAATGTCACCAGACTCATTAACTGATACTTCTAGTTTGTCAGCGTATGTCTTCCCGTCATACCATCAAAGATAAACAAAACCATCATAGATCATATTAACATACAAATATCGTCAGTACATCGGTGAGCAAACCTTACAATCACGAGATGATATATATTAGATAACACACAAAAATAAAAACTTTATCAATGCCCATAACCTTTTTATACTAACTTGACTATAATTCGTTCACAAATATAAGCCACTTTTTTCTATTTCATTGATTTGCTATCACCAAAGTGACCTTTTAAAAAATACATTTGCTTACTGCCCATCACTGAGTTTGATTTATCAATAAAATCGCCTACCTGTGTGTATGTTTACAGGGAATGAGTGCAACGATTTATAAGCAGACCAGCAACATCATCAGTGGGGTGGGGACAACACTTGTCGCGAGAGTGAGAAACGTTACCATGTCCAACACAATGGCAAGGTATCTCAGTCTCAACCTCAGATTTAAGGGAAACTCGGAAAAAAAAACTCTGTATAACACAATTAATTTCAAATCACATAACCAATCTCGCAGTCATGGGCTGGCAGTATCGTGGTCGTGGAGGTCACGTCGGAGGAGAAGAACGGTCCTCACACAGCAGTCTCCTAATGTAGGTGATGAGTCTCTAATCATAGGTGACTATCTGGAGACTTCAGAAGGCCTGCCATTAACAGTGGATGCAACACCTGGAAATGACAACCCCGTCAAGTTGTCACCTCCAATACAAGTTCCACTTGCACATCGCAAAAGTGTCAATAATTGTCACAGAAAACTCAATTGAGCGGAACTAGCAGTCACAAACAAATATGACACCACATTGTTCATTGTTTCTATAAGTGTTCATATCACTGTGCTGGTCCCATCACATGTAGTAACTTGCCTTCTAATGTCCATAAATGAAAGGCAGTGGTTATAGGCTTGTGCATGTTAGCGTTCAAACACAAACAGTCGTCGCGTCTCCGAATGGCAGTCTCTTCTTGTCAACGTAGCAGGGTATACGGCTGACAAAGTCTCAAGTCACAAAGGCGAATCTTGTGTTTCCAGCGTCTGATTTTTCCGGGTATTGGGTACATCACAGGTCTCGCCATCTGTGAATCGGGGGATGGGGGTCAAGCTGGCAATGTAGCTGGGAAATCTAAAGGGTTTATCTACAGAGGGAAGACACTGCGGATCTGCTTTTTGTGAAACTATCAAATATTCAGTCAAATTGTAAACAACATATCTTAAATACCACTTCATCGATGTACCTTTGTCAACAAATAAAATATAAACATGTCATAACTATAATGGGTAGCAGCAAACGTCTATCAACGACTCTCTTAATCACTTTTTTTCTCAAATCTAAATAATTCACTTTAAAATATCATTTTATTTTTTTAAGTCCATAATTGCATGGTCATTCCTTTTTTTCTGCACAATCTTATTAAATTCCATAATTAAACCCAAATTCCATTTTCCATACACTATTTTATCTTAATTAAACCAGCCTGCTCAGACAGGAACTATTCAAACTAACTCCTGTATAACGAAACAAATGTTTGCTTTAGCGTTGCATTTTACTTTCGTATATCGTATTTATAATGTACTAATGAACAAGTTCAATTTGATTAATATTTACCATTTTCATAAGCCGTGAGATTGCTGTACAGCAAACATTGTGTTTCGTACACAACTCCAATGCAGGGGTGTTCAAGTACGTGATAAGGCATGGCGATTACCGTGACACACATTATATCATTGTTGTTTGAGTCCTGCCTGACTCGATCTAGCTCCCCACCTGTGAACAGATTACTGTGGTCAGTGATAGGATTGTGATAATATTAGTCTTGTCCCTCGTTTATCCGCAGAGGCCAAGCAAATCAAACGTGTCGTGTCTTAACACCAAAAATAAAATTCACTAAGGAAGGTCGCTACAAGTCAAGCAGGACATAAAACTGATACAACCGTATACTCTTTATACAGAGACATAATTATTTTTTTAAAACGCTACCAAAAATACGTATAAACCAGTGTCCGTTAGCGTCAGTCTGAGTGCAAGTCAACAAGGTGCAAAATGTTGGCAGTTTTCATTTCACAAATGCCTCAAGAGACGAAAAAGAAAGAAAGAAGTAGAAGTGACAGTGGCGTGCACAATAGCTGATACTAGTGATGTCAGTCACGCATACGGTCAATGTGCAAGTGTCATGTCAAGCTCATAGTATAGTCTGTACAGTCGTGTTTGTGATGTTGGATACCGTCGTCATCAAGAAATGAAAAGGAAGAAGATACAGAAAGAATCCTGAGTTAAAGTGCCGAAATGAGCTGAGTCATTTACAATGCGTGCTATAGCACTACAATTAGTGACACGACTCTCAGTCGACATTATGGTGCCTTTCCGTCTTATCTTTTTCTTTTCTTAATTTAGTTGTTTGACTCCCGTGCTTCCGATCTTACACATTTTCTTTCCTTTCTACCAGTCTGGCTTTAATTCATGACGACAATTCAGCACCACTATCACGAGCCATATCACTAATTCAGTGCTTAAAATAACTCAACAGCCATAAAATTCCAATTTTATTGACTAGACTTGTAGATCGCTATTATGTAGCTCCGGCTGTCCACTTGAGCAAAAACAAGAATGCTCGAAATAAATAAAGTCTGCCGACATCCCGCGCTTTCTGTTTATTTTAACTACTAAGATCGGTTGCAACAACAAAAAACACTCTTGCGCACTCAAAATATATGATATATTCTTAACCATCTTACAAACCGCGCATTACTGAGGGTGTCCATTAGATTACTTTCTGATTGGTTTAAAACACAACTTACGTAAGTCCGCATTAAACAATAAAATACTCCGCTTCTGTGTCTGTCAAACTCAGTCACATACAAACGACTGCAACAAAAATAATTGTAATTAGTTCTGTATCTGTAGTATTTCCTCTATACACATATCTTTACTATCGCTCACGCGACAAAATAATTACTCTAAAAATAATTATTATTTATTCATCATGTACCTTACAATTCATCATACTATAACACAATACTATTTCATAATTTTTCTTTATCTCACACCTCGATCATAAGTCATTTGCGACTTCCGTCTAACCCACCTTTCTTGTCTTGTCATGCCGCCAACGAAATTTACTGTTGTTCGCCCACCTTACATAATGATACATAAACATAATGATACTAGACACGAGTGTTGGGGTGTGCTGTGGCCGGCGACGGGGGAATCCCTGTCTCGCTCCAACAGCCAGGGTTGAGCTCGTCCCCTCACCCCAACATCAGACTGATCATGCATGCACGATCTTAGCGCCTGAAAATGAAATCATGAAGGATGAATGAATCCCTCTCCTCTGGACCCCGAGGTTTAGGAAGTAAGGTTTTAGTCTGGACAGCAGACCCGGCCACGGGCAAAGCAAGCATTTTCCGTTACACATTGACTGACTACTAATGTCTTTTCCACTCACCTGTGCTTAAGTCGCTTGTTCTCCCATAATGTTGTTTCTAGAATCAACAACTGCGTATTTGTCTCTACTTCTAATTATATTTATTTTTAATAATCAATATTCCTCTTCAAAAAATTATATTAATATTTACCACAATAAAACCACAAATACGTATTCATAAAATACTCGCTGAATACCCGAATTGTGAAGTTCCATGTCCACGCAAAAAAATAACCTGCAACTCAAAACACATAATTAGTTCACCTATCCTACCTATACGGGGGACATTACTTACTATAATAGTCAATATTAATATACGATGACAACTTGTTTTTAAAAATAATTCCTCGCCTTATTCAACGTTTGTCTCTTCTTTTATAATTTACCTATTCACTTTTGGCAGCATTGTGTCCCAATGGATCTCATTTTCACACCCAATACCTGTTTTGTTTTTGTTTTCACTACTTGTCTCTCTTATTCTGAACATATTCTCGACAATTTATTTTCATGTTATTCAACGTTTATTGCATTTCTCTGCAACTTTTATCTGGGCCTCTCCATATAGTTCCACATCATTGGTCATTACCATTTTATACTGTCCAACTATCACTGTGTGCCTGTAGTCACACTACATATACATATGCTTCCTCATCTTTGTACGTTGCCTCTGTCGGCTGAGCCCCGACCTAACTGCGTTTCCAATACACACGCGTATACATATAATACTGCGACTTAAACAGGGACGACTCGTGATGCAAAATACCCAGCTTAAAAAATTACCGTTTCCAGACTTGGCTCTAGATGTATTTCTACTCGTCCTCACCTCTCATGCGCATATTAAGAAGTTCGGATAATGAGCAGACAGAAAGGGTAAGAAGGTACCTTTATTTTATCTAGATATCATGCGTCAGTGTCGTCCTCCATTATCACACATTTGGTCCTATAAATAAGCCTTCTGTAAAACCAGAAGAAGTCGCATTTAGTCCACCTGATGACCCAGGCACGATCAGGCGGAATCCCTATACCCATGGGTGTGTCACAGGTCACCATCCCGGTGCCTCATAGCTCAGTTTGACGTCATTTCATCTCATTTCCCTTTGTCACATTATGCCATATTTTCTTTGTCACATGACCACATGTACGCCTCTGTACGTCATTTTTCCTCACATCAGTATTAGCAACCCTGCCGTGCAGTCGGTCACCGCCTATGATACAAACTGTACCCATGCACAATGTGCATGTGTGTTCACGCATCCCGCCTGAACACGAGGCGAACTTCTGTGGAATCCCCGTCCCTTTCCTCGGAGGGGTTACATTATTCCCATTTATACGCATCAGGAGGAGCCCTGAACACAGTCGACTCTTCCCCCAGCCTTACACGGCGGACGGCGACCCGTAGTCCCGGTGCGTCTCCGCTAAGAGCCCTGAACACAGTCGACTCCCAGCTAGGCCTGGCCTTCTCTTGGCAGCAGGGCTTATAACCATTAATATTCACTCCTTAGACAATAGTTTGGACAGTACCCGTTTCTCTTTAATCATATTTTCTTCATTAATCAACTAGGCCCATAAGGTACTTCGAGACAAGCTTAATCCACGACCCATTCATACCAACACTGTATATCAACTCTCTGTACTTTACGTATTAGCGTCCCCCGTATACTAACAAACAAACACTTCCCTATTTTCACTATTTCATTACATAATCTGAACAACAGCCTCAATATCACCTAACGTCGGTACATCACCTGTCCTTACTAAAACATAACTTTAAATCATATCATCACTAAACCAAAGAATATAAATGTATAATTCCCGACACCATCATATTACAAAACCTAAATAAAATAATCACATTTAAAACATTTTCGTGATTTGCTATAATTATACAGTTTGCCATGTTCTCATTGCCTTTTTAATAATGTAGAGTTTCAGTGGTTATTGAGCAAGCGGTTCCTTGCAATTTATTCTCATAATACTTTTTTAAAAAATATAAATTTCTTGTACAGTAACATTAAACAGTTTTTTTTTTTTTTACCTAATATTCTACCGTTTTCTTTCATTTTTTAATTCAAAACCGCATCTCCACCAATATCACCCGACCGTTCGTTGGGGATCGTTTTCTATCCTAACCATCTATGCATGTGACTCAAAAGCCGATATAAGGGGAGTGTGACTCGCTTGGCTGCAAAGAGGTACACCGGTCGAGGACACAAACAATCTCAATAACCACTGAACAAGCACACACGAGAAACATGACATCAATCATACCACTCTCGCATGCAAGCGGCATAACAGACATAATCAAGGCTCTTTTGAATTTACTACGTATACATAATGATACATTGGTTAATAATAAATGGTTTGCTCACCTCTGACGTGCATACAGAATACGACGACCCATGGTGGTCACACGGCCCATCCCAGCACCAAAGCTGGTGCCGGGAGGGAGAACAGTCCTAACATCACAAATCGTGTACTCTTCTATTTCTCTCTTTTTCCTCTTTTTTCTTTGCATCAACCTCATGGGTTAAATACTATCTTAATAGCCACGGCCATGGCCCTGATAGCCAATCATCGTCTGGATTCCTTACGTAGTGTACTATTTTTAGAGAGTGACCACCATGGCGACCAACATACGAGTGTTCTATGTCATTCCTACAACGTGACCATCCATACACGTGCCTGGGCACCTGTGACATATATTAATGTCTATTTGACATATTTCTCACACAAGATACTCCTGACTTCTTCCGGCCTTTTGGACACCTTGACATATACCGATGTCTATTTAACCTATCTCGCACATTATTCTACCGACGTACGCCGGGATTCCCTTTTCAGAGTGCCCATTTATCACGCGCCTGGGTTTTGCCCCCACATGTTAACTCTAATCAGTAATTTAACCCTGACCAGGCACTCTGTGACAATAGTCAGTCAACTGTGTGCACGAAAGTACTCGGCGGGTACACAGAAGACATACCTTTAAAAAAGGGGGTGCAACAAGGAAATAATCTAAGCCCTACTCTGTTCAATATTTTCATCAACGACCTCCCAAATTGCTTAAAGGATGAAGACTCCCCAACCGTTAACAATACGACAGGTACGGAATTACCGTGCTTACTGTACGCAGACGATCTAGCGGTTCTGTCCACTACAAAAGCTGGCATGCAGAACAAATTAAATAAACTACATAAATACTGTGAAGACTGGGACCTGACGGTCAATAAAAATAAAACAAAGATAATTGTGTTCGCACGAGCAGCACCAAAAGTACCGACCGTATTTAGGTATGGAAACGATTTAATAGAAACAGTGGATACATACAAGTACCTAGGGGTAATGTTCAATAAACCAGGTAGCTTTACATCAGCACAAGACCACCTAGGGAGACAAGCCAGCAAAGCCGCTCATACCCTTAAACGCTCATTATACAAACAAAACCTATATACTAAAACGATAATGCAACTGTTTGACTCTCTAGTGGTCCCTGTCGCAACATATGCATCAGAAGTATGGTTCCCTTTCACACTAAAAGCAAATAATATGGACAGTAACCTGAGTGACCTCTTCGATTACTGCATGAAGGGACAAATACCTCACGAGTGCATCCAACTGAAATTTGCTAAGTCCATCTTAGGCATCCACAAAAAAGCTATGAATATTCCGGCCCTAGCTGAGATCGGACAGTTCCCTGTGAGCATCCGTCAGAGTATCCGTCCAAGTGATAGGTTTTTGGCTTCACATGCTAAACTCTGACAGCACCTCCTACCTCAAACAGGCGTATCACGAACAGCTCGAGACCACCGCCCCGTGGGTCGCCTTCGGCACAAGACAAATTCTTTGCTCACTGGGCTTTCGCCACGTGTGGGATAACCAGTGTACATTCAGGGGAACTTCACTGAAACAGCCCTCCATAGAAAACTAGAAGAGCAGTACATTAAATACTGGAACAAAATTAAGCGGAACAACACATCTAGACTGACATTCTATAACAAAGCAACTGATAAATACGGAATACAAAGCTATCTTATTTACACAAAAATACGAGAACACAAACAAGCCCTAACGAAGTTACGAGTAAGTGCCCACATGTTAGAAGTAGAAAGAGGCAGGTATACAAACACACCCCGGGAACATAGACTATGTCGCGCGTGTGGAGTAGTAGAGGACGAAATTCACATGCTAGATGATTGTAGTTTATATAATCAGCTCAGAACCCAGCTAGTTACAAGTACAGACTGCCGGGCCATAAGCCAAGCCAACTTCTAGTAAGAAAGGATGCACAATGCACTCTAGCAAAGTTTGTATTTGATTGCTTCTCCGTAAGGGAGAGAAACGTAACGACCAAACAGCATTGATACTGCGTATTCCTCTCTCTTCTTTTTTTTTTTTCACGCCCCGGACCGTCGGAGACTACAAGACCGGACGGAGCCACGGACCACACGAAATTCACCGGCGCTCACAGGAATAATATGGACGGGACTGCACGAACACAGACTACGCCGCGCGATGAACGATGAACTGACTTACTGCCGACAGAAAAGTGCAAAATTCCGTGTGGACTGAACGAGCTTAAAGAATGATAAAAAGCAATGTACATGATAGTTAAGTCCGATCCCTATGTGTCCTTTGGCCCCAATGGGCCCCTCGACAATAATGTTGTCAGTTCTTGTTCTGTTCTGCTCTTGCAGTACTACGAGCTGCACACTGATCAATTCAGACCGCTACTGCAGCTTTACCACTTTGATGATTTACCGGCAGGACGTGAGTCAACACCTGCTAGGGGGTCGATGAGGGTCAGTGTGGGCCCGGGGTAGTCGGCGTAACGTCGAGCACAGCTGTGCGGCGTGGCCGAACGGCGGCCGACGTCGGCTCGACTGACCGTTATCTTAATGTGGAACGGGATTTTCCGTTTACCTTTGACTGAGTTTACGCACTCGCGGGTTGCAAAGGCAGTCAGTGGAGCTTTTGGTCAGTCGGGCACTGGGAGCCATCCGTCCGTGGGGAAGCCGGGCACAGGGGAAATCCACCCTTTTTTCTTTCTCGCTGCCCCATGAGGGATTAATTAACTATTATTGTATTGTATTGTATTGTATTGTATTGTATTGTATTGTATTGTATTGTATTGTATTGTATTACCGTATAGCGACTGAATTTCCCCACTGATGCCGGAGGGAGTGTAGTCAGTGTACGGCTTCGTGAATGTGACGTCAGTCAATCCCAAAACTCCTTGCGCGACGCCATGACGGCAAGGTGAGAAACTGAAAGTACGCTGTCGAGTCGTTTATAATCGTCGAATCTGCCATCGAAAATGCCTGAGAAAGGTACGCGTTGCTACGTTAAAGATTGTTTTATGAGTTCACATAACACAGCTGGAGCCAGAATAAATGAAAATGTTAAGTTTTTTCGCATTCTTAAAGTTAAAACAAACCAAGGATCGCAAATGAAAGATTTGACAAGTAGGAGAAGGTTGGCTTGGGTATCCGCTATCAACTTGGAGAGGATCACTTTCTCGCATTCTTCAGAAGGATGTCGTGTTTGCTCAAGACATTTTCACGCTGGTAACGCTCATTTCAACTTACTTTTATTAATTATTTCTGTTATCTGTCAGTTTTTAAGAGTTTTCCAAAAGACTTCTCTTTTCCCTACACAGACGTGGGCTGAAAACATTGACGATTTCGTCGTTTTCTTCTTGTCATTTGTGCATTTGTTATTTTTGGCAGATGATAAAAAGAGCACTGAATTCGGAAATAATTTGTATAAAAGCCTTAGTAGTTTTGTTCTGTTGGTGGCTGTGTGTTATACATTTTGTCATGTGCTCAGAGCTGACTAGTTTATTGATCATTCCTTGTTTCGTATTGCGAAAACATTCTAAGGCCGTGGACCCATCCATCCGTAAACTGCATATGAGCCTCCAAACTTTGTAAGATCTGAACTGTTCATGAGTGTAGGCACTAATGCTACACACCAGATAGCTCGTGAGACTTGGAAAATCCAAAGGAGGAATTGCACTGTAGTCCTCTGTCCAGGCGGATTCTGTGCAGTCGTAGGGGTCAAAACCATTCAAAAATTGAATTTTTTCTTCGTACCGAACCCTATGTTCACTGTCCAGTCGATCAATATATTTTCTAGTATCCCTTCCCTTCCCTTTTTCCATTTTTTAAAACAGAAAAACACTCTCTGTTTACTCTCTCTGCTGTAAAAGGAAGTACGTCAACCTTTCCAACATGGCGGACGCATTGACAATGATCACGTGACGCACGAAGCCTATTAGTCTTAGTCAAGTTGTTTTATTTAATAGAAAGAAATTGTATTTTGAATTTGTTGTATGCTTATTCTGTAACGCTGGTAGCACATTTAATCAGCGGTGAGTGTTGTAAGATACGTTAGGTCACGGTGGATGAACAATGCATCACAAATCTCACGATTTCAGTATGAGTACAGGTCACGGTATACATTTAAATTGGGAAGTTGAGGCAGTGCAAGGTCCCGTGTTTTTAAAAATAATTTTTGCCTTGTTTGAAAATTTGCAGTTGGGCTGAATGTGGGAATTTGCTGGAAATTTGTGGTTAGCTGAGAGGAGACATGTTTGGTGCTTTGATTCATACCATCCTGAGCTTATCCAGTGGACATTTGTGGGCCTATGTTGAGTTGCCTTTGGCGTAGTGATTTGAGGGGCACACTGATTTCAGCTGTGCTTGGGTGTGGGGTTGGTAAGGAACCAGTTTCATAGCCAAGAAATGAGACGGGTCATGTGCTGTTTTTTTTGGTATTTTATGCATGGCAAATGTGCAGCTGGTGGGCGGTAGTGCTTTTTAGGGAATTGAACAATTAGGGGATGACTGGGATTGACTAAGGCTAAGAGACTGGACAGTACGGAAACACCACTGTGGTCCGTGGCCTACAGTTTTCTTTCGTTACATACGATTGGTTACCTCCCGTAACACTGTTCTAGAGGGCGGCATGCTACGTTCTGATTGGCTGATCAACTAACAAAACCAGCGACGGCCTCGATGTCGGCCTCTTTTACAGTTTAGCCATAGAAGTGAGAAGCATTCGGCAAAGAGAGAGAGAGAGAAGAGAGAATTGCAATTTTGTAATACACGAAACTATCGGTAGGTGTGAAGTATATGCTTTGCACTCGAAGTGTAGGTTGTGCACACCCAGAATCTCTATTTTGTAGACATAAAGCAATGTAGCATTCAACAATCAATCAAAACGAAGCCATTCGGGGATTTTTGACGTAAGATGCAGTGTTTTTGTTGATCGGTAACTTCTGTCGTCTGCTACAGGCAGCGCTCCTAGTTATGTGAGTTTTATGTTCTCGGATTTATTTCGGCAGCAGAATGGTTTGTTTTGTTTTCATAGACAAGTACAAAGGATTTGTAACCCGTCGATCTTGGGCGTATTGAAATATGAATTTTGTTTGAAGGTAATTTAAACGGCGAATCTTTAAGTGTGTACATATTAGTTCGCTTTTCATTGCTTTGTGGAAGGCATTTTCCCCACTTGCAGTCGTTTGATAACTTCTCAAGCTTACGCTTTTTTTTCTCTCCACAAAATTTACTCTCATGTGTGTTGGGCGTTGTTTTTGTATCTTAGGTCTCTCCCAGTCACACAAACCAGGACAATATCCTTGCAGTTTCTTTTCACATTGTGACATAGCGTTGCTTAAAATACAGAATGGCAATGCATTTTTGATTATTTTGTGTGAATGATTTATTGCTTTAAATGTGTAGCTGTTTTAGTTAAACTGTGCACTTTAAAAAATACATAAATATTTGAATATTAACTTTTGTACAAATATTTTTTAGCACGTTGAATTGACACCTTTTCAATTTCATACTAATTATTAAAAAAAAACACAAAAAAACCCTGTTTGCAGTAGCATGAAAAATAACTGGACCATAAAATCTCATTTCAGATATGGAAAAAAAGAAAATTATTTTTAATCTTGCTGCTCTCAGATTTCAGCCTGTTAGAAAATAGTAACTGTTGTCAGTGTTGATCAGCTTAGAAGTAGAACCATGGGGTGATGTTTTATTTAGAGGACATATGGAGCAGTCTCTGACTCAATGACATAGCTCTGCAGTGGGCCAGGTCATGATGTCCTTATTCTGGCCACGCGCATAATGCATGCTTCCAAGTGATAAACAGTTAAAATGTAGTGCATGGTCTGGTAAATATGCTGTTGGTCTATTCATAGCTGCAGGCAGGGCTGACAAACACATGGTGACCTCTTTGAGCATGTAGCCACCCCCAATGTGTAATAGCTATATTGTACTGGTGGCTACATGCACAAGGGGGTTA
The DNA here is from genome assembly GCA_036245525.1 of Semisulcospira habei. Taxonomy (NCBI): domain Eukaryota; kingdom Metazoa; phylum Mollusca; class Gastropoda; family Semisulcospiridae; genus Semisulcospira; species Semisulcospira habei. Next base: position 247,093,117 of record BTPG01000001.1, read on the forward strand.
ATTTTAACACGCTTGAGTTAGACAACAGTGTATGTACTGTTTACACAACAGAATGATAAGGTGTAAGCACTGACCTGTATTCTAATGTAGAATACAGGTCAGTGGTGTAAGCTTCTGCTTTGACCCCACTCATTTGCATGTTACCGGTAACATACCTTTCAGAGTTGCCAACCACTACGGAATTTCCGTAGTTTACTACGGAAGTAGTAAAAATACTACGGAAAAGCAAAAATCAATAGTTATAATGTTCTTTGAGCGCCTGTGGCTACAGTGTAGGCTGCCGGCCGAGTCAAGGTCACGGTCACCCAACTAAGTTACTGATCACAGCTTCCAGTGCGTGTTAGGCTTTGAACCAATCATTGTGAAGCCGGTATGCACCAAACAAACTCGTCGGCCTGTGGTTGGCCGTGACAGGTTTCCGACAGGTCGTATAATATATATGTCGTATTCTTTTTTCCAAATAATATGAATTTTTCTCTGCATCATAAATATCGTTGTTGTTAACATAATCCAAGTGTTTATTTTAGTTTAAAGCTGTGGGTGAAGTTGTACAATAAAAGATATTCTAATCTGACAAAAACTGCAATTATTTTGTTAAATTCGCACATAAAATAATAATTTATATGATTTCCTAATTTATCATTAATAGTAGTTGCCTTTTAAATCTAGAAATAAAGTAAATGTTGGAGTTAGTCAAATTAAAACAATAACAAGGGGAGTAAGCACACTAGAACAATTTGCTTGATTACGTTCCTTTATTTAAACCAACCTGTCGGTGTCAGCTTTCCCTTGGTTGGACCTAAGTGCAATGATCAGAAAATTTCGCAATGTGCAAGTTTAAAAATTTTTTTTTAACAAAATTAAGTGGAGGAGAGGGGGGGGGGGGGCGCCCAACCATTATTTAACCCATTACAGAGATGTGCAAACTATATGTGTCCTGGTCAGTGATGTGTATGTGTGTCATTTTTATTTTTGCGCTCGTGCTAATATAAAAGGCACAATATAAAAAAAGTGCAGAAATAATAGGTAACAATAGTAATAGTATTACTGAAATTTTAATAGTATTACTGAAATTTCAAATGGCTAATACTGAAACTTCAAATTGTGGGTAGGCATGCCTGATGGAGGATTAAACGATGTGACCCGGCACGTCAATGGAAGTCGCCACAAAAGCCGAAGCCATTGTGATCCAGAAAAATTTGTGCCATCTCAGTCTCTTCCCGTTTTTTTCAAAGAAACAGACTTATCTGTCATCCGGACTGAAACGCTGTTTACCACTTTTGTAGCGGAACACAATCTACCTGCATCCGTAGCAGACCATTTCAACAACTTGTGCAAAAAAAATGTTTCCGGATACCAACATGCAGGGTGTGCCCTGCTATGAAATGAAACTGTCAGATATAGTGTTGAAGAAATGTAAGGCAGCAACGAGGACTGCCCTGTCTAAGTGATCCCCAGATTGAAGCTTGTGCTTGTCCAGCATTGCAAGTATGTCATGAAGCTGCTGTGCTTATAAAGTCTTTTCCAAGTATGGCACTTTGTCAGTGTTTTTTTATGTCATTAAATGTCATGTGTATTCTGCCTGCCTTTGTTTGTGTTTGTGTATAGTTACATTAGTAATGCATCGCAGCGACGCGCATTGACTACTGAAATTGACGCGCATTGACTACTGAAATTGTCATGAAACTACTGAAATTCTACATTTTGACTACTGAAAAAAAATTTGGGGTTGGCAACTCTGCTTATTGCATGTGAGTGTGACCCCTCAGTGAGTGGCTTTAATCTGTCTCATTAACATAATGTAGAGGTAACTGTGGACTCTTGCTGAAACTTCTTTTTATGCTGATAAGAGAATGAGTTCAGTATGCTGTCAGAGTGAATCCTGGTCCATGTATCCTTAGGGCTCCATTTTCATGTGATGTTCTGTAATGTAATTTGTTAGGAAAATGTCTTGTGCTCTGTAATTTAACAAGATTCATTGTGCTTTTCTTTTTAGGAATTGACTGATAAGGATGCCATTTAGTGTCCTGACATGTACTGTTAACGGTGAAATACAGTGTATTCTTGTTTACCAGTTTTCATCTCGCCTACTAGTTTGAACTTTTCATTTCAATGTTTCAGTTTTGTTTGTTATTTAAAACTCGCCATGTACACTGTACCTTATACCCGTAATATGGAGTTAAGGTGTTTCCAAGGAAAACGCTGTAAAGTGTAATTGTCTGTTGCACTGTATATGGCGGGCTTTAACCCATTTAGCCCGGAGTCCCAACAGCAGGAGATGGATTGACCATGATAATTCAAGGTTAGTGCCAGATTAGCTTGGCACCTTCAGGTGCCAATCTAATTTGGCACTACCCTTGAATTATCATGGTCAGTCAATCTCATGCAACTGGTACATACATAGTCATTAGGCAACACCTCCAAAAATTTGAGAAATGGGACCTTGGGGCTAAAAGGGTTAACAATAATAATATTTCCTTTCCAGTCACTGAGCCTGCATAATGATGGTCTTTTTTTTCTCCTTAGACAGACCTGATATCTTCATAAGTTTCCACCATGCCAGAGGTCGTACAGACGGTGGCAACTCCATCTCCAAATAAGAAGATGGAGATGGAGCAACAGCATTGTCTGCCCCTGACCCCAGCCAGCAGCAGTGGCTGCAGCTCCCCTGTCATCATGCAGTCAACAGCCCCACAGTTCTTCAGTCCTACCTACGAGCGCCTGATCGACAGAATTTACCGACGCCAGCAGTCGGGGGATAAATTTTTCTCACTGGAGTTCTTCCCACCCAGGACCACTAATGGTGCCACTAACCTGATTGCCAGGTAAGCCATATTAGCCCCAAGGTCCCATTTCTCAAAGTTTGGAGGTGTTGCCTAACGACTATGTACCAGTTGTAGGAGATGGCTTGACCATGATAATTCAAGGGTAGTGCCAGATTAGCTTGGCGCCTGAAGGCGCCAAGCTAATCTGACACTACCCTTGAAATTATCATGGTCAAACCATCTCCTGCTGTAGGGATCCGGGGCTAAAAGGGTTAACTAACTCACTAGTACACACGGATGCTGGTACTGTTTACAGTGCACAGCACTGGTGTCTGCGTGTATGAGTGTGTATGTGGCATTTGGGGGGGGGGGGGGGGGGGGGGGCTGGAGAAGAAAGCAAATGAGAAGATTGGGGGCTTAAATTCAGTTTTGTACTCAGTGTATTTTGTGATAGCAGGTTATGTGGTGAAAGAAAAATGTCCTACTTTGGCTGTCGGTTGCTGGAATCATTGCAACAAAAACTGCTACTAGGGTTAATTTGACAATACAGTAACTTTAATTTTTGTTTGGCAGATTTGAAAGCATGAATCGTGGGCAGCCGCTGTTCTGCGACATGACCTGGCACCCTGCGGGTGACCCCAGCAACACAGAAAAGCCCACAAGCTCCACGTGCATCGCAGGCACCATGCTGAACTACTGCGGCATAGAGACAATGCTGCACATGACATGTGCACAGCAGACGCGCCAACAGGTCATAGGCAACCTTTACAAAGCCAAAGATCTCGGCATCCGGAGTATCCTGGCTTTACGAGGAGGTAGAATATTTTGAAGCTTAGATGTTGTCTTTTGCAGTGCTTTATGATTATTGTCATTTCAGTGTTTGTTTTCTCAAAACAACATTACCGATGACATTACTGTTAGTTGGAATACTGTCTCGCTAGCCTAATTTTAGCCCAAAATTGAGGTTGTGTGCCTTTAAGGAGGGAAGGTAAGGGGGCGTTATCTGCTAGGCAGAGCCACGGTAGCCTCCCTTCCCTCCATATCCGGAACGCGGTCACCTGATTCGCCATTCTGTCTCTTCGCTGAGCCGTGGAAGGTTGTGTGCCCTACCTAGCTCCGTTCAGGCTTCATTCTCTCGCGACTTTGATTTCTTCGAGTTCGTGGTTGGAGGTTGACGGGTTACTACTGGCTTGTGAGCTTCCTGCGGCAGAGCGGTCTTCTGTTCCGTCTGCAGTGTCGACCGGGCTGTGCCTTCTCGTCCTTGGCGGGACTTTGCGGCCATCTTTCGTGGGCCCTCGTCCTCCGTCCCTCACAGTGGTAACCTCCTTCTTTCTACCATGACCAGGTAAGCATTGTGGCTTGTAGTTAGTGCCCTCGGCGACGCTACGGTGGCAGTAGCACTGGGCAGAGGCGCTCGTAGTGTGACCGTTTGTGCAGTTTCGTTGATTAGACGTGGAAGAGAAAAGTGTACATGCGGCAGGACCGGTTCGAGCGACCGGTCGGGGGTGAATTAGCAACAAGGGCGCTGCTAACTCAACCCTACTGGGCGGAACTACACCGTGCGGTTTCGTTGTTGCCACATGTACTGGTCTTTCTTCTATGCTTGAAAGCCTGTTCTTCTGTTCTATGTATTCCAGTTGGCAAGTTCGTACCTGCACGAGATGCGCAGACTTCCAGTGGCCGAGTGATGCCCACGACGTCTGTCTTCCGTGCTCTGGCTGTTCCCCCACCCACCCTTGCGGCATCTGCACCACCTGGGAGGAGGAGCAGTGGTCGCAACTGTGGCGGTTCTACCGGCGGAAGCGTCCGAAGAAGGCCGCTCTGTCTACTGTGGTGGAGGAAACACCGAGAGCTCTCACGATGCGGGACGCACATGCGGATCCGGAGCCTCACGCTCCTGACGGAGGGTTCATCAGCTCGCTGGGGTTACTTGTCACCGAGCATGGCCAACGAAGTACTCCGACATCGGCGTTTGTCAGCTCGCCGGCAGTTCCTGACCCCGAGCTTGGCCAACACCGGGCGCCTACAGGGTTTGTCGGCTCGCTGGGTCCCACCGAGTCTGACCGACAGCGCCCACGGGATCGCAGCGCGTCTACGACCGTGAGAAGCTCCGTTGACAAGCACAAGTCTTCTGGTGCGGAGGTCAGCAGTGCCTTAGTTAGCACTAAGAGTAAAAAACCTACCAAATACACATTAGCGAGTGTAGTTAAGGTGCCTCCTGTTTTGGCCCCCTCGGCCCGGCCCCTGGTTACTGTTTGTTTCCTCAAAACACATTACCGATGACATGACTAACTGGAAATAGTCTACTTGCTTACCAATTTTAGCCTAAGACCCAAAGGGTCCCCCCAGGAGGCTCTCGGGGATCCCTGATAGGGACGAGAGAGCTTTCGGGGATCCCTAACAGGGACGAGAGTAGCCTCCCCTGCCCATCCGGTCAGGCGCCCGGTGGTGTCTCCTTTAGCCAGTTGTCTACTTCGCTGTTAGCGTTCGGACGCTTTTACCTGAGCCTCTGACCCTTGGAAAGACTGTGTACGGTTCGACCGTCCCTTACCGGCCTGCCTTCGCCTAGCCTCTCGTCTACCGCTTCTGGCGTGGCCTCCGTCTTCTCTGCTAGCCCTCGTCTGTGCCTCGTGCTCTTGGCTGGCCCTGGAACCTTCTAGGCTCCCGTCGTCGTCTCCCTGCCATTCCGCCATGGACAGGTAAAGTCTCGGCCGTTTCCGACGTCTCGCCTGGCTGGGTCGGACGTCGGGCTTCGCTCGAGCTACTGTTGGTTTCTCTCCGCATTTCACGGTGAGTTTCGAGTGTTTCTTGATTTCAAAGCTTTATATGGCGGGGTTCGTTACCCGCCCCCGGTCGCCTTTCATGTTTGGGTATGGGCTGCAGTTATCTAGTGCGCCTCTCCCCAGTACGTCGACCTCCAGTGACCTACTGTCTGGTACTTTGTGCTTCGTCACTCTGCCGTTCCGCCATGGAAAGGTGGAGTATCGGCCACTTCCTACGTCTCGCCTGGCTGGGCCGGACGTCGGGCTGCGCTCGAGCTCCTGTTTGTCTTTGCATTCACCGTCAGTTCGCGTGTCTCTTAATTTTCGAAGCCTTAAATGGCGGGGTTTGTTACCCGCCGCCGGTCGCCTTTCATGTTTGGGTTTGGGTTGCAGTTGCCAAGTGCGCCTCTTCCCCGTTCGGCGACTTCCAGTGACCTAGTGTCCGGTGCTTTGTGCTTCGTCCCTCTGCAGTTCCGCCATGTAAAGGTAAAGTCTTGTCCGCTACATACGTCTCCCCCGGCGGGGCCGGACGTCGTGCTTGGCTCGGACTTCTGTTTGTTTTCTCTCCGCATTTAACGGTGAGTTTTGCTCGTTAATTCGGAGCTTTATCTGGCGGCGTTAGTTGCCCGCCGCCCGTCACCTTTCATGTATGGGTATGTGTTGCAGTACCAAGTGCGTTGCTGCCCAGGACGGCGGCTTCCAGTGGCCTGGTGTCCGCCATACTGTAGACCGGGTGCCACCTGCTCCTCTGTCATCGGCTGCGCTGGCTGCCCTGCTTGACTGGAGGTTCTTGGTCTCTACTCCGGTGTTCCACCGCCGAGCGACCCGCGACTTCCGCCTCCTTGGGACCTTCCGCGGCACGGCGGAATTGTTCCAGCTGCCCTCGGACATTGGATAGCCACTCCTCTCGTCCCTGGTAAGTTTGTAGCTTATTCATAGACGCGTTAAGCCCGCTGACTCCTCCGGCGAGTCGCCAAGCTGGCTACGTGCCCCCCTCCCGTAAAAAGGAGCCCCGGGCACCGCGACCATGTCGCCTTAGTTCACGCGTCGGCCCCTCGGCCAAACCTCAAGCCCGCTGACTCCTCCGGCGAGTCGCCAAGCCGGCTACGTGCCCCCCTCCTTGAGCCCCGGGCACCGCGACCTTGGTCGCTAATTAGTTAAGCGTCGGCCTTTGGCCCTTCTTCTAAGCCCGCTGACTCCTCCGGCGAGTCGCCTAGCTGGCTACGTGCCCCCCTCCTTGAGCCCCGGGCACCGCGACCTTGTCGCCTGTTACATACAAAAAAAAAAAAAAAAAAAAAAAAAAAAAAGAAGTTGACGCTTGGCCTCGCGGCCCCTCTTGAGCCCGCTGACTCCTCCGGCGAGTCGCCAAGCCGGCTACGTGCCCCCCTCCATGAGCCCCGGGCACCGCGACCTTGTCGCTAATTAGCTTAAGCACCGGCCTTCGGCCCATCTAAGCCCGCTGACTCCTCCGGCGAGTCGCCTAGCTGGCTACGTGCCCCCCTCCTTGAGCCCCGGGCACCGCGACTTTGTCGCTAACTAGTCTACGCGTCGGCCTTCGGACCTGCTCAGCCCGCTGACTCCTCCGGCGAGTCACCAAGCCGGCTACGTGCCCCCCTCCTTGAGCCTCGGGCACTGCGACCTTGTCGCCTATTGTTGACGCGTTGGCCTCACGGCCCCTCCTAAGCCTGCGGACTCCTCCGGCGAATCGCCGAGCCGCTTTGTGCCCCCACCTTGAGCCCTGGGCACCGCGTCCTGGTCGCCAATTAGTTCGCGCGTCGGCCTTCGGCCCCAGCTTAAGTCCGTGTGCCCCCCTCCTTGAGCCGGGCACCGCGACCTTGTCTCCTTCGTTCTCACTTCGGCACTTCGACCTCAGTCTCTGGGCCCGCTGACTCCTACGGCGAGTCGCCTAGCCGCTTGTGCCCCCTCCTTGAGCCCCGGGCACCGCGACCCTTATCGCCTGTTGGTACCCTACGCGGCTTATGGCCCCTCCCTCCAACCCGCTGACTCCGCCGTCGAGTCCCCAGCCAGCTTCGTGCCCCCTACTGGAGCTTCGCGCACTGCGTCTGGATCGGCCTTCGTGTACCTCGGGACTTCGGGCCGTTTCCCCTGGCGCCTACGGCCTTCCACGTTTCACCGGTTCTCGTCTGTTCACCGAAGTGAAGCTACGTCGCGCTGTTAGCGCTTGGTTGGGTGCCCCTAGGGGTACACCCAGTGCAGTGGGGTTCGACTTCCTCGCCCTCGTCGCCTGGATAGTTGCGGCGCCCGACGGTCGTCGCCCGCCCCTCGACTCCCTCCGGGGTCCCTGTCGACCTTTGCCTGGTGCGGCGCTGTCGTTCTCCTCGGGACATCCTCTTCCCCGCTCCCTGCACCCTTCGCCTCCGGCGTCTCCCCGACCCTCTCCGGGGGATGACTCGGCGTCCTGCGTTCGTCTCTGGCCTGCTGGCGTCTTAGCCTTCGGCTCCCCGGTTCGCTGGCCTCTCGCTCCCTTCGTGCTCGCGGCCTCCGGTGGTTCCGCCGGCGCCCGTGCTTGCGGCAACCCTTCCCAGCTCTAGCGGATCTTCCGCGTGGCTTCGAACCCTCCGCCCCTTGCCTTCCTTCGTTCGTGGCGGCCTGGCTCCTTCTTGACCATCTCCCCTGATGCGACGTCGCAGCTCTACCGTGCTCCTGTGGGTACCCGTGCCCGTCGGCCCTGCCTGGCAGTCTCTGAAGGAACCCTTCTAGGCCTGTGGGCCCAACGCCACCCTTGTGGATTGGGTTCCCGCCCTTCGGACCAAGGCCCTCGCCCTTCGCGCGCAGGTCTCCGCTCTTCTTTGGGAAGTTGCGATGCTGCTCATCGCTCGGCACGGCTCCCCCGCCTCGGACCCTTTGCGTCGCCTTCAGCCCTTGGTTGTCGCCGCCAGCCTGGACCTACCCGTTGCTTCTACGCGTCCCCATGCCTCCCGCCCCCGCCTTTGTCTTCGCTTGCCGTCGACGGGACCGTTTCCAGCTCGGCCTCCTTGGTGTGGTCTCCCCTCAGCCCTGGGTCCTTGCGTGGATCGTGGATGCCTTGGTTGCCCGGGACCTTCGATCTTCCGCCAGCCATTCTCCTCCTTGGTCGACCTGCTTCTGCGGTATCAGTCGGTGGTTCCTCCTCGTAGGGCAGGGATGCTCTCCTCCTCCGGTTGCTCGCCTGGTCGCCCTGGTCAGCGCCTACGGTCCGACCTCTCGCCCTCGCCGTCTGTTCACCGGGGAATGGTTTTGGTGACCGTCCGCAACTTGGTGCGTCTTCACGAGCCTCGGATCCAGTCCTTGCCGTTCTAGCCCGTGGTTAGCTGCGGGCGCGGCGGTCCCCTCCTGACTGCGGCTCCAGCTCCTCCTCCTGATGAGTGCAGCGGCTGATCTCCTTCCCTCGGTCTTCTGTACTCCGCCTCTGGAGGCTGTCCTCCGGCGATCTCTCTACCCTGGTGCCGATCTCCCCTGTGCTGCGCCACATCGGCTTCGCTGGACGGACATTCTTAGCTCGGCTCCCGGATCCCCCCTGACCTCGCCACTGCCCCTCTCTCTCTGCGTGATTGCCGGTCTCGACGGTTGGGGCGCTCTTCTTCTCCCGAATTCCGCTCGTCGGCCGGCCGCTGGCCCGCGAACCTGACTTCGCGGCACGTCAACCCGCTGGGACTGGTTGCAGTTGGCAGGCCCTCTGCGCTTGGCGATACGATCTTGGACACAGGACCTCCTCGTCCTTCCGACAACCCCTCTTCGTGGCTTGCCTTCAGACGCAGGAGGAACCCGCTCTCCCGACTTCTGCTTCCTCCTCTATCGCCCCCTTCGCTGGTGCGCGGACAGCGACTTCTCCCTCCCAGACCACCTCAGTCCAGGTCTCCTGTTCGTACTGGCAGACTACCTCTTGCGACGGAGGCAGCTTCTTCACACGGATTGCGCCCTACGCTGGGACATCCTTCGCTGGTTCTGCGCTCGTTGGGAGACTCCCCCCTTGTCCTCTTCGCCACGAAGTGGACCCTCCGGCTTCCCTCTTCATCTTCCCGTTCCCGACCTCTGGCCTGGGCAGTCGATGCGCTTGACCCCTTGGGACGGTCTGGTCCTTTACACCTACCCTCCGGCGGTCCTGGTCCTCAAGTCCTGCTCAGCCTCCGGGGATGCAACGCAGTCCTTCTCCGGGTAGCCGTTCTCCCGGACCGGATCGTGGACTTCCGACCTTCTCAGTCTCGCCACGGGCTCACCCTCCCTCTTCCCACCCCCCGCACGATGCTCGAGCAGCGCCGACAGCCGCTCTTCCACCCCTGCCGTGAGCGACTTCTCCTACACGCCTGGCGATTGTGCGGCAAGCTCTGTCTGCTGGAGGCTTCTCGAGTGCGACAGCGGACGCTATCGCTTCAGCCCGCAGTCCTACCAGACGTGTCTACAAGGGAAAGTGGCGTGCTTCGTGCCTGGTGCTCTGACCCCGCCGCCTCTCCACCGTCGGCCTGACGTCTCCTCAGCTCGCGGACTTCTTCTCTGGCTCGTCCAAGACCAAGGTTGGCTCCCCTCTGGGGCAGCTGCTACCCCTCTTGATCGCCGACGCCTACCGTCACCTCGGCCGTCCCGACCCAGCGCCTGCAAGGACCTGCCCGACCTTATGGCGCGTTTTGGCGTGCAGCGTCCGGTCTTCCTCTCCCTTGGCCCACGCTGGGACCTCCCTGGTCCTCCCCTGACTGACTTCGGACCGTTAAAACCGCTCCATCTGGCCCGCTTCGCTGACGTGACTCGGAGGCCTGCTTCCTGATGGCCCTCGCCACGGCGCCCCGCGTCAGCGAGCTCCACACGCCCTCGTCTCGCCCCACCGGCCTGCAGTTCCGAGTGGATGGCTCCGTGCAGCTACTCCCGGATCCTTCCTTCTCGCTCAGCCTAGGTCTCCCTTGACAGCGCCTCCGGCCCTCGCCGCTCGGCCGCTTACACGACCCGGTTCCTCGGGGCACTCCGCAGCAAGATCCGGGACAGGCACTTCGTATCTACCTGCTCCAAGTCCGTGCGGAGGGGACGGTCTCGTCCCTTGCCGCCGACCGCTGGCAGAACCGGCTTCTCAGCCCAAACGTTCTCCTCCTCGCTCCGCTGGGTATTCCGGTCCGCCTATCGCGACCTCTCCCCACAGGGAGCCGGGGCACTGAAGATCCGCGCCCATGGAACGCGCGCTAGGGCCGCATGTCTCGCCTTCGCCGCGCCGGTGTGGTTAAGGACACTTCTACTCCCGCGCCCTGACAGTCCAGCGCGACAACCTTACGCTGGTGGGCAACTTCTGCGGCGCAACACTCCCTCCAGGCGCCCTCGGCGCTTAGGCGGCACTTCGCTAAAATTGTCGGGAGTGGGTGATCAGGAGTGACGGGCCGTCTTCGTCCCTGAAGAGGTTTCTAAAAGGGATTGTGCGGCACCCTCCTCCTCTTTGCCATTCTTCCAGTTAGTCATGTCATCGGTAATGTGTTTTGAGGAAACAAATTAATTTTTCTCTAAAATGTATTTTTTCGAAAAATACTTACCGATGACATGACTCGGAGGTCCCTCCCTCCTCCCCGCTTGCCGCTGGTAACTCCGTAGACAACTGGCTAAAGGAGACACCACCGGGCGCCTGACCGGATGGGCAGGGGAGGCTACTCTCGTCCCTGTTAGGGATCCCCGAAAGCTCTCTCGTCCCTATCAGGGATCCCCGAGAGCCTCCTGGGGGGACCCTTTGGGTCTTAGGCTAAAATTGGTAAGCAAGTAGACTATTTCCAGTTAGTCATGTCATCGGTAAGTATTTTTCGAAAAAATACATTTTAGAGAAAAATTAATTTTTCAGAGACCACGCGGTCGCCACTCCTGCGCTTCTCATGGTTCCCGTGACTCTCACGGCGCTCGCTCCTAACGCCTTTCTTCTTGCTCCGTGGGTGGGTCTTCCCGCTCGAGCTCGACTTCCAGAGAGCGCCGAGCGCCTAAGAGGCTCAGCCCTCTTCCCGACCGGCGTACTTCGTACTCTCACCGGGATAGAGATTTCCGTCCTCGTTCGCCACACCGCTCGGATTATCGACCCCAGTCCCGTTCGCCCTCTCCTTCCCGGAGCCAGCGTTACCGCTACCACCGGACTTACTCTTCCCGACGCCGTCCTTCCCCGCGGCAACGCTCCCCTCTTCACCACTCCGTTTCGAGACGTCCGGCGACGAGATTCTCCCCGACGTCCCGCTCCCCCTCCGTTTCTTCGCGACGGGCCCGTTCGCCTCCCAGCGGTACAGTGACACGACGCGAGTTAGGTAGCGACGTTTCCAGTGTTGGTGTCCGACCTTCCCCCCCTCAGGGGTCAGATCCTGTGGTGGAGGACGACGCTCTCAGCCTCGTTCCTGAGGGTTCGATGTCAGCCTTACTGCGTGACGATGCGTCCGACGCGTCCGGACACACCCCCAACTCGGACGACGCCGGTGTTCGGCAGCCCTCCCTCAGTCATAAGATGGAGACCCTCCGGGCCTTGGATGAAGCGGCTCGCCTTATCGCGGCCTCCCTTCCTCCGGAAGACTGCCCACCTTCACCACCGGTCAAGAAAAAAGCTTCTGCGTTTGTGGATGCGGCCAGCCTGACGAAGCGGTTCAAGTCTCTCCCTCAACCTCCAGGGTTCCGAGACCTGCGTGACGCCCTTTCGTCGCATCTTCAAACGAATTCCTTTGGGGACGCTGGTTTCTTTTCGGACAACAGGTGGCCCGCCGATCTACAGATTGCCTTTCAGCAACGCTGGTACGCGGGGCATTCACAGTCCTTCGCCTGTCCGCTACCGGAACTGGACGCCCAGGCCCTCTCCTTCGCTGGCTCCCCTCGTCCGGGTCCCGTCATCCCAGGCCTCGACAAGACAGCTACCCTCATACGGAATGCCCTCGCTACAGCGGGATTCCTCGACTTGGTGACCCAGACTATCGTTCGCCGGGTGGAAGAAGCCTGGAACCCTGTGACCTCTCCTTTTCTGGCGGACATCCTATCCTTGGCAGTGTCAGGCAACCGGGCGGCGTTTCACTCCGCTGTAAACTCCATGACGGCCGCGGCCAACTGCGATCTGATGCGACGGGATGCTCTTCTCCGTTCCTGTGATCTTCCCCCGGACTTGAAGAAGCAACTTCGACAGGCGCCATTTGGAGGGGAACTGCTGTTCGGGCCCACCTGGCAGGCGGTGAAGGAAGCCAACAAGGACTTGTGGCCCAGCCGACCGGCGCCACACCGCTTTCGGGTTCCCCGCAAGGCCGCGGGTCGCGCCCTGCGGTCCGCCAGACCCGCTCCCCACCCCCCTACAGTGCGCGGACGTCTTCCTCCTCGCGCCCCAGCCTTTGGGCGCGCTCGCCTTCGCCCCGACTCGACTTCCGCCCCCGCCCCCGCCCCCGCCTGGCCCCGGCCCGCCCGCCGTCCAGGGAGGGGCAGGGCCCACTGACGCTTATCTTCCTCCGCCTCCGCCGACCGCTCCCCTCTCTCCTGTCGGCGGGAGGCTGGCGCGCCACAGCCAGGCGTGGCATGCGCTGTTCCCGGACAACGACTGGGTGCTTTCTACTGTCTCCGAAGGTCTTCGGATCGCTTTTCGGTCGCCGCCCCCCCTCCGCCGCTCTCCTGTTTGGACCCCTGTGCCCCCCGACCTAGACAGGGCCGTTGCTCTTCGCGACGAGGTGCACTCCCTACTACTAAAGACGGCGACGGAAGTGGTTTCGCAGCCCAACTCGCCTGCTTTCTACAGCCGCCTTTTCGTTGTGCCCAAGCCAAACGGCAAGTGGAGACCGGTCATCGATCTCTCCGCCTTGAACAAGTTCATCGTGGCTCCCCCCTTCCGCATGGAGACGGCCCGAGCCCTTCGGGCCGCGGTGCAGCCGATGGATTTTGCCGTCAGCCTGGATCTCTCGGATGCATACCTTCACGTGCCTGTACACCCTTCGTCCCGACGGTATCTACGCTTTGCCTTTGCAGGAGTGATTTACCAGTTCCGAGTGTTGCCCTTTGGTCTCAACCTCAGCCCCTGGGTGTTCACGCGCATCATGGATGCAGTCGTCGCCCGGGCCAGAAGGACGTCGTCCAGCCCGACGTCGAACTACCTCGACGACCTCCTCCTACGGAACCAGTCGGTCACGGCCTTAACCAGGGATCGAGATGCGCTGCTGCACCTCCTCGACATCTCGGCTTCCTGCTGAACTGGGGCAAGTCCGACCTGGTGCCCTCCCGCCACTTCCTCCATCTGGGTATGGAGTTTCACACAGACTGCAACCTTGTTCGTCTCCCGGGACCCCGCATACAGAAGCTGGCGACCCTCGCCCTGCACCTCGCGCAGACTCGCTCGGCTTCCGCCAGAGTGTGGCTACAGCTCCTTGGCCTGATGAGTGCGGCGGCAGACTTGCTCCACCTGGGTCGCCTGTACTACCGTCCCCTTCAGCTCCATCTACTCTTACACTGGCGGCCGTCCTCGGGCGACCTGGAGACGATGGTACCAGTGCCCTTGATGTTGCTGCCGCATCTTCGTCGATGGGCGGATCCTGCCTGGCTGGCGTTGGGAGTCCCCCTCTACACGCCTCCACCCCGACTGTCACTTTGCGTCGACGCGAGCAGCTCCGGCTGGGGAGCTCACCTACTTCCGATGTTCACCACGGCTTCCGGCAGTTGGACCTCGGACCTAGCGACGCGACACATCAACTGGTTGGAGCTCCAGGCGGTTTGGCAAGCACTCCTCGTCTGGGAACCTCGTCTGCATCATCAGGAGCTTCTCGTCCTGTCCGACAACTCTACAGTCGTCGCCTACCTCCAGAAGCAGGGCGGTACACGCTCCCCGTCTCTTTGCATTCTTCTTTACCAGATCCTGCGGTGGTGCGAAGACCGCGACATTTCCCTCAGAGCCAGACACATCCCGGGCCATCTCAATGTCCTGGCAGACTCCCTCTCTCGACGCGGGCAGCTTCTCCACACCGAGTGGACACTCCGACCAGACATCTTTCGGATGATTTGCGACCGCTGGGAGACGCCCATGATCGACCTCTTTGCCACGAGATGGAACCACCAACTTCCACTCTTCGTCTCTCCCATCCCAGATCCTCAAGCCTGGGCGGTCGACGCTCTATCCATTCCCTGGGACGGCCTCATCGCGTACGCCTATCCACCGACGGTCCTCGTTCCCAAGGTCCTGCTCAAGCTCAGAGGTTGCAACACGGTTCTGTACCTAGTGGCCCCCTTCTCCTGGTCCCGGTCCTGGACAACCGACCTCCTGAACCTGGCGTCGGCCCCCCCACTACAGCTGCCCACTCCGCCATCGATGCTCAAGCAGCCCCGGCAGGACCTGTTCCACCCGTGCCCCGAGCGTCTCCTCCTACACGCCTGGAGATTGTGCGGCAAGCCCTCGCCAACAGAGGTTTCTCAAGTACGGCAGTGGATGCGATCGATACAGCCCGCAGGTGATCCACTAGGCGAGTTTACGAGGGGAAATGGCGGGTTCTCTGCGAATGGTGTGTCGTCGAACGACTCTCCCCCACGGATCTGACGGTTCCCCAGCTAGCGGAATTCTTCCTCTGGCTCTTCAATGATCAGTGCTTGGCTCCCATTACCATTCGCGGCTATCTGGCTATGATAGCCGACACATACCGGCACCTGGGCCGCCCCGACCCTGGCGCCTGCAAGGACCTGGCGGATCTGATGGCACACTTCGGCCTTCATCGACCAACCTCCCGCTCCCTTGTGCCGAGATGGGACCTACCATGGATACTGACGTGGCTCAACACTAGCCGCTTCGAGCCTTTGCAGCTGGCGCGACTGGCGGATGTGACGCGGAAGACGTGCTTCCTACTAGCCCTCGCCACTGCGGCCAGGGTCAGCGAGCTTCACGCCTTCTCGACCCACCCCTCGTGCCTGCAGTTCCGGGTGGACGGTTCGCTACAACTGCTGCCGGACCCGAACTTCCTGGCCAAGACACGGTTTCCTCTAGCCGCCCCACAAGTGGTCTCCATACAAGCACTGAGGGGACCTGGCTTCTCCCGAGACTCCAGACAACAAGACCCGGTGAGAGCAGTGCGTGTCTACTTGCGCCGGACCAAGCCTTTGCGCAGGGGCCGCACCCGCCTTTTCCTTCCTTTGTCTCCAGGTAGAAATGACATTACGGCCCAAACGATCTCCGCCTGGCTCCGTTGGGTGATACGCTCCGCTTACCACGACCTCGCCCCTGAGACCGCCGCACGTCTAAACATCCGGGCGCATGAGGTACGAGCCATGGCGGCGAGCCTTGCATTCGACCGCAACGGTGCAGTCAAGGACATTGTGGCGGCCGTGGGCTGGCGTTCAGAGTCAACCTTCGCCAGATTCTACCTGAGGGACCTCTCCGGCCAGCGCGAGAACCTGTCGCTGGTGGGGGATGTCACGGCGGCACAACACTCCCTCCCGGCACCCCGGGTGCCGTAGGTATTCTTCGCTAAAATTATCGGGAGGTTGTGCCTAGGAGGGCGGGTTTCGGGGACCTAATAGTTTGCTTAGGGACGTTATTAGCAGCACCCACCGCCTCATCGACATTCTTCCTAACAGTAATGTCATCGGTAATGTTGTTTTGAGAAAACAAATGTATTTTTCTCTAAAACCGATGACATTACTCGGAGGACCCTCCCTCCTAACCCGCTGCCGCTGGCTCGCTACGATACAGAATGGCGAATCAGGTGACCGCGTTCCGGATATGGAGGGAAGGGAGGCTACCGTGGCTCTGCCTAGCAGATAACGCCCCCTTACCTTCCCTCCTTAAAGGCACACAACCTCAATTTTGGGCTAAAATTAGGCTAGCGAGACAGTATTCCAACTAACAGTAATGTCATCGGTAAGTATTTTTCAAAAAAATTTATTTTAGAGAAAAATACATATTTGGACTTGTTCAGTGAGCCACTGTTTCATGATGAAAATAACGGTATACATAGTATGATTTGTTTTCTGCTGAAAGGGTCAGGTCACAAAGGTGTACCTTTGGGTTACTTAGCTGTGGAGCAGGTGGCACTATGCTCTCATGCGGACAGCTAGGATTTAGATAACTCATTGGGACTGCACACGCATTTATATAGGCCGGCTGACCGTTTAACTCATTGTCCGTGACACACCACAGCAAGATATGGCTCGACCATGATAGTTCAAGGGTTGTGGCAGAATAGCTTGGTGCCTATAGGTACCAAGCTATTCTGCCACCACCCTTGAACTATCATGGTCGATCTGTCTCCAGAATTGTAATGCAGTCCTCTGAGGATAACTTCTAAATGTGGGTATTTCGTATGTCGGGCACAATGTGTTGAGTTCATTGTAATTTTACCAAAGCAGACACATTTTTTTGGCGAAAGGGACATTACTTCATTACTTCATTATCTGACTGACATGTTAATGTCTTTCTGATCTGTAATGTCAGCAAGACAAGTTGTACCCGTCTTTTTTAAGCGTGTTTCTTTCTCCGTTGGGTACTTCTTAGCAAGACAAGAGCATGTCATGTAAATTGTGTCCACAGCTGTTGAGATTAAACGGTATTATTGAATGCTTGCATATTGCGGCTTTAAATTAATCCTTTGGGTATTGGTAGCGACTTTGGTTGAGGTGATTCCTGCAGGAATCACCTCCGCCAAAATGACTACCAACAACCAAAGGGTTAATGGTTTGTTGCTTATTGTCCTCTCAGACCCACCAGATGGAGCAGATAAGTGGACAATGGTAGAGGGTGAAATGAACTTTGCCACGGACCTTGTACGCCTCATCAAGGAAGAGTTTGGTGACTACTTCGTGGTATGTGTGGCAGGTAAGGGCGGAATTTGGACGGCATTCTTAGCTGATAAGGTGTGCTTATCATATGATTCTTTTTGCAAAATACTTAAGAACAAAGCTCCAAACAGACCCACAATTCCTCTCAACCTAGATCATGAGGAGATTGCCAAAGAGGTGAATGAACCTATCCATCCACTTGCCTCGTTGATAAGTGAAAATTATTTTACACTCAAGTCATGATCCCAGATGAACCCATGATCGTATGAAAAGACAGTTTTTTGTTTCTTTTGTTTGTATGTTGTTTTCTTTTGCTAGTACCCGCTGGGTAGACTAGTAGTGTGTGACATTTTCCCAGAGCTCACTTAAATTGTGATTTGAACGCCCTCCAGTACCATTGGGACTAAGCTCACAATGGGTTAATGTCATGTTTCAGGTTACCCGACTGGCCATCCTGAGTGCACATCATATGTAGATGACCTGCAGCACCTGAAGGAGAAAGTGGACGCTGGGGCAGACTTTATTATCACACAGATGTTTTTCCAGGCAGACACCTTCCTCAAGTTTGTCAAAGACTGTAGGGAGATTGGTATTCACTGTCCCATTTTGCCAGGGATCCTGCCTATTCAGGTGAGCATATAGGATGGGAGATGGGACTCTTTTAGCTCTGAGTCACTGTAACATAAGCTGTTCTGGCACCACCTGCGAACCATCATGGTTGATCCTGAACTTTTATGAACCTTCATTCACAAATTTGACAAAATTCAACCTCATGATTTAACTCATTCAGTCCTGACACACCATAGCCAGATATGGCTCGACCATGATAGTTCAAGGGTGGTGCTGGAATAGCTTGGCGCCTATAGGTGCCAAGCTATTCTGGCGCCACCCTTAAACTTTCATGGTCGATCTGTCTCCTGAATTGTATTGCAGTCCTCAGAGGACAACTCCAAAATGTGGGGATTTGGTACCTGGACACAGTGAGTTATGGATTGAACTGTCATGGTTAGTTCTACTGTGGTGGCGTTGAAACGGACAGCCTTGTCCAGCTTGACATAAGGAGACTGGGGAATAAATTTCAGCACCTTTCTTGTATTCAGGTTGAGATACGTTCTCTCTCTTGGCTTGACTTCGCGAACGAAGATTTTATAGGAGTTGCCCACGACGTCTGCAGGCTTGTTCGTGGCTGCGGAGGCCAATCCGAGACAGGCAGGTTCGACCGCAGTGGCTGCAGGGGAAGGTATGGCCGGGGTTCTGAGCTGCGGCATCTCTGTTTTTTTCTCCTGAGCCGCTTGTCCTTAAGGCTAGCTCTGTGAGAGTCCTCAAAGGAGACAGCTGCCTTGTAAATGGTGGAGCGCCAGGTGTCACGGTCCGCAGCAAGCGAAGACCACTGGTGGTGGTCGATTTGGCAGGCACTAAGTGACTTCTTGAGACAGTCTTTGTATCTCTTCTTTGGTGCCCCTCTGTCACGGTGTCCAGTAGCAAGCTCGCCGAACAGGGTGATCTTTGGTAGGCGATGATCCTCCATCCTGGAGACATGCCCCGCCCAGCGGAGCTGTGTCCGCAGCAACAAAGCCTCGATGCTCACAGTTTCAGCCTGTTCAAGGACCTCGACGTTGGTGACATAGTCACTCCAGTGAATGCCCAGGATGGTACGCAGGCAGCGCTGGTGGAAGCGTTCGAGGAGTCGTAGTTGGCTGCGGTAGAGGGCCCAGGACTCGGAACCATACAGCAGGGTGGTGAGGACCACAGCTCTGTACACGCTGATTAGGTGGAGCATTATACACAGTGTGCTCAGCATTGTCTTGTACGGGCTTGGAAAAAATGCAGCAGGAGATCGGTGGACCACTATTGTTGAAGGGCAATGTCTGATCAACTTGACACTTGTTTAGGCCTTACATTTTACAAATCAATTTTACCATTAACCCTTTGGCTGTCCGTAGCATGTTCGGTCGACCAAACATGCTGCAAAGGGCTATAAAAGCTAAATGCGTTCGAGACGTGCCGCCTCTGGATATGCAGCATAAGCCGCGTATCCAGAGGCGACACGTCTCGAATGAGTTAACAGTTGGACACTGAATTATGTGTGAAACTTACCAGCTGTGTAATTCCCCACATGCAGGCCTACCAGTCTCTGCGTCACATCGTGAAACTGTCCAAGCTGGAGGTCCCGCAGGAGATCATCGACGCTATCAACCCTATCAAAGAAAACGATGAGGCCATCAGGAAGTTTGGCATCGACCATGCTGTCCAGCTTTGTAAGGCCGTGCTAAACGCAGGATATGTGGAGGTGCCAGGGGTTCATTTCTACACGCTCAATCGTGAAGTGGCCACGGTGGAGGTTCTGAAGCGACTGGGGATGTGGCAGGAGGACGTCCTCAGGGCGCTGCCATGGAAACAGACGGCCAACTCTGCCAGGTGTAAAGAAGAGGTGAGTGCTACGTACTGGACATGCATTTCCCAGTATGCAAAAAATCATTTGGTCGATGTCGGCTTCAATTGACCCATGCACAGCCGTGCGTGGGACAACTGCGGCCGACATTGGCCCAGTGGCTTTTGCTTATTGGTTAAGTAGTCACATAATCGAACCAATCGCCATTTGTGCCGCATACGTCACAGTGCTGCTGGTTATGAAGAATATATGTCAGCGCTATACATATACTTTTTTACTTCAGGTGTATTTGCTGTCACACTTAACCCATTACATCTTGAGGGTGAATTTTTCTAAATTTCCTTTTTGTCCTTTGAAGGTTGCATTAGAGATTAGGAGACAGATAGATCAACCATTTTAGTTCAAGGGTGGTGCCAGAATAGCTAGGCGCCACAGACGCCAAGCTATTCTGGCACCACCTTTGAACTGTCGGTCAAATTAGTATGCAATAGTGTGCCAAGGTCCCATTTCTCACATTTTGGAGGTGTTGCCTAATGACTGTGTACCAGTTGGAGGAGATGGATCGACCATGATAATTCAAGGGTAGTGCCAGATTAGCTTGGCGCCTGAAGGTGCCAAGCTAATCTGGCACTACCCTTAAATTATCGTGGTCAATCCATCTCCTGCTGTAAGAGACTTGGGGTGAAATGGGTTAAAGTGGCGGCCACTTTCATGAACCCATCCACAAACAGCAGAACCTGTTTTGAGCGATCACCCGTTGTGAGAGATTACCGGTCTTTAAAGACTGCCGCCACCTTAAGGATGGCGTTCAGTGACAGGTTATGTTTTTTGCCCTTGAACTTCTCCGGATGAGGCACCTGTCTTTTAAAACCACATTTTTCCTTGCGGAAAAGGAGGTTGCTGAAATCAGGTTCTACCAAATTCTTAATTTGTATCATTGTACACAAATGTGCGCTGGCCTGTAGTTTCAAAATCAAAATCTGATCACAGTGACAGTCCAGCACACAATTCTAACTTATTTGTGTGGATGTTGATGTATCACCTTTTTTCCCCCAACTACTTCGTGCATGCGGTCACTAGCACTGTAATCAGTTTGGGTGGCTGCGTGCACAATGCTACTTTGTTTCCTCAAAAACATTACCGATGACATGACTACATGGGAATGTCTACTTCTAGGCTCAATTTTAGCCTACTTGCCCGTTGTGTGCCCACACAACCCGAGAGGCACTCGGGGAACCCCCCCCCCCCCCAGAGGGGCCGAGAGTTATCTCCCCATACCCGCCTTATCAGATCCGGTCACGAGACCGTTCAGTCTTTCTACTTCGCTCGTGGAGAGAAGACGTGTCTGGCCCGCGCTCTCGCTGCCTCGACCGGTCTTCTGCCTACCGACGCTCGTTCCCGACTTCGTGTGCTCTGCGCCCACTTCTACCCTGCCTTCTACCCTGCCTTCTCTTCTTGCTTCGTTGGGCTGCTTGCGGGGATTCTTTCTGCTTCGGTGGACGGCGGTTTGCCTGCCCTTTCCCCCTTCCCTTCGTTGCAGAGGTAAGGTAGCGGTAGTTCCCTCGGCCGGCCCTCGGGCTGAGAGCCGGCTGCCTGTGGGTGCTTCCCTGCTTTCTTTCTTTGTGGTTTCAGTGCGTAGTGCCTGATTAGCTCACGGTCGGCTTTTGCCGTCTAACGCCCGTTTTACACGTGGGCCTTGGGCTCCTGGTGTGTTAGCCCGTTTAAAGGCCCTTTAGCCCTCCGAGAGTTCCCCCATTACGCTTTCACCGGGAGCCCGCCTGCGCTTAGATAATGTGGTTGTGCTCCCGGTGCGGTGACTTTAGGTGGCCGACGGACACCCACTCGGTCTGCCTACCGTGTTCGGGTTGCTCCTCGGACCGCAGGTGTAAGCTTTGTGCGGCCTGGCCTGAGACTCTGTGGGAGGACCTTTGGTCCTTCTACCGCCGAGAGCGTTCCCGCCCGGCTAACGAGCGTCCGGCGCCCGTTGACACTTTGGCCGCCCGGGATGTTCCCTCTGGCCACTCCCGCACGAAACGGTCCTCTCGTCGGGGTTCGCGTTCCTTGGCTGACCACAGGACCGCCACTGCTGCCACGCCCGCTGACCCTTCCGGAGGGTCTGTTTGCCGGCTTAGCGCCCGTCTCACTGAGAGTGGCCAGCAGCAGTCGGCCTTGAGCCGTCCGTTATTGACGAGCCGTCCTCACCACTCTTCCCGCACCAAGCCCGCTGATCCTTCCGGAGGATCGCCTTGCCGGCACAGTGGCCTACTTCCGGAGTATGGCCCGGAGAGACGTCAGCACCGTCCTGCGCGACGCAGCCGCGACCCTGATCCTCACCGTTCCTCTTCCAGACACTCACGCTCTCGCTCGCCTCGCGAGCGCCGTCAGCGGGTTCCTCGCCGCCCTGCTTCCCCTCGGGCGCCTTCGCGCTCTGATCCGCGCCGGGCGTCTCCTTCGTTGCGTCACCGCCCTCGTCGACCCTTCTCGCGTCGTCGGGACTCCTCGCCGCGTACTCGCCGGGCTCCTTCCAGTCCTCGCTCCCGCGTCTTGGAGAGGTTTCGTCCTCGGTCCCGCTCCTGGTCGCCTCCTCGCTTACCGCCGCGCTCCCCGCTGCCTTCGCGTTCCCTGTCTACGCCGGAGGTTCAGCGCTCTCCTTTGACCTCGCTGCGGTCGGTGGTGGTTCCGGTGCCCGCTCGACGCCCCCTAGAGGACGACGTGCTCAGCCTGCTGCCCGAAGACTCCGTCTCGGCTCTGTTGGACGAGGAGGGTCGCTCGACCTCGCCCGCGGCCCTTGAGGAGGCTGCCCCCTCGGCGCTCTCGTCTGCCTCCCGGTTAGAGACGCTTTTAGCTCTGGATGAAGCCGCTAGGATCGTGGCCGCGACGTTGCCGGCGGACGCCTGCCCAGCTTCCCCACCGCTGAAGAGGAAGGTCGCCGCCTTCGTTGACGCAGAGAGGCAGGTCAAGAAGTTCAAGTCGCTTCCCCAACCGCCTGGTTTTAAGGACCTTCGAGACGTCTTTTCGTCGCACCTGCAGCTGGCCACGTCCCAGGAGCCGGTCTTCTTCTCCGACCGTCGCTGGCCCGCGGATTTAGACATGTCGTTTCGGCGCGACTGGTATGCTGGCCATTCCCAGGCCTTCTCCATCCCTCTGCCTGTGCTGGACCCTTCGGCCGTGTCGCTAGCCGGCGGTCCGACTCTGCTGCGGCGGTCCCTCCCGCGGGGCCTGGACAAGACGGCGGCCTTGGTCCGAAACTCCTTAGCCTGCTCTGGTGTTTTGGAGCTCCTCACTCAAGCCTTGGTCCGTCGGGTGGAGGAATCCTGGCATCCTTCCATCTCTCCCCTCCTAGGAGACCTGCTGGTCCTCGCGGAGACCGCCAACCGCGCCGCCTACCACTCGTCGGTCAACGCGATGGCTGCTTCGGCCAACTGCGACCTGATGCGTCGAGATGCCCTGCTCCGCGCCTGCAGTACGTTGCCGCCGGACCTGCGAGCGCAACTTCGCCGTGCCCCCTTGGGTGGGCCCTTGCTGTTCGGCGACACCTGGTCCGCTGTGCGGGATTCCAACCCCGGCCGCTGGCCCAGCAGTGCCCCCCCTCCACGCCGCTTCCGCCCCGCCCGCCAGGCTAGGGCTCGCACCTCACGGTCTGCTAGACCCGCTACCCCCTCGGCCCCTGCCTCGGCGCCCGTGCAGGCACCCGCCTTGGGCTGGTCCGGACCCCTCAGACGTCGTGCCCCCGTGTGGACCCGTCCCGGCAGGAGACAGGGTCGCGGGCGGCCCACGTGATTCCCTGCCGCCCTTGCCCCCGCCGACCCCTCGGGGTCTCCGGTCGGCGGGCGGTTAGCCGATTTCCGCAGAAATTGGCTCACACTCTTTGGCGACGACCCCCGGATTTGCGACGCCGTCTCTACGGGTCGGTGGATCGTTCTTTGTGATGTCTGAGCGACCTGGCCGGAGAGGTTTGGTTGGACCTCGGGAGCCTGTTCCGACGAGAGCGGCCCCTGCCTGCTTCCTCACCCGGCTCTCACCACAGCCCGCTGCTCCTTCCGGAGGATCTAAACGCCGGCATAGCGCCCTGCTCTCGGAGTCTGGCCGAGAGAGGCGTCAGCTTTAGCTTGCGCGACACGGTCGCGCCCCGACTCCCACTGTTCCACTTTCGGTTCACTTGCTGGCTAATCAGAGGACTGCCACTGCTGCCACGCCCGCTGACCCTTCCGGAGGGTCTGTTTGCCGGCGGAGCGCCCGCCTCACTGAGCCCGGCCTGCAGCAGTCTGCCATGTGCCGTCCCACGTGACTGGCCTTCCTCTCCCATCTCTCCCCGTTAAGCCCGCTGATCCTTCCGGAGGATCTGTACGCTGGCGTAGCGCCCTACTCACTGAGTCTGGCCAGGAGAGACGTCAGCCCTAGCTTGCGCGACCCGGTCGCGCCCCCGACTCCTGCCGTTCCACTTTCAGTTTAGGACACTAGCGCGCACCGCTCGGGCGCCTTCGGTAGGATTACCGTTCGGACTCAACCTCAGCCCCTGGGTCTTCACTCGGCTGATGGACGCCGTAGTCGCCTTAGCCCGACAGTCCTCCCCCAGTCCGACGTCGAACTACCTGGACGACCTCCTGTGGCGCAACCAATCGGAGACCGCGCTAGCCATGGACAGAGATGCTCTCCTGCACCTCCTGGCACACCTGGGGCTTCCTAGTAAACGACGGCAAGTCGGATCTCTCTCCCGCCCGCCGGTTTGTGCATCTGGGTATGGAATTCGCTACCAACCTCAACACGGTACGCCTTCCGGCGCCCCGGATCAAGAAGATTGCGGATCTAGCCGACCAGTTAGTTCGGGAGGATGCAGCCCCCGCCAGAGTCTGGCTTCAGTTGCTGGGCTTGCCGAACGCCGCAGCGGATCTTATCCCACTAGGGCGTCTCTACTCCCGGCCAATTCAACTGCATCTTCTTCTCCATTGGCGCCCGTCTTCCGGAGACTTGACGGCCGCGGTTCCAGTGTCCCAGATGCTCCGTCCGCACCTTCGTCGGTGGACCGACCCTATGTGGCTAGCGTCGGGAGTTCCCTTAGCCCATCTCCTACCGCGGTTCCCCGCGACGTCGGGCCCCTGGCCCTCAGACTTGGCGCACATCCACATCAACTAGCTGGAGATGCAGGCCGTCTGGCAAGCCC
Organism: Semisulcospira habei; assembly: GCA_036245525.1. Taxonomy (NCBI): domain Eukaryota; kingdom Metazoa; phylum Mollusca; class Gastropoda; family Semisulcospiridae; genus Semisulcospira; species Semisulcospira habei. The sequence continues at coordinate 247,117,918 of BTPG01000001.1, forward strand.
TTCACGTCTGGGAGGACCTCCTCAGACACCAGGAACTTCTCGTGCTTTCGGACAACACGACGGTGGCCGCTTACATCCAGAAGCAAGGTGGCACACACTTCCCCGACCTGTGTATGCTCCTCTACAGGATGATGCGCTGGTGCGAGGACCGGAACATGATCCTTCGAGCCCGGCACGTTCCCGGACGCCTAAATGTCTTGGCCGACTCTCGGTCGCGCCGCGGCCAGCTCCTACACACGGAATGGACCCTGCGACAGGACGTCTTCCGGATGATCCGCGCCCGCTGGGAGACTCCCCAGGTCGACTTGTTCGCCACGAGGTGGAACCACCAGCTTCCCCTCTTCGTCTCCCCGATTCCCGACCCCCTTACCTGGGCTGTCGATGCGCTCTCCATTCCCTGGGACGGCCTTGTGGCATATGCCTACCCCCCTACCGTCCTCTTTCCCAGAGTCCTCCTCAAGCTTCGGGGTTGTTCGGCGATCCTCCTGTTGGTCGCGCCGTTCGCTTGGAACCGCTCCTGGACCACCGACCTGCTCAGCTTCGCCACGCATCCGCCCCTGCTGCTGCCCACCTCGCGGACCATGCTCAAGCAACCGCGCCAGCCGCTGTTCCACCCCTGCCTGGAGCGACTCCTCCTTCACGCCTGGAGGTTGTGCGGCAAGCCCTCGGACCTAGAGGCTACTCGGGTACAGCAAGGGAGGCGATCGCTGCGGCCCGTAGACCGTCGACCCTGCGAGTCTACGAGGGAAAGTGGCGAGTCCTCTGTTCCTGGTCCACCGATCACGGCCTTACGCCCACGGATCTGACTCATCCTCAGCTGGCGGACTTCTTTCTCTGGCTCTTCCGAGACCAAGGCCTAGCCCCCATCACGGTTCTCGGTTACCTGTCCATGATTGCGGACTCATATCGTCACCTGGGACGACCCGATCCGGGCGCCTGCAAGGACCTAGCCGACCTTATGGGTCACTTCGGCATCCAGCGCCCGACACTCCGCTCGCTCATTCTTCGCTGGGACCTACCCTGGGTGCTCACGTGGTTGAACTCCGCCCGCTTCGAACCATTACCTTTGGCCCAGTTCGCGGACCTGACAAGCAAGACTCGTTTCACGCTGGCACTTGCTACCGCTTCGCGTGTGAGCGAGCTACATGCGCTTTCGGCACGCCCTTCCTGTCTGCAGTTCCGAACAGACGGCTCCGTCCAGCTGCTCACGGACCCGGCCTTTCTGGCGAAGAACAGGTCTCCTTTAACTCCGCCTCTGGTGATCACCATTAGGCCGCTGAGAGACCGACCCCGGTCCCAGGAGACCAGGCTACAGGATCCCGTGCGCGCCCTTAAAATCTATCTGCGGCGATCTAAGCCCGTCCGCAGGGGACGGTCACGCCTCTTCCTACCTCTAAGACCCAAACGGCGTGACATTATAGCCCAGACGATCTCTTCCTGGCTCCGCTGGGTCATACGCTCCGCTTATCAAGAGATAGCCCATGAGGGAGCTAAGAGGCTGCACATTCACGCACACGAGGTACGAGCTATGGCCACGAGCGTCGCGTTTGATCGAAACTGTGCTGTCAAGGACATCGTGGCAGCCGTGGGCTGAAAAAACCGAGCCGGTCTTTGCCCGTTTCTACCTCCGGGACCTGGCTAGCCAGCGAGAAAACCTCGCACTGGTGGCGGACATCGCCGCGGCGCAACACTCCCTCCCGGTGCCACCGGCACCGTAGGTATGCACTTCGCTAAAATTGTCGGGAGTGTGCGACGGGGAGAACGGCGCTGTTCTGTTAGGGGTGTTTGGGGCGGCACCCTCCTCCTCTTCGCAATTCTCCCATGTAGTCATGTCATCGGTAATGTTTTTGAGGAAACAAATTCATTTTTCTCTAAAACGTATTTTTTCGAAAAATACTTACCGATGACATGACTACATGGGAATGTCTACTTCTAGGCTCAATTTTAGCCTACTTGCCCGTTGTGTGCCCACACAACCCGAGAGGCACTCGGGGAACCCCCCCCCCCCCCCCAGAGGGGCCGAGAGTTATCTCCCCATACCCGCCTTATCAGATCCGGTCACGAGACCGTTCAGTCTGATACTTCGCTCGAAAGCGGCAAGCGGGGCAGGAGGGAGGGTCATCCGAGTCATGTCATCGGTAAGTATTTTTCGAAAAAATACGTTTTAGAGAAAAATGAATTTTTCTTGCAGGAATGGGTAGTGAGGTTTCGTTTGCAACTAATGACTACCGACAACGAACGAGAGCAAAACCTTGGTTGATAACCAGCTTGTTCAGTAAACATTGCCAACATTCCAAATGTCTCCAAGAGGCATAGATCCTCATGAGCCCATGCCTCTTAGATATGTTGGAATGTTGTCTATGCTTTTGGTACAAGCTGCTCATCTGCCGTAACTTTGCTCAAGTTTGTTGTTGGGAGTTGTTTGTCGCGAACAAAACGTCACTAATGTGATAACATGAACTACAAACAGCCAAAGGGTTAATGTTTGACATTTTGTTTTTGCATACCAGGACAATAGGAAGTCTTTGTCATCAACATATTTTTAGGTTGTTTATTTTGACATTGACATTGTCACAGGTGCGCCCGATCTTCTGGCGATGTCGACCCAACAGTTACGTGTACCGAACGTCAGACTGGGATGAATTTCCAAACGGCCGTTGGGGTAACTCTTCCTCGCCCGCTTTCAATGATTTGAAAACGTACCACCTGTTCTACCTGAGTTCTCGCTCCGCGAAAGAAGAACTGTTGAAAATGTGGGGAGAGGAGCTAACAAGCGAGAGAGATGTGTGGAATGTGTTCTATTGCTACCTGACGGGCGAGCCAAACAAGACAGGCATAAAGGTAGGGACCATTACAAAAACAGTAGTAGTAGTGATAATAATGATGATGGTAGAAATATTTGTAATAATAATAGTACATACCCCTGAATACATGAACATGATCCAACTGCAAGAGACAATTGCAGGGGCTCATGAGGATCTATGCCTCTTGTTGACGCTGCTTTTTATCCTGGGGCTCTGTCATACAATGATCGTATTGATAATAATAATACAATTAACTTGGCTCATATGTGTGTAGTCAGGTCTGGTTCAACAAGTGAGATACAACAACACATTTGTCAAGGTCCGGACCACGATTTTCCTTTTAAATTACTTCTCATTGTTTGAACTTTTCACAGACTTTGGATAATAGTAAAACAGGAAGAAAAATGAGATACTCTGGCAGTTTGTTATACTCACTGCTCACTGCAGTAGTATCTGTAATAGTAGTAGTGATAACATTAACAGTATGCAAAAGATCCTTGGGCCGATGTCAGCTGCGGTGGACCTGCGAACACAGCCTGAGGACATTTGCTCACTGGGAATAATAAAGATAATAATACAGTAGTAGCAATAGTAATAATAATAGTAATACAATAATAATAATGATAATAATAATACACACGGAGTACAGTGTCCTATACAAGATGATTCAAATTGTGCTGCTGAAGTCGTGACATCAGTCAGTCACCCAGTCCATCCATCCGTCTGATCAGAGGGTAGGTCAGTCATTGTTGAAGTCATCTCTATCTCTATTAGAAGTAGTGTGTGTGTGTGCGCGCGTGCGTGAGTGCAAGTATGAGTCCATAAGCGTAGCATTTATGAATGGTGACTTTATAGATTGTTTATAGAGTGCGTTGTTTGTTTTCTCAAAACACATTACCGATGGTATTACACTTAGGAATGGCTCTTAGCTGGCCTAATTTTAGCCAAATTTTGGTTGTGTCCGTATAAGGGGGTGTTGGCAGGAGTGGGGCGCCATAGACCATGCCAAACCCGAATAGCCTCCCCTTACTCACATCCGGTACAAGATTACCCAGCATACCCCAGTTTTTAGTTCTTAGCTGGCAGAAGTAGGTTGTGTCTGTTCGAGCTCCGCTTTGGTTCTTGGCCGGTCGTTTTGACCTTGACTGTTAGTTCGTTGGGACTTGAACTGTGGAGATGGTGGCGTGACTGGGGGTAGTAGTGCTCACGCTGTGCCGCCTCGTCGACCTGTGTGTTCTACGGGCCTACGGCTTGTACCATGGAGACTGTGACTGGCGGCTTCCGGACGCTGCTTCGGCCTGCGCTCCGAACCGGTCGGGCTGTGTGGCGTGCTGTTACGATATGGTGATACGTGGGTTTGCTCCTTTTTTCCGCCATGGCCAGGTAAGATCTCGGTGAATGCCCTCGACCGGCGCCCTTGGGTGGGAAGGAGCGCCGAGCGTCGGCACGCGCTGTACACTCGTTTGATTCGACTACATATTCAATTATGTCCGATTCGCCAGCGCGCGCGCGTTGTTATTGCGTGACCTTAGAGGCCACGCTCGCTCTTTCATCTTGTACCCTCTTGTTGCAGTAACTAGGTTCGGATCTGCACGATGTGTGGCGACTTTCAGGGCCCCTCGGACGAGCATGCGGAGGGCCTTCCCTGAGCAGGAGGCGAGTCGACCCGCACTGGTGAGGTGTCCGCCTCATGACTGGAAGAGAGATGGTTAACGCTGGGGGGGCTTACCTCCGTTTGCGTCCTACTCTATCAGAGGTCGGCCGACAGTGATGTCCAAGCTAACAAGGAGGGACCCACGTCAGGAACAGGGACTTCGTTGTCCCGCACAGAGATAGGGACTTCGTTGTCCCGCAGAGAACGTTCGACGTCTCAAGTCAGAAACAGGGACTTCGTTGTCCCGCACAGAGATAGGGACTTCGTTGTCCCGCAGAGAACGTACGACGCCTCAAGTCAGAAACAGGGACTTCGTTGACCCGCACAGAGATAGGGACTTCGTTGTCCCGCAGAGAGCGTACGACGCCTCAAGGCAGGAACAGGGACTTCGTGGTCACGCACAGAGATAGGGACTTCGTTGTCCCGCAAAGAGCGTACGACGCCTCAAGTCAGGAACAGGGGCTTCGTTGTCCCGCACAGAGATAGGGACTTCGTTGTCCCGCAGAGAGCGTATGACGCCTATCCGAGATCGCCGGGCATTGATGTCCGAGTTTACAAGGTGCGACCCAAGTCAGCAGCAGGGACTTCGTTGTCCCGCAGAGAGCGTACGACGCCTATCAGAGACCGCCGGGCATTGATGTCCGCGATGAACAAGGTGGGTCCCAAGTCAGAGGCAGGGACTTCGTTGTCCCGCAGAGAGCGTACGTTGCCTATCAGAGATCGCCGGACACTGATATCAGAGTGTAACAAGGCGAAACCCAAGTCCGAAGCAGAGACTTCGTGGTCCCACAGAGAGCGTACCACGCCTATCAGATCGCCGGGCAGTGACACCTGGCAGGGACAAGCTGGGACCCAAGTCAGAGCAGTGGCTTTGTTTCCCCACAGAGAGCGTACCACGCCTATCAGATACCGGGCAGAGACGCCTGACAGCCACAAGGTCGGACCCAGGGCACAAGCAGTGGCCTTGCTGTCCCACAGAGAGCGTGCGACGCCTATCGGAGATCGTGGCCACGGAAGCAGTGGCTTGGTTGCCACTTCCCTCATACGAAAGTAATAAGTCGTGGCTGATTCTCTGTTTGTCTATTGACAAGGGGTATTTACCTAAATATTACTAAATTGCGTTGCTACCTTAGTGGCTTGGTTGCCCAGACCTGTTTACCATACACATTCGGCGTATTGAAGTACACTATTTTGCTTGGGGTACACATACATGTGCACGTTATACACAAATACACATTTTGGAGAAACTGACAACTCACTGGCTTGTAAATAATACACATGTGAGTCCAAAGTACCCTTTTAGTCAGTTGAAAGTACACTGACTGCACCCAGGGGGTAACCAGGTCGGCAAGTTGTCACTCGGAGAGCGGTCGGCGTCTTTCAGAGCTCGCCTGTCAGAGACGCCCAAGAGTAACAAAGGGGACCCCAATCAGAAGCAGTGCCTGGCTGTCCCACAGAGAGAGTATGTCGTCTGTCAGAGATCGCCGGACAGAGACGCCCAAGTGTTTAAGGTGGGACCCAAGGTGGTCCCGGATCTGTAAAGCACAAGGTACCTTGTTCTGGGCTCTGGTCAGCAGGAGAGGTAGCTGACAACCTCTACTTGCATGGCTAAACCAATGATTCTTCCACCGGCCCGGGACCCGGCCTCAAGAGTGACCCGCTCCACTGTCCTTCCGCAGGCCAGAGTGGACAAACAGCAGGTGGACAGAGCATCAAGGTGGGGCCCATGTCAACGGCAGTGACCTAGGCGCCCCGGCCCAGTAAGCTTGTAGTCACTGACTGCGGAGGGCTGGCGTCGGCTACCGTACCTACGATGCTTCCAGTCCCGGGCCAGACGACAAGTCATAAACGGACATGCAGAAGCGACTGCTCGGCTTCTCAGGCGCTGGACAGTGTCTAGTGTCTGTGAGAGCATGTGGGCGCGGTAGCAAACACGTATGAGTATGTACGTTTATCGTGGTGCGCGACACAGGGGTTAAAAGGTTGCTTTCCCAGCGGCTCAGCGGTTCGCCAGGCCGCTGGGGCGCGACACCTCTTATCCTTCCAAGGTTAGGTTCCTGGAACCTCTAATCCGATTTCTTTGCTTTGGGCAATAGAGATGAGAAAACAGAGGGGTATTCTGTCTCCCATATTTTAATCTAATTCAATAACTTGATTATCCCTTAAGGGCTATTACAATCAAATTGTGCTCATGCATTAAGCATTGATTAATTTAATTTTTCTTATTATTAGGTTGGGCGCCCTCGCCCGGGCTGCTCACCAGTTTTTTATGGCTTGTGGCGACCGCAAGGGCTACAGGACCACTGCACTTTGCACTGCAGGATCCCGGCTCGGTGATGTTGGGCCACGCCTCGCGCCGACGATGCAGACGAGAGCCGCTCTAGATGCAGTGCAGAAGAGACGATCTCACGATGGGATCCGGGTTCCGGCGTTCGCTCATGATCTTCAGTTCCCCTTCGGAAGCAGGGACTCGCCTCACAGAAGCCAGGGGTACGAGAGGAACAGGAGACGCCGTCCCAGTTCCATGGCTCGCTACGCAAGGGAAAGACGGGCTCTCCGAGTTTTCGCCACCGTTCGGGGGAGCGGCCCCCTGAGACTACGTTGTTCCTTCCAAGTGCGGGGTCCGCCTTCGTTGGATCGCCGCCGGCCGGAGTTCCCCGGACTTCGGAGGGGTTGGACATCCCTTCGCCTGCGGGCGGAACATACGGTTCCCGCTGGACGCCAGAGGACGTCATTCGCCGTGGCTGGACGAGGTTAGCTTCTCTACGTCGCTACGCTCGCAGTTCCAAGAGGTCTTGCGTTCGCCGGCTACTGCGAAGATTTACAGGAGAGTCTACTCGGGCCGGGGACTACGCAGGTCCCCTCATCGCGTCCAAGCATTCAAGTCCCTGCCCCTTCTGGTCGGCTTCTGTCTCCGCTTCAGGGCGCCGGGGGAGGCGCTGGTGGCTTCAGCTGGATCCTACTTTCTTCCGCTGCCAACGGTTGCTGCGTCCGTCCTGATCGATTACGCGCGGCTGAGTGGAGAGTCGGCCACGCAGGACACCGCGCAGTGGAGAACTTCTTGGCCCCCTGGGCAGACCGACAAGGAGGCTTTCAAGGCCTGTCACTCAGCTGATTCACGCTGCGGGCGCCGCCGGATGTAGCAGCCTTCTTAAAACACTGTGGACCGTCAGACAGGATTGGCAGGGACCACTCTTCCGCGGAGGCGCGGTTCGTCCGATGCACCGGATTGGGCGACTTACATCCGAGAGACGGAGGCGGCGACGGGACGCCAACGGCACACTCCCGTGAACGTCAGGGACAGCATACTCCAGGCGCGCGAGGGATAGAGGTCAGCGCGGGTGGAGGACTGGTCCGACAGACTTCACTGCGGACGCCGTCTTCATCGGGGGTATGCACACAGTTCAGATTAGCTCCGCCTGAGATGACTTGCGGCTAGTCGCTTCATTTCCCCGACGGGGTGCTACTCTTCGCTTGGGCCTGGCCGTAGTCAGCGGTGACCAGGCACGCTTGTCGCCTCCTTAGACGACAGCTTCGGGACCTAGCGGAAGCGTTCGCTTCCCTGGGTGGCGGCGACTTGGAGTTCCGGCAGGCTGCAGCGCCGGACCGGAGCGGATGGACTTACCCTCGGTAGCGCCTTCAGGAAGTTACCCATTCGGCGCTGTGGATCCTGCGGCCGGGGGCGCAAGTACAGGGTGTTAGACGGGACAACTTGGCAGGAATTAGTTCCTGAGAGGTCGTTGCGCTCGGGCCTGTGGCAGTAGGGTCGACGCAGCTCTTACACTAGACGGTAGATTGGAGCACGATCTTCGTCCTTCGACTCGACACAAGTGCCTCATCATCTCGGCAGATACCAGACAAAGACCTGAGAGCAGCGGTGCGTCTCCAGGACCTGGGACAACTCGAGTTTCGAAGTCGTAACTAGTTGGCAAGCCGGGCGGTAGGCTGGGATCATGCCCACTTCGCCGTCGACTAGAGGGCCGACGCTACGGGACAGGTACTACGTGTTTTCTTCGCCGGGATTCCGTCGAGGATGGAGTGCGTGGTCGTCCTGTTCGAGTGGGACTCCCAGTAGACGGGAGCAGGGCAGTGTAGGAGGGACTCTCAGTCCCTTCTTCAGCTCTCTTAGGACGGATGACTTACTAGGGGATCACCGTTCAACCTGACACCTCCTCTGCTTGGAGAAGGAGGGCGTAATTGGGAGAGGCTAGTGCGCTGGAGGCCTGCCGCGCGGGGAGGCGTCGCTGTGGCCAGATCTTCCAGCTCCACTGCTCGCCATCGAGCTTGACTGCCGAATTATACGCTTGGTTGTCCGCCATTACTTGTGTTGCAGGTTGGTGGATGTAGGTGCGCACCCGGAGATTGGGCAGCAAGCCCTCTTCCACAGAGGCTTCCTACGGCGGCCATGGGTGCTACCGAGACAACCCGCAGACCCTCAACCAGTCGAGTTGCGAGGGTAGATGACGAGCGCTGTGTGACGGGAATGACAACCTTCTTCCTTCCGAACTGGACGAAGCCCCAGCTGGCAGGGTGCTTCCTCGGGGTTTTTCATCTCCTAAGGACGGCCCCCCTTTCACCGTTCAGGACTATCTCACCATGATCGCCGACTCCTACAGGCGATTTCGCTCATCAGACCCGGGTAGCTGCAAAACCTCACTTTCAGAGGCTCCCTTCGCTTGGAATGCCCCGCTGTGCTGCGCAGGGACCAAGTTCTACCTTGGGGGCTTACGGGATCTCAACCTCGTCTGTTGGAACCCGGCACATGACGCGCCTGACGGATGTTTCAAGGAGGAGAGCTTCAGGGCAGTCCTTGACTCAACCTCCAGGCTCAGTACTATGCACGCTGTCCACACACCCGGGTGGCTGGCAGTGCCAGTCGACCGGTTCATGCTACAGCTACCTGACACATCTGCCTGGACGAGACGCGGCCTACATGACGGCGACAGTTGTTTCGCCCTGCGCGTGTTGGGTGCCACCCGGGAGAACAGACTTCAAAACCCGGTGACAGCCTTACCTCTTCCAGGGTCAGTATCCGTACGCGCTGTCGTCACACACACACAGATGGCTGGCTGTTACGGACGGAAGGCGCCGTGCAACTACTACGGTACCAGCCTTCAGGGCCAAGTCGTGGTCGCCTTGGCTGCCCTACAGTCTATGTCTGTCTGCCCGTACGAGTGTCAGATTCCACTCAGTAGCCCAGACAATAGGAACCGGTGAGAGTCTTCCGTGTGTACCTGCGCCGGACCAAGCTGGCGCAGGGGGACGCACACACCTGTTTTCTCCCTCTGTCCACAGGTAGACGTGGTATCTCGGCCCAGACCTGCTCCTCCTGGTTCCGGGGAGTTATCCGCCCGGCCTTCCAGGACGTTGACCTGTTGATGCCACATGTTGCACATCGCGGCGCACGAGGTCAGAGCCATGGCCGCAAGTTCCGCTGCGACAGCGCCGGTGCAGTCAAAGTCTTGTGGCGGCTATGAGATGGCGAGCGGAGTCCACTTTCGCCCGCTGCTACCTGAGGGACCTCTCCTCCCAGCGACAGATCCTCTCGCTGGTGGGAGACACCGCAGCAGCGCAACACTCCCTCCCGGCGCCCTAGGCGCCGCAGGTATCTTAGCTAAAATTATCGGGAGTGTGCTGCAGGAGGGCGAGTTTGTGGGCAATGTGGTTGGCAGTAGGGGCGCTATAGCGGCACCCACCTCCTCTTTGTGATTCTTCCTAAGTGTAATACCATCGGTAATGTGTTTTGAGAAAACAAATGAATTTTTCAATTAAAATGCATTTTTTTGAAAAATACTTACCAATGGTATTACTCGAAGGTCCCTCCCTCCGGCCCCGCTTGCCGCAGTTCGCTAAGAACTAAACTGGGGTATGCTGGGTAATCTTGTACCGGATGTGAGTAAGGGGAGGCTATTCGGGTTTGGCATGGTCTATGGCGCCCCACTCCTGCCAACACCCCCTTATACGGACACAACCAAAATTTGGCTAAAATTAGGCCAGCTAAGAGCCATTCCTAAGTGTAATACCATCGGTAAGTATTTTTCAAAAAAATGCATTTTAATTGAAAAATTCATTTTTTGTGTTTTTTTTAATACTTTTTGTAAATTGCGTTTTTGCAATTGGTTATTTTTGTACAATTAGTTTTTGTTAAGCACCTAGAGCTCTAATCCGAGGTTAGGTGCTATACAAGTACTCATTATTATTATTATTATTATTATTATTATTATTATTATTGTGGTCATACAAACCATCCACCAGCCACTTGCCAGGTATCCCACCTCTGTATTCAATCAGTACACCTGCGTATTGTCAGGTGAAGAAGATCCCGTGGGATGATAGTGAGCTGATAGCGGAGACGATGATGATCTCAGACAAGCTGGCCTGCATCAATCGCCGTGGTGTCCTCACCATCAACTCACAGCCCCCCATCAACTGCGCTCTCTCCAATGATCCCAGTGTGGGCTGGGGCACCCCCAATGGGTATATCTTTCAAAAGGTAAGTTCTGGTCTGACACAGAGCTTGCATATGAGAATCCTTTGCTACATAAATACTGTTACTTTTCAAAAGCTACAGCCACCATAATGGTGGTCTTTGGTAGAATGGAAGGCATTTTGTTCTGGGAGTTTAAGAGTTAATAACAGGTGGCACTTTTGCCCTTCAAAAATTCTCTCGAGTTATTATTGACCGCTTTTTTTGGCTGGCAAAATTGGTGGTAGCTTAAAACAAGTTCTGCTGTATGCATCCTGAGAGAGATGGAGATGGTCGATAGAAGTTTAGCTCATCAAGCCCTGACATACCTTGACGGCATGTGGATCGACTATGATAGCTCAAGGGTGGTGTCAGAATAGCTTGGTGCCGAAAGGCGCCAAACTATTCCGACACCACCCTTGAACTATCAGGGTTGATCTGTCTGTCAGACATGTGGTGTAGGCCTCAACAGATAACTAAAAAAAATTAATAATATCACCCTCAGGATGCAATGAGTTAAATGGTGATTTTACTGAAGTGGTTGGTTATTACAAATTAATGTCATTTTGTTTTCCACAGGCTTACTTGGAGTTCTTCACGTCAAGAGAAAATGTAGAGGCGCTGAAAAAGATCCTGCCGAACTACCCTCTCGTCAACTATCACATCGTTGACCACAGTGTGAGTGCCGTTTGGATTTACTCATTTTTTTTTGCCTTCAGTACTAAGAGGCACACACAAGATATTCATTGCAAAGCTCAGCACAGGATTAGGATTGAAACGTATGAAAAAACTAGTTGAGAATAGGAGTGAATAATATTTTTTGGTATAATTAGCACAGTGCTATAAAGTATAATTTTATTACAAACATAGCAGTAGATGCTTTGCAGTAGTCAAGTAGATTTTATCTGTCCTGTTGTAAGGAAATTCTTGTATGACACATTCTTATCTATTACACATATCATTGTGAGTGTCTGTGTGTGTGCTTTTAACCCTTTGGTTGTAAGTAGTGGTTTTTGTCACGATGGTTCCTGCAGGAATCATTGTGTCAGAGCTGCTACCAACAGCCAAAGGGTTAACAAAATTATTTATTTAGTTTGACTGCAGTCATGATGTTCTGTTACAGGGAAGGGCAGACTACACAAACTGCGACCCATCACAGCCCATTGCGGTCACCTGGGGAGTGTTCCCTGGAAAGGAAATCATTCAGCCCACTGTGGTGGATCCCGTCTCCTTTCTCACATGGAAGGTATGGTTTTATGACCAGTTGAAATAATCTTGCAGAAAGCTGTAGGTACCGTCCCAGTTTGGCGAAAGATTTATTTAGAAGTGGGCCCACTCTGGCGGCCAACTAGGATGGTTCTTTTACTGACAGCGGACAACCATTGCAGAGTGTGGTCTAACCATATAACCATGACTGCTCAGAAAAAGGGTTTAAGTAATGTATGTGGCACCTCTCCAAACACACTGCAAAAAGATATGCATGCATGTATTGACCATCATCATCCTTTAAATATGGTGTCAGAATAGCTTAGGTGCCTAGGCAACTTCAAGAGTGGTGCAGATTGACCATGATAGTTCAAAGGTGGTACAAGAGTAGCTTAAAGACTAGTAGGATAGCTCAAGAGAGGTACCAGAATAGCTTGGCGCCTAGCACCAAGCTACTCTGATACCACTCTTGAACTACATGTACACTACTAGGCACCAAACTACTCTTGTACCACCCTTGAACTATCATGGTCAGTCTGGCGCCATGTGCCATAATAGGATTAGTGCTAGATTAGCTTGGGGCCTCACCCAGTACTTAAAGCTGATTATAGGCTCCACCCTTGAGTTAACATTATTTATTGTTTTGTCTCTTGAGATTAATACTCGGTGACCTGTGACATGCATGGCATTTAGGTGGCATTGACGTGAAACCGCGTTTTGTTTGCTTCAAGGTTGCATCCCAGTTGTTTTTGAAAGGGTGTTTGCACATTTTTGAAACTGTATTTTGTTTTAATTCTTTTTCTCCTTTTTTGTTATCTTTATGTGCTGTAAAACGCTCCGAGCTTACTGTCTGAGGGGAAGGGTGCTATATAAAAACTCTGTATTATTATTATTATATGACATCTGTGTGCACTGTACTTGTTTTATTATATGATAACTGCGTGTGTGTCAGGATGAAGCATTTGACCTGTGGAACGAGAGCTGGGGCAGGCTGTATGAAGCAGGCTCGCAGTCACGGCAGCTGATTCAGGACATCCATGATAACTACTACCTTGTGAACCTAGTGGATAATGAGTTCCCCAAGGAGACGTGTCTGTGGGAGCTGGTGGACAGGATGCTCGACCTCGCACAAAGCTCTAGAGGTCAGCAGAAACATAAAGCTTAGACCCTTGGCTCATTTGAAATTCCTGTACAAGAGGGGTCATTTGCATGAGTGAGCTTAGTCCTGCGCCAGCCGCTAAGCAAGGTGCTCCGCTATAGCGGAACACCTTGCTTAGTGGCTGGCGCAGGACTGAGCTCACTCATGCAGCTGGACCCAGGTCCTGTTTTGAGCTTTCACGCTTGTGAGAGATAACCTGACATTAAAGATCATCAATTAGGTGGCTACAGTCACACCTACAGCCACCTAAATTATGGTCTTTATGACAGGTGACACTTTTGCCCTTCAAGACTTCTTTTGAGAGAGCACTTGTCTTTTAGCCCTGTGGTTGTCAGTGGTGCTTTTTGTAACGGTGATTCCTGCAGCTGTAAGTGCTACCATTGGGTTGACCACCTTTTCTTGCTGAAAAGGTGGTTGCTTAAAACAGGCTCTACTGTGTTTGGAATATGGTAATTAGTAATAAGGACCTGGCGCTAGAGAGAGAACTGTGCCACCAACGATGGCAGATCTGATGTGGGATTTGCCCTCTAAAGATTTCATTGTACTTCAAGAGTTTTATTGACCATGATAATGTAAGGATGGTGCTATTGCAGCTTGGTGCCTAGAGGTACCAAGTTGTTACAGCACCACCCTTGAAAAATTATTATTTTTGGGTTAATTTAGAATTGTGAATTATTGCAAGTGGGTGTGATGATTTAATGTCAGTGGGGGTTCGGGGGTGGGTGGAGGAAGTGGTGGTGTTGTGTACGCATTGGATCCACACGTAAACCTCATTAACCCATAAATCCCTGGCACCTTACGACAAGATGTGGATCGACCTTGACAGTTCAAGGGTGGTGTCTGAATATCTTGGCGCCTGCAGGTGCCGAGCTATTCCGACACCATCCTTGAACTATTATGGTCGATCTGTCTCCAGAACTTTTACGTTGATCTCAGAGGATATCTGCAAAATTGGATAACTTTTTCACCAGAGATTAATGAGTTAACTTAATGGATGTTTATTTCTTCAAAAACATTACCGATGACATGACAAAGTGGGAGTGTCTACTACTTTGCTCAATTCTAGCCTAAGAACCCGTTGTGTTACCACACAACCCGGGAGGCACTCGGGGAACCCCCAGAGGGGCCGAGAGTTGTCTCCCGCTCCTGCCCCCAGCCGGTACTGAGTCACGTGTGACTAGCCAGTTAGCTACTTAGGCTCGTGACCGTCGGACGTGTCTCTCTAGCCTCCCGTTGTCGACCGGCCGTTCGCGCCTCTTGGTTGCCGGTGTACTCCTTCTTCGCTGCGCGCTGCCTTCCTTGCGCCCTCCTTCGGCTCGGCAGACTCTCGTTTCGGACGGCTTCTTCGCCTGCCCGGCTTTTCGCTGGCATGGACGTTTCTCCCCCCGTTCCCGCTTCGGTAGAGAGGTAAAGTAGTTAGTTGCGCCCTCGGGCCGGTCCCGGGCTGGGTACCGGACGGAGCGGCTTTTGTGTCGGCGGGACAGTCCCTGGGACTGTCGGGCTGTATGGCAGAGACGGGCTTACGGAGAGGGGGGCGAGTAGAATTGGGGCGATACTCGTAGCTTCGGCGGAACCCCTGGGCTGCCGCCATTTTCCCTCGCCTGACGGAGTAAGTGAGTTGTACTCACCCCCGACCTTTAGCGTGTACTGCCCTGTTGCTTGGGGGTTGAGCGACTCGCATGTTCTTAGCTTAACGGGAGCCCTCGCACTCCCGCACTTTGCTGGCGAACGACTCCTGATACTTCGCTGTAGCGTGTTAGCCCCAGGCCCTTTCGGGGATAGCTCTGTTGTTCTTGTAGGGGTAAACCCGCCTTTAGCGGACCGGGTCACACGGCGCACGCACACGTGCCTGCATTTGCTTTGTATGTTTCAGTGCCCTACTGATGAATTGCACACAATGTGGAGGATTCAAGTGGCCCTTGGACGTACACAAGGTCTGTCTACCATGTACGGGTTGTACGTCAGAACATTCGTGCGAGGTGTGCGCTGCCTGGCCTGAAAGACTGTGGTCTCAGCTCTGGTTGTTTTACCGTCGTGAGCGCCCGGCGTCGGTGACGGATTCCAGATCGGTGGAAGTTCCGGCCAGCGCCCCCGTTACCCTCGCCTCCAGGGTCCCCGACGACCGTGTGGAAAAGTCTCCCCGCCGTACACGACCTTCCAGTACGCGGAGTGGGTTGATTGATGCGGTGGTTCCCAGGAGGGAACGCACCAAGAGCAAGCCTTATGACAGACAGAGAGCCCGCACCGACACGGAGCTCGGTGCGGAGGGACGTGCCCCAATCCGTCCTTGGTCCAGTGCCAATCCCCGCTCGTCTCCTAGTAAGCCTGCTGGCTCCTACGCGGAGTCTCCTCGCCGGCAGCGAGCCCACCTCGCCATAGAGCTCGGTTCGCGGAGACACTCACGCACGCGTACTCGATCACGGCACGATGTGGATTCGTCTCGGCACTCAAGATCGGATCGACGCTCTCGCTCTACGGCTCACGAATACAAGAGGGATCGTTCTTCCCATCGGCGTAAGGATCACCGGCCGCGCCGCTCTGCTGCGTCCTCTCGCTCGCCCCGTCCCTCTTCCCGCTATGACTCTCGCTCTTCTCGCTCCTCCCGCCCTTGGGCGTCCCCTCGGCCTCCCCGTCGTGCACGGTCGCCTCCCCGCCCTCGTTCTCCCCGCCATCCTCACCTTTCGCGTCGCTCTCGCTCCCCGCTTCGTCACTCGTCTCCTCGCCCCTCTTCCCTCCCTTTGCCTTCCACCGCCGTTTCTGCCCCTCGGCGAGGACGCGCTCGGAGCCCCCGCCTTCCTCGGACTTCTACGGCGGTCCGAGTTCGGGATGACGAGACATTGAGTCTTCTTCCGGACGGCTCCGTCTCAGCTCTGCTAGGAGGTCTCAGCCAGTCGCCCTCTCCTGGCTCCTCTCTCTCGGACTCTTCCCCCTCGCGGAGGCTGCCTTCTTCTTCCCGTACAGAGACCCTCCTGGTACTAGACGAGGTAGCCCGCCTGATTGCCGCCACTCTTCCCAGCGAGGACTGCCCTCCGTCGCCGCCGCTCAAGAGGAAGGTCTCAGCGTTCGTGGATGCGGGTAAGCAGGTCAAGAGGTTCAAGTCCCTTCCACAGCCCCCTGGCTTTCGGGCTCTTGGTGAAGCCTTCTCCGCGCATCTATCTTCGGCGACGCGAGACTCGGATTTCTTTTCGGACCGGAGATGGCCTCCTGGACTGGACATCGCCTTTCGGCAAGCTTGGTACGCTGGTCACTCCCAAGCCTTCCTCTGCCCTCTACCCCCCGTGGACCCCGCCGCGGTGGTACAAGCAGGTGGGACTTCGGTGCTGCGGCGCGCTCTTCCGAACGGCCTGGAGAAGACAGCTGGCCTGGTGAGAAACACGCTGGCTTGCTCTGGGTTCCTGGAACTTCTGACACAAGCTCTCATCCGTGCCCCCCTCGGAGGCCCCTTGCTCTTCGGGGACACCTGGCAGTCGGTCAAGGACTCCAACTCCGACCGCTGGCCACGCAAGTCTACCCTCCAGCGCTTTCCGTCAACCCGCAAGGCCCCGGGTCGCTCCCTGCGGTCCTCCAGACCCTTTCCCGCTTCTTCCTCCACCGCCTGGGCGCAGGCCCTTCGTCTCCGTCGTCAAGCCTTCGGGCGCCCCGGCCAGACTAGCGCCCCCGCCCCCATCCCCTCCTGGCCCCGTCCCGCCCGTCGCCCTGGGCGCGGGCGGGCCGCTTGACTCCTCCCCCCTTCAGCCCCCGCCGACCGTCCCGGGTCCTCCAGTCGGCGGGAGGCTAGCTCGGTTCAGCCAGGAGTGGTTCCGGCTGTTCCCAGACGACCCCTGGATTCTGGGCACCGTCACCGAGGGCCTTCGGGTCTCCTTCCGGGCCCCCCCGCCGTTGCGATCTACCCCGATGTGGACCAAGGTTCCCTCAGATCCTCTCAAGGAACGCGCCTTACGCGGAGAGGTCCTCCCTCTTCTAAGAAAAGACGCGACGGAGATAGTGCGGCGAACGGAGTCTCCTGGCTTCTACAGTCGTCTCTTCGTTGTTCCCAAGCCAGGAGGCAGGTGGCGACCGGTGATCGACCTTTCCGCGCTGAACTCTTTCATCGTGGCCCCTTCCTTCCGGATGGAGACGGCCCGGGCTCTCCGCGCGGCCGTACAACCGATGGATTTCGCCATCAGTTTGGATTTATCGGATGCCTATCTCCATGTCCCCGTGCATCCCGCTACCAGGAGGTACCTGCGCTTCGCGCACGACGGGACAGTTTACCAGTTTCGCTCCCTGCCCTTCGGCCTCAACCTCAGCCCCTGGATTTTCACACGTCTCATGGATGCGGTGATGGCCAAGGCCCGCCAGGCGTCAGCCAGCCCTATCTCCAATTACCTCGACGATCTCCTTCTGAGGAACCAAGTCGAGACCTCCTTGGTGGCCGACGGGGACTCGCTGATACGACTTCTGTCTCGTCTGGGGTTCCTCCTCAACGTGGGCAAGTCCGACCTTACGCCGTCACGTCACTTTGTTCACCTTGGCATGGAGTTCGCCACCGACCGCAACATCGTTCACCTCCCGGGTCCCCGGGTCCGGAAGTTGGCCTCCCTCGCTTCCCAGTTGGCCCAGCAGGAGGCGGCTCCCGCCAGAGTTTGGCTCCAACTCCTTGGTCTCACCAATGCGGCGGCGGATTTACTCCACCTCGGCCGCCTCTACTCCCGACCCCTGCAGCTGCACCTCCGGCTTTTGTGGAGACCCTCCTCAGGCTCGCTCGACACCCTGGTCCCCGTGTCCCCCTTGGTTCGTCCCCACCTGCTCCGCTGGACCGACACGACGTGGTTGTCTTCGGGAGTCCCACTCCACTCCCCTCCCCCTCACCTGTCCCTCTGCGTCGACGCGAGTCAATCGGGGTGGGGAGCCCACCTGCTCCCTCAGTTCGTCACCGCCTCCGGCCCCTGGCCTCCAGCTTTCGCGGACAGGCACATCAACTGGTTGGAGATGCAGGCGGTCTGGCAAGCCCTCCTCGTTTGGGAAGACCAACTCCGGCACCAACAGCTTCTTGTCCTCTCGGACAACGCGACAGTGGTGGCATACATCCAGAGACAGGGCGGCACCAGATCCCCCGACCTGTGCATGCTCCTCTTCAGATTGATGCGGTGGTGCGAGGACCACGACATTGCCCTCCTAGCTCGACACATCCCGGGCAAACTAAACGTTCTGGCGGACTCCCTCTCACGCCGCGGCCAACTTCTGCATACGGAGTGGACCCTACGCCAGGACATATTCCGGATGATCTGCGCCCATTGGGAGACACCGTTAGTGGATCTCTTCGCCACAAGGTGGAATCATCAACTTCCCCTTTTCGTCTCCCCGATCCCGGACCCCTCGGCCTGGGCAGTCGATGCTCTTTCGATCTCGTGGGAAGGACTCATAGCTTACGCCTACCCCCCCTACAGTCCTCGTCCCGAAGGTCCTGAACAAACTTTGCGGGTGCAACGCGGTCCTCCTCCTGGTAGCCCCTTTCGCGTGGTCTCGTCCCTGGACCACCGACCTCCTCAGCCTCGCCACGTCTCCCCCTCTGCGACTCCCCACCCCTCGCACGATGCTCAAGCAACCTCGGCAGGCCCTTTTCCACCCGTGTCCGGAGCGCCTGCTACTACACGCCTGGAGGTTGTGCGGCAAGCCCTCACCGCTAGAGGCTTCTCGGGTGCAGCAGTGGAGGCTATCGCTGCAGCCCGCAAACCCTCCACCCGGCGTGTCTACGAGGGGAAATGGCGAGTCTTCTGCTCCTGGTGTCACGACCGGCGTCTCTCCCCCACCGAATTGACTGATCCCCAGCTCGCGGACTTCCTCCTATGGCTTTTCGAGGACCTAGAGTTGGCACCTATTACCATCAGGGGCTACTTATCGATGATTGCGGACACTTACAGACACCTTGGCCGCTCAGACCCTGGCTCCTCTAAGGACCTCACCGACCTTATGTCCAATTTCAGCCTACAACGCCCTACTCACCGTTCGCTTGTTCCGCGCTGGAATCTCCCGTGGGTACTGACCTGGCTGAACTCTCCCCGCTTTGAGCCTCTTCATCTCGCCCGCCTACCAGACTTGACTCGCAAGACCTGCTTCCTCTTGGCTCTCGCCACGGCTTCCCGCGTTAGTGAGCTACACGCACTTTCAACGCGCCAGGATTGCCTACAGTTTCGAGCCGACAGGTCGGTTCAGCTTCTCACGGACCCTGCCTTTGTCGCCAAAACCAGGTCCCCATTGTCCCCACCACAGCTCATCACTTTATGGCCGCTGAGAGAGCCCAACTCCCCGTTGGAGACTAGGCACCAAGATCCCGTGCGAGCCCTACGTATCTACCTGCGCCGGACCAAACCTATCCGAAGAGGACGTTCCCGCCTCTTCCTGCCACTGAAGCCAGGCAGATCTGATATCTCAGCCCAAACCATCTCCTCCTGGCTGCGTTGGGTCATACGTTCGGCCTACAGGGACCTCTCCCCGCAGGGGGCAAAGACACTGAAGATACGGGCTCACGAGGTACGCGCCATGGCCACGAGCGTCGCTTTCGACCGGAACTGCGCGGTCAAGGACATCGTGGCAGCGGTGGGCTGGCGCACAGAATCTACCTTCTCACGTTTCTACTTACGGGATCTGGCTGGCCAGCGTGACGACCTGGCCCTGGTGGGGGACATCACTGTGGCACAACACTCCCTCCCGGCGCCTAGGGCGCCGTAGGTACGCACCTAGCTAGGTGATGGGAGTCCCGATGGAAGGACGGTCTTCGGCCCGTGGTTACGGTGCGGCACCCTCCTCCTATTCGGTATTCTCCCACTTTGTCATGTCATCGGTAATGTTTTTGAAGAAATAAATGCATTTTTCTTTAAAAGGTATTTTTTCGAAAAATACTTACCGATGACATGACCTGGAGGACCCTCCCACCTGCCCCGCTTGCCGCTGTGGCGCCTAAGTATCTAACTGGCTAGTCACACGTGACTCAGTACCGGCTGGGGGCAGGAGCGGGAGACAACTCTCGGCCCCTCTGGGGGTTCCCCGAGTGCCTCCCGGGTTGTGTGGTAACACAACGGGTTCTTAGGCTAGAATTGAGCAAAGTAGTAGACACTCCCACTTTGTCATGTCATCGGTAAGTATTTTTCGAAAAAATACCTTTTAAAGAAAAATGCACTCTTCTTATCTTCTTGCAGCGGAAAATGGAGTGAACGAGGAATCAGCAGCTGTCAACTGAGTGTCAGTACATGTGTAATCGTCACAACTGAAGGTGATCTCTTGTTACAAGAGGGGGAAAAGGCAGTGGGATGTGTGGACTGGCTGCATTCGTCATGATGGTCTGTGATGTTAGGACTTTTGTATGGCCATCTTGCGAGCTGCTGGCCCACAATTGAAAAATGTGGAAAATGAAACAGATCAAAAGGAATACTTAACTCATTCAGCCCGACGCATGTATTTCCCAAATTTTGGAGGCATCATCTAACGACTATGTACTTGTTGCAGGAGATGGATCGACCATGATAATTCAAGGGTTTTGCCAGATTAGCTTGGTGCCGACAGGCGCCAAGCTAATCTGGCACTACCCTTGAATTATCATGGTCGGCCCATCTCCTGCTATAGTGTGTCAGGGCTGAATGGGTTAAGAAAGAGTGTTACGATTGTGGTTGTGTTGTCCTGTGAAAGCGTGCGTGTGTTGATCGTAGGTAACGATCCGTTGTTTATTTGAGCTATCACGGTTATGATTCACGTGCCTTTTTAGTAAGATTTTCTTTTGTTCGTGAGTAGAGCCGATTTCGTTTTGTTGTGTTTAGTCCGGTGCGTTCTGGAGGGGTCGCACTGTCTGGTGGCCTCGTACGTGTCACGTCGGGTAGTTGGCAACACTTTGCTACATTTTTCGCTACTTTTTGTTTTCCTGTGCGCGTGAACTGAGCAGCCTTTATTTTGTTTTGGGAATGTTCTCGTACCTTTTTGAGCTATCATAGAACGTGGTGATAGGGATACCATACTTTTATGTGACTTAATTATACGTTAGAATTTAGAGCTGAAGTGAACAGCCGAGTTTTTGTAGCCTGTTATAGTCTTTCTGGAAAGTTCATGTTAATGAGCTTCGGCTGCGTGTTTCGTTCTGATTGGTTGAGTTGTATGTTTTCCGTGGACGATTCTAGATTTTTGTAGTATATATAAGGATGGCGCTGGGAAAGCCCGTTAGTACATTGTCTTGCTTTGTCAGTAGTAGAGACACGTAGTTTATTGCGAGAGACGCTGTGTATGAGAAATTTTGTGTCTCAGTGTGGACATCGCAGAAGAGACTTTGTATCAGTATAGTTTGTGCATTTGAAAGTGCATTACTGTGTGGATATCGCATCGCTGAATTAAATATTGTTGGAACTGTTACTCCAGTATTGTCTACCTCCTTAAGCCACGTGTGACGGATTGCAGCTGAACGAGGTTTATTTTAAAGAACTCTACGTGTGTGTGTCTGGTGTGTTTATCATACTTCGACTACAACTCCACCACGTAACAAAGACGATGAAAAAAGAAATGTACTAGGTACTTTTTCCCCATCCAAATGTTTTATGCTGACTTTTGACTTCGCATACTAAGTTGGCGCACTGCATAATCCTTTTTTCTCTCTCAGTTTTCATAAATGAAGTTGCTTTCCCATATTTAACAATTTTTTTCACGAGCTACTGAAAGTGTTCATGATTGCGAGTGGTTTTTACTGATGGAACTTACATCTACCATGTCTTTCATGTTGATGCTTGGAAGTGCTAACATTTGTTCTGCAAAAGAAAAGATGATGTCATGTTTTGTACTCGGTAGTGTTAGTAGAGTTTTTTATTCAGACAAGGCTGCAGAGTATGTTTCAGATTTTTTTTTCAGACAGACTTCAGGGTAAGTTTTCTTTCAGTACTTTTGCTCAAGAGTTCATGAACCATCGTGTAATGCAGCCACTTGCTCTGCAAACAACACAATCACATACACACAGAAAACAGTACTGGTGGTTGAATATAATTTAACTCATTCTACCCGAACACCAAAATCCTCAAATTTTGCGGCTGTCCCCAGAAGACTGCATTGCAGTGCAGGACACAGATCGACCATGATAGTTCAAGGGTGATGCCAGAATAGCTTGGCGCCCATAGGCGCCAAGCTATTCTGGCATCACTCTTGAACTATCATGGTCAATCCTTATCTTGCTGTAGTGTGTCTGGGGTAGAAGGAGTTAACAGAGGATACTCGGGGCAGGTTTACATACTGCACAGTAACTGTGGCACTCAAATGAAATGATTTTTAACCTTTTGGCTGTCGGTAGCCATTTTTGTCATTCCTTTTAACTCTTAAAACTCCCAGAACTAAATGACTTCCATTTGGTAGAATGGAAGTCATTTAGTTCTGGGAGTTTAAGAGTTAACCCTTTGTTGGTAGCGGTTTTTGTTGGAATTGTCACGACGGCCCAAAAAACAAAATGTAAAACTGCTATCAGCAGCCAAAGGGTTGTTTTATGTATACAGAAAATCCACCATTATTGCTCAGTAAGCAAAATGTCCTTGGGCTGACGTTGGCCTGTAATGCTGTATCGACCCCTGCAAACACATCTGCAAGGTGTATGAATCCTCACAAGCCCATCCATATTATGTGAGGGCCCATGAGAGTCTATGCTTCTTTTAGTGGCATTTTCATCTGTATTTTCTGGAGTGAGATTTTGGGTCAGTCTCGTCTTAACCCATACCATACTGAGGCTAACAGCTATTCTGGCACTAGCCTTGAACTATTTTAGTAAAACTTATTTCACACACTGGTGTATTCTGAATAATAACGGCTAACCGCCTTGTGCATGAGGCCACCAGTGCTGTGTACAGGGGTTAACTTATTCAAGGTTGAAGTGTCCTATAGCGTTGCTATGGGCAACACAGTACTGTTGATGCTGTGCACCTTCAGCGAGTTAAGATGGCAGTGAAAAATATTGCAGTATTGCCTTTATTAATTCAGTGAGGTTTTTGTTTTGGTTTGTGTTACATATATTTGTAATAATTGAAGTTAATTTTGTTTGAATTCCTGTATATTGTAATGCATTTTGTATTTTATCATGAGGGCATTTGAATAATGTGTCTGTATTAATGGCATCTGTAGATTAGACTGTTACGATTTTACTTGATCCTTTGGTATGCTAAATTGCAGTCACTATGCAAGTTGATTGTTCAATCTGCAAGAAACATAGATTCTTATGAGCTGCAGCAGCGCCTCACAAGAACCTATGCCTCTTGCTTGCATTCTCGGACTGAGATCGTTTATATTTGGCGTCACGGTGTTTGTATAATAGCACGTTTATGCCTATACATATGTTTGTCTGTGTATGTGAGTGAGAGAGAGTTGCATTTTTCTTGTATACAATTGTCGCACAAAGATACCAGGTGGTACAATGACAGATGGCCTGTGTCATGACTGATGAGGATGGCTTTGTAGCCCTTGTGTGCCTGCAGCCCCTGGCACTGCAGTGTGTATGATGTACTTTTAACAGAACTGGTGGCTGCGGCACAAGGGAGGTTAACCCATTTAACTCCACAGCCACGTTTCCAAAATTTTGTTAGTGTCACGTGACAAGTATGTAACAATTGCATGAGATGGATCGACCATAATTCAAGGGTAGCAGCAGATTAGCTTTGCGCCAAGCTAATCTGCATCCATCTCCTGCTGTAATGCATCGGGCTAAATGGGTTGCTTCTCATTTTGCAAGGCTTTTTTTTTTTCGTGTTAAAATAAAATGTTTTTCTGTATGACAGAAAATGCTTTTCATTTGCAAGGCATAGACAAGAGGATGAAATTTACGTTTGAGTTTTTACTGAGTTTTCTTACAGTTACATTGGGGTTTTCTTACCATTATGTTACAGTATTTGTGTTACAGGACACTGAATCTTAACAGTATTTGATACCATTTTGTATGCTGTAATGCAATTGCAGTGGGAACCTGTCTGAACAATAAAGATATTGAACGTACAGACATAATTGCAAAATCAGTTTTCCTTCTTCAAATGTGCGTGCAAATAGACATGCATGCTCACACACTTCATAGCACTCTGCTTCCTCTTGCACACACAGATGCACACAATGTGCAAAACAAACCTCTTATGCTCAATCCAGCCATTTTGATTTTGACAAAACACATTTTAAAACTGTACACAAGTAAATCCCTATATGTATCCATATCATGGTTGACTAAAAACATACACGTGGCATGCAAAAAAACCCAAAAAAAAACAAAACAAAGGCACACAAAAAACTTGCAAGATTGGATAATTCATGTACCCAACTTTACTGGTACACTGTACAAAATGAGCAAATATTTAGGGAAATATAGATGAATTTCGTAATATGTCATTAAATACTGAAGTTGAATTTTTGTTCACACTCTTGAGTTGTCCTACATTACAGTTGAGGAGAAAGATTGACCATGTTAGTTCATGGGTAGTGCCAGACAGCATGGCACCACCCTTCAACTATCATGGTCAAATTTATCTTGTGTTAGAGTGTATCAGGATTTAAACCATCAGCCAGCCTATATAAATGCACACACAGTCTCTAAGACTCATTTGAAACGGACGTCAGTGTAAAAGCATAGCGCTGCCTACTCTACGGCTAAACCAATACAACCTTTATCGAAGGTACCAGCAGCAGCAGGATGGAAGAACAGAGACAAGTCCATCATCTAAATGTCTGCAAGCCCTATAGAAAAAGTCAATGTGTAATGTCGCAGGCAACATGCATGTGAAAGGGGCGTTTCTCAACTGTCTATTCAAAGGCGGTGCTGAGAGCGCACAAACAGACCTGTTGACAGAAGTAATGCACGAGCCTGATACACAGAAATCATTTACTGGTGCGCAATAAAATGTTGGTTTTTTTAATCCAATATACTGGGATTTTGACATGCACACTTTTGAAACAATACACCTTTTTTTTGCACACTGCATGGTTTTGCACTGTGGGTGTATGTGTGTGTTGCAAATGGATGCACAAACAGGAGTGTGTTTTTCTGATTTCTACAAGAGGATCTGCACAGGCATAGCCAACAATGCTAAAGCAAACATAACAGCTGCTCCAAGTCTCACAAATATCAGGTGGAAGAATCGGTCACGGAGGGTTCAAATCACTGAAATGTATACATGTAACTTGTAAAACAACACTATCATGGGTAACACTCTGTGATAGCAGTCACGGTACAACTAGAAGCCACGTTCAAATGTGTTTCACATGATGACATGGTGCACACATCAGTCTGCAATGTGGAAAATTTCTACATTTCTCATGTAATAATGCAAACTGATTGTTTTTGTTGAAAAGTGTACTTGCTTTTCACTAATCCTTAAGTTGGAAAAACAACATAACAAACATTACCCATCGACTAAAGTTACTACATGTGTTGAATACTTAAGGTTTGATAGGCTTTTGGAACAGATACAGGCAGGCAGGAAAGGGACATAATTTTGACAATACAACTGGACTCCGGAGGGGGTTGGGAGTGAGGGTGAAATAATATATTTCAATTTAATTATCTTTTAACTCTTTTACATTTACATTTGTAACTGAAAATGGAGGAGCCGACATGTATCTCGAATAATAAATACTACAGAAATGTGATTTAACCATTTGGGCGGTCGGTAGCAATTTTGTCACAATTCCTGCAGGAGTCGTGACAAAAAATGCTACCGACAGCCAAAGGGCTAACACTGGTTAGCTACAGTGAAAGAAGAAATACAAAGGCTATTTACACTATAAAAAACAAGACTGCACATTATCAGCACCTAGTTACTTTTGCCACATCAGTCACTCATCCCGACCGAAGGACTGATCCATCTGCACCAGGCATCGACTCTCATGAGACTGCAGGGGCCCATGGGAATCTGTACCGCTTGCTGGCCGAGACTGGCTCCAAATTATCCAGGTTAGCATTCTAGCCAACGGCAGCGCGTTTTGTTGGGATGATTCCTGCGGGAATCGCCTCAATAAAAAGTGCTCTCACCAGCCCAAGGGTTAAAACCTGTTTAACCCAAGGGTCACATTTCACAAATTTGGGAGGTGTCGCCTAACGACTGTGCACCAGTCGCAGGAGAGGGATCAACCATGATAATTCAAGGATAGTGCCAGATTAGCTTGGCGCCTGGAGGCGCCAAGCTAATCTGGCACAACCCTTGAATTATCATGGTTGATCCCTCTCCTGCTGGAGTGCATCGGGGCTGAATGGGTTTATTCCAAATCTGTGACTTGTCCATTGAAAACTACAATACAGTCGAACCAGGGTTAACCCTCTTGACCCCAAGGCCCAATTTCCCAAATTTTTGGAGTTGTGACCTGGCAACTATGTACCAGTTGCAGGAGATGGGTGGACCGTGATAATTAAAGGGTAGTGCCAGATTAGCTTGGCGCCTGAAGGCGCCAAGCTAATCTGGACTACCCTTGAATTATCACGGACCACCCATCTCCTGCGGTAGGGTCTTGGGGCTAAATGGGTTAAGAAGACGAACAAACCATGCTAGTTATTCGTCGGTCTCCTGTTGCAGTGTGGCTAGCCGCCCTGGGTCTCTAATACAGTGGAACCTGTTTTGAACGACACACTTTTGGGAGATCAGCTGTCTTTAACACATTCAGCCCTGACGCCCTACAGCAGGAGATGAGTCGACCATGATAATTCAAGGGTAGTGCCAGATTAGCTTGGCGCCTGTCAGCACCAAGCTAATCTGGCACTGCCCTTGAATTATCATGGTCGATCCATCTCCTGCAACTGGTGCATAGTCATTAGATGACGCCTCCAAAATGTGGGAAATACGGCTGTCGGGCTGAATGAGTTAACAATAACAGATGAAACTGTTTGCACTTCCCGGCCACTCTTGAGAGAGCACCTGTGTCTTAAGACCACTTGTTTACTTGCACAAAAGGTGGTAGCTCAAATTCAAAACAGGTTCTGCTGTCTTTGCTCAACAGGAAGCAATACCTACATTTCTAGGAATCATTTGTTCACACAATGTCATCACACACATACAGTATAAATAAATATAACTGTACATGTCACTTATTAGTAGTTATTACCAGCAAAATGCCCCATGGAACGTTCATAAAATCTCAAATGTATGTTCAGCATTAGATACATGTGTCAAGATACTATCCCGAGGATTTTAACACTTTGGGTGCCGTTAGTGATTTGGTCAAGGTGATTCCTGCAGGGATCACTTTGACCAAAACTGCTATTGACACCAAAGGCAAACACTCAACAGATTGTCTACAGTTTTTGTCTGTTGTACAATTAGAATGACTCCATATAAATGTGTCAACAGAAACACTTTCTGCGTCTGTACGAAGCCAAAAACAGCAGAAGGATTTTTTCAGCACCATAAATTGTGTTACCATAGCATACCTATGGTATTATATCTAAGAGCATTGAAAACAAATGTGTGCAAGCATAAAATTGAACCTGAGCTCAATTGTCAACTGAACTCAAGGTCAACTTCGATCCTGCACTCATTTCTGTTCACTGCTGTCAAATAGATATGCATGGGTGAAAGTCCTTACAACTGAGATGTCTAGGGAAAAAAAGTCCACAGGCTACATATGCCTCATTACAATGCCGAATTGTAGGATTTCATACATGTTGTACCTATGTCAGAAAACAAACAAGTTCTCTAAAAAGCTGTGGAGGTAACCTAGAATCTTGATGTAATTTGGCTGATCCATGCTAGCATGAGCCATAATTATCATAAGCTCTTGCAGATGGAAATACGCAAACAACATCAACTGTTGCAAGCAATTTTCCAACATTACTGGGATACTTTCATCCTTGAAAGAGTATCTTCGTAAAACAAATCTACAAAATAAATGGAAATGTTTATTTCACAACAATGATTATCTCTGCACAGTTTCCACACATTTAACAATACATAACCCATTAACGTTTCCATAAAGATGACAGGTGAAAAGCTGGATAATAAAAGGGGTATAAACATTCATTCAAATTCAGGTGGAATACATGTTGGAACAAAACTCATCCACTGTTCACACAGCACACACACACACACACACACACACACACACACACACACACACACACACACACACACACACACACACACACACACATAGAGGCACACACAGAGGCACATGCATGTACACAGATAATCCAGACCATAAAGGTGACCGTCAAGCATGTACAATGTAGAGAAGAACCCAACGGAGAAAGAAACACGCTTAGAAATGACAGTTACAACACAATTATGCTGTAACTGTCATTTCTAAGGGTGTTTCATTTTCTGTTGGGTTCTTTTATGTACACACAAACACATGAACCCTCATGCACTCACACATGCAAACACACACACACACACACACACATACACATACACACACACACACACTACACCTCATTTGCCTTGCCATTTAAATACTCGCGCAGCTTAAATCTTGACCTGTGCAGCGGATCACTGGCATTTTTTGCTGCCAATCGGTCGTCAACCAGATTGCCGAAAATGGCGTCTTTGGCCGAGTATTCTCGCTCATCATAGTCAAAGAGCGGGCCCAGGATTATATTCAGTGCTGACATGTCATAGTAGTGGCAGCCAGAATAGCGGAACAGAGGTTTGCGCATAAAATTACAACCAACGTTCTGAGCGCCAGTGGGGTTGATGCATTCCTCCAGCAGGGCACACTTCACCCAGGGCAGCATTATCTGAAATGAAATCATCTAACCCATTTATCTCCGGGACCCTGCATCAGGAGATGAACTGATCATGATAATTCAAGGGTAGTCTCATCTGGCACTACCCTTGAATTATCACGATCAATCCATCTTCTACAACTGGTACATAGTCATTAGACAACACTTCCAAAAGTTTAGAAATGCGGCCGTGGGGTTAAGCGGGTTAAACCCACAGCCATATTTCCCAAATTTTAGAGGTGTCACCTATTGACTATGCACTTGTTGCATTAGATGCATTGACCATGACAATTCAATCGCTACTTGTCATCAAGTGCTTGTGGTGTTCACTACGATGCATTTTGATTAAACTTCATGACAGTTCATAAAAATACTGATTAATGACAACACTGCTAAATACTAGCCTCCCAACTTCAATTACTCCACAATAGATGCCACTGAAAAAATTGACTCACTGCTAGGGGCTGTAGTTAAAAAAAAATGATTTTTTTTTCCTAAAATGCATTTTTTTGAAAAATACTTACCGATGGCATATGGAATACACTCTATAGCCTAACGATTTCAGCCCAAAGTTGTGTCCCCTACACAACTGGGGAGGAGACACCGGGGATCCTAGAATAGGAGCCCGGGTGGCCTCCCCTTACCAACCTATACTGGCAAGCATGTGGAGAACTCACCTCAGTTTCACGCTTAGCCAAAACACTTAGCCAAGGAGGCAAGCGGGGCAGGTGGGAGGGCCATCCGAGTAATGCCATCGGTAAGTATTTTTTAAAAAAATACATTTTAGAAAAAAAATTCATTTGTTTTTTCAAAATACATTACCGATGGCATTACTATATGGAAGAATAGCAAAGAGGAGGAGGGTGCCGACACCCAACCCCCTGTACCTAAACCCTCCGCCGGCCCGCTGGGAGCACTCCTGACGATTTCAGTTAAGAAGTGCCTATGGTGCCTGTGGCACGCGGAGGGAGTGCTGGGCCGCGGAGCAGTCCCCACCTTGGCCAGGGAGTCACGCTGGCCGGATAGGTCGCTGAGGTAGAAGAGGGCGAAGGGGGAGTCTGCGCGCCCGCCTACCGCCGTCACTATGACTTTAACCGAGCCGTCGCGGTCAAGGCCACTCTGATAGCTACTGCTCGTACTTCATGCGCCCGGAACTGTAACCGTCCATCCCCGTCTGGGGAGAGGTCTTGGAAGGCCAACGAGTCGCCCACCCCAGTAAGGGTGAACTGTCTAGGCCGAGACCTGGCCTGCCTGGAGAAGGAGGTAGGAAGAGGCGGGAACGCCTCAGACGGCGTGGCTGTGAGCGACGCAGTAAATATCTGAGTCCCACCAAGCCCTCCTGGAAAGATCGGGGCGGTGGGATGGGGACCGAAAGTGTCACACCAAACCCGCTCAGGAAAAGCAGAGCGGGGAGGGGACAAAACGGGGCGCGCGAATCCGCACCTGAGAGAAAGTGTCTGAGTCACTTCGGGCCCGCCCAGAAGTTCGGGGCTGGAGGGGGGGGGGGGGGGGGCAGAAAAGTGATGATGATGATGAAACGTTTTTATTCAGGATAAAAAGTTTTAGGCATAGCAATGCCTATCTTCCAAACTGTCCTGCTACTCTACACATATAAAAAGGTGTCACGCCAAGCCCGCTCAGGAAAAGCGAAGCGGGGAGGGGACAATTGGGGCACGCGAATCTGCACCTGAGAGAAGAGTCTGAGTCACACCGGGCCCGCCTGGAAAGTTCGGGGCAGGGGGTGGGGGGGGGGGTTGGGGGGGGTGGGGGGGTGGACAGAAAGGTGTCACGCCAAGCCCGCTCAGGAAAAGCGAAGCGGGGAGGGGACCAATGGGCGCGCAAAACCGCACCCGAGAGTAAATGTCCGAGTCATACTGGGCCTGCCTGGAAAGTTTGGGGCGGAGGGGGGGGGGGGGGGGGGGGGGGGGGGACAGAAAGGTGTCATGCCAAGCCCGCTCAGGAAAAGCGAAGCGGGGAGGGGACAATTGGGCGAGCGAATCCGCACCTGTGAATAAATGTATGAGTCACACCGGGCCCGCCTGGAAAGTTCGGGATGGGGGGGGGGGGGGGGGGGGGGACAGAAAGTGTCACGCCAAGCCCGCTCAGGAAAAGCCAAGCGGGGAGGGGACAAGTGGTGCTCACGAATCCGCACCTGTGAGTAAATGTCTGAGTCACACCGGGCCCGCCTGGAAAGTTCGGGGCGGGGGGGAGGGGGGGGGGGGGGAGGGGGGACAGAAAGGTGTCACGCCAAGCCCGCTGAGGAAGGCGGAGCGGGGAGGGGACAATATTGTGGCACGCGACCCCCGCTCCGAAGACTCGGAGCGTGGGGTGTGCGTGACAATGGTCACACCGGGCCCGCCTGGTCGAAACGGGGCGGGGGGGGGGGGGGGGGGGGGGGGGGGGGTGCGTGTGTGTGTGTGTGTGTGAGACGTATCAGAGCGGGCGGGTAACCTCTTTAGTACAAAATAATGGAGCTCCAGTCACGCCAACTACGGCGTTGAGGCGCGTCCCCTGGGTGGTGGATAGGGGGTCCCTCGTGAGAGGGGTGCACCGAATGAAATAAGGTGCCGTGAACCAACATGATCTAAGGGAAGGTGACCCCGACAGAAAACCCCATGTCCTCCTAGTAAGGGGGTTGGGCGTGGGGGTAGCTTCCCCACCCTGCAAAAAAGGAAATAGCTACAAAAACGCCGACGAAAAGACTAACAGTAATTTCTTTCCTGGAGGAGGAAGGTTCTTCTACTAGAAGACTTATGACGTCCTGTGGTGAAAGCCGGAAGTCTTCGGAAGCCACAGGACCGAGCCGCCTCTCTCTATCCAGGGATACAACCATGGGCACATGGAACGTCAAGACCATGTACCAGAGTGGCAAGGCCGCCCAG
Organism: Semisulcospira habei; assembly: GCA_036245525.1. NCBI lineage: Eukaryota > Metazoa > Mollusca > Gastropoda > Semisulcospiridae > Semisulcospira > Semisulcospira habei. The sequence continues at coordinate 247,149,771 of BTPG01000001.1, forward strand.
ATAGCAGCGGAAATGCAAAAGTACAACCTTTCCCTGCTAGGCATCAGTGAAGCCAGATGGACGCAGTCTGGCCAGAAAAGGCTGTTAAGTGGGGAGATGGTTCTGTATTCAGGTCATGAAGAGGAGAATGCCCCCCATACAGAAGGAGTAGCACTCATGCTGTCACCAGTGGCACAGAGAGCGCTGATGGGCTGGGAACCTCTTGGGCCAAGAATTATAACAGCAGCCTTTAGAACCAAGAAAAAGCTCAAGCTGAACGTCATCCAGTGTTATGCGCCCACCAATGACAGTGACGAGGAAGAGAAACAAGAGTTCTACGACCGACTCCAGAGTGCCGTGGACAAATGTGCGGAGCGAGACATCACCATCGTCATGGGCGATTTTAATGCCAAAATAGGGGAGGACAACACCGGATACGAAGAGGTGATGGGGAGACAGGGACTAGGCTCGGAGATGAGTGAGAACGGGGAGAGGTTTGTAGACTTTTGTGCTCTAAACCGACTTGTCATTGGAGGCAGCATCTTCCCACACAGAAGAATACACAAAGCAACTTGGGTCTCACCTGACCATACAACAGAGAACCAAATAGACCATATCTGCATTAGCAAGAAATTTAGAAGATCCCTTCAAGATGTTCGAGTGAGGAGGGGAGCAGATGTCGCCTCAGACCACCATCTGCTTACCTTAAGAATGAAGCTCAAGCTAAAGAAAAGCCGCACAGAGACAACAAGAAGACAGCGCTATAATGTAGGCCTCCTGAGAGAAACTGGAGTTAGAGAAGAGTTCAAACTGGTGCTGTCCAACCGGTTTCAAGCGCTACAGGAGCTAGTAAATGAAGAGGAGGCGGTCACCACAGAGCAGCAGTGGAAGGCAGTTAGAGAGGCGCTGAACTCAACCTGCAAAGACACTGTAGGGTTCAGGAAACACCACCACAAGGACTGGCTGTCGGCACAGACCTTGAAGAAGATAGAAGCGAGGAAGCAGAAGAAAGCAGCGGTCAACAACAGTCGCACGAGAGCAGCCAAAGTAAGGGCACAGGGGGAATACTCGGAAGCCAACCGCGAGGTGAAGAGGAGTATCAGGGCAGACAAGAGGGCCTACACAGACAGCCTGGCAGCAGAGGCAGCAGGCAGCGGCAACATGAAACAGCTCTACGACATTACCAGAAGATTGTCCGGTAAGTATGGCCATACAGAAAGACCAGTAAAAGACAAAGAAGGCAAGCCTATTGCAGACAGAGCAGACCAACTCGACAGATGGGCCGAGTATTTTGAAGAGTTACTGAACAGACCTAGCCCACCCGACCCCCCCGACATCCAGCCGGCAGAGACCGACCTACCCATCAGCTGTGACAGACCCAGCCGGGAAGAGATCAGAAAAGCAGTGGCATTTTTGAAGAATGGCAAAGCAGCAGGGCCAGATGGCATCCCAGCGGAGTCTCTGAAAGCAGACCTAGAGACAACAGTTGAGATGCTGTACCCACTGTTTGGAAAGATCTGGGAAGAGGAGGTGATGCCAGCTGACTGGAAGGAGGGGTACCTAATCAAGCTTCCCAAGAAAGGCGACCTTAGCAAGTGTTCCAACTACAGAGGAATCACCTTGCTGTCAGTACCAGGAAAGGTCTTCAACAGGATCATCCTAGAGAGAATGAAGAGCTCCGTTGACCCCCAGCTGAGAGACCAGCAAGCAGGATTCAGGAAGAACCGATCATGTACAGACCAGATCGCCACTCTCCGCATCATCGTGGAACAGTCTCTGGAGTGGAGCTCCCCGCTGTACGTCAACTTTGTGGATTATGAGAAAGCATTTGACAGCGTGGACCGAGAGACTCTGTGGAAACTCCTACGACACTACGGTGTACCCACAAAGCTCGTCCGCCTGATCAAGAGCAGCTATGATGGCATGACATGTCGCGTGATCCACGAAGGGCAGTTCACCAGAGAGCTCCAGGTCAGAACTGGTGTCAGGCAGGGGTGTCTGCTGTCTCCGTTCCTCTTCCTACTGGCCATAGACTGGGTCATGAAGATGACCACAGAGCACAGACGAAGTGGAATACAGTGGACACTGTGGACACAGCTTGACGACCTCGATTTTGCAGACGACTTGGCATTACTGTCCCACACTCATCAACAAATGCAGGACAAGACCACGAGGCTTGCTGACATCTCGTCCCAAGTGGGCCTCACCATTCAAAGACAATGAGGCTGAATGCAACCAGGGAAGAACCAGTCTTGCTTGCTGGCACCCCGTTGGAGGAGGTGGAGTCCTTCACCTATCTCGGGAGCATCATAGACAAAAAAGGCGGCACTGATGCAGATGTCAGAGCACGAATCGGTAAAGCCAGAGCAGCCTTTCTCCAGTTGAAAAAAGTGTGGAGTTCCAGAGAGCTGTCACAACACACCAAAGTCCGGATTTTCAACTCCAATGTAAAAGCAGTTCTCCTATATGGAGCAGAGACATGGAGATTGACAAAAACCACAGTCAACAGAGTACAGACCTTCATGAACAGTTGCCTTAGAAGAATTTTGAAAATCTACTGGCCAGAGAAGATCAGCAACGTCAGACTCTGGGAGAGAACAGAGCAGATAACAGCAGAGAATGAAATTGGGCGAAGAAGATGGGGATGGATCGGTCACAGTCTGAGAAAGCCAGCTTCCAGTATCACTAGGCAGGCATTGTCATGGAACCCCCAGGGAAAGAGGAAAAGAGGTAGGCCGAGAAACTCCTGGCGTCGAGACCTCCAAGCAGACATCAAGAGACTGGGAACCACCTGGAGTAGAATCGAAGGAGAAGCACAGGACAGGAGTTGCTGGAGGTCTCTCGTCGACGGCCTATACCCGGGTAGGGGTGACAGGCGTAAGTAAGTAAGTAAGTCACGCCAACCCTGATACTCGCCTGCCCTGCTCAGAAGACTCGGAGAGGGGAGGGAGTTCCTGCGCGGGTCTAAGGTAAAAGAAAGGGACTTACCTGCGGGCTGGAAGGCCCGGAAGCCGTAGTGAAGTGGGGCCCGAGAAGCCGACGTAGCGACGCCATCCTGCGGAGAAGTCCGGGGAGACCGTCGAGACCAGGAAGAAAGGGCACGTCTGTAGGATCCCACATATGAGACCGCTGGTCCTCACTCCCGTCGGCACACACGTCACACATCCTGTCGGAAGAGCAGTCAGAGCACGGCCGGCAGGCGACGAGGGCGTCCGAGGGCCACAGAATCCTCACAAAAGGGGGCAAAACTTCAAACAGAAGCCGCCATAGCGTTCTTTGCACACTGTCCACAGGAAGGAACACACTCAAGCGCCAAACTCACACCACGAGGCACAAGGCCACGTGAGTAAAGTCACAAGCCGAAACCCCAAGGCTGCAGCCAAGGACGAAGTTCACTGAAAGTCAAACCGGTCGGCGCTAAGTCCACACACAGTAAAAACGTTGAAGTGTAGAACACACCAACGAAGTACACGGAGTCCAAGGAGAAGTCTAATCCAAGGCAAAAAAACCAAGTAGTAGTAAACCACTGAAGAACCGGTCAAAAACCGTAGCAAGGCAAAAGCCCGACAGTCCACCGAAACTGAGGTGAGTTCTCCACACGCTTGCTGGTATAGGTTGGTAAGGGGAGGCCACCCGGTCTCCTATTCTAGGATTCCCGGTGTCTCCTCCCCAGTTGTGTAGGGGACACAACTTTGGGCTGAAATCGTTAGGCTATAGAGTGTATTCCATATAGTAATGCCATCGGTAATGTATTTTGAAAAAACAAATAAAAAGAAGACCTACTAAATTTAGTTCGAAGCATAAAAGTGGTTGGGTATATGACCTAGCCAAACCAAACTAATAAGGTCAAGAAAATTTAATGGGGTCACATGAAAAAAGGTTACCTCAGTCTTAACATTGGGTGTGTTGTACACAACCATGTGTGATGTCTCGATGGCTCGGTGGAAGTAGTACAGTTCCTGCTTGGTCTTGAAGAACTCAAACATTTTGGGATGTGTGATGGCCGACGTTGGGTCCTCAATGGTCCATGCCACAAGTCCCACGGACTGTGCCTGGTCCAGCACCCCAGTCAGATTGCTAGACTGAAAATACTCAGCCGAGTCTGCCCACACAACTGCTCCATGTTGCCTCAGGATTTCCTAATCATAAAACACAATTTCCTGTTCAGTACACATACCACGGGGAATTACTCAGCGCTGGACATACAAACAGCTAGATTCCCTGCCCCCTCCTATCAGGCACCCAATGGCCAGCCCACAGAAAAATACACACAGTTAGATCCTCTGCCCCCTCCTATCAGGCACCCAATCGCTAGGCCACAGAAAAATACCTGCTAACTAATAAGATGTAACTGTTTTTTGGTATGTGTACTGTTCTACCAGCGCTAGCCTCACCTATCTGTTTTGTGAAAAATTCCTGTCACAAATGATGCTTGCTTTCATCAAACAGAAGAAGAGGACAAGCTGTTTGAAACAAATTTCTCCGTCATTGGAAGCCCTTTGATTTCCAGGGCCAATAGAGCTCTTTAACCCCTTCACTGCCAGTGGAAGTAGACTGTATTTCTGGACTATTTGTTCATCCAACGCCAAAGCGACTTTAGCTCTCCAAGGAACACAGATACAAAGTGTCAGCAAAAAGCATTAGATCCTCATGAAGATCAATGTCTCTTGCAGTTGGATTGTGTCCACTTTTTCTTGGCAGTGAAGGGGATAATATTGAGAGCCAAATGACTGAGAATGGTCTTATGAAAAAGGGAGCCCTTTACTTCTTATAGGCATGTAATGTAAGCCCGACGGATTTCTGCCTAGTGGGACATTATCCAACAGATGATTTCCAGCAGTCAGAAGTAGATAACCTGCACGTTTTGACAAAATATGGGATTAAAAGCATGGACAAACATGCGATGTCGCATGTCTGTCTGGGCTTTAAATTCACTGTTTTCATTGAAACATGCAAATTTGACTTTCCGGTTTCCTAACGTCTATTGTAAACAGCTGTGACAGTAGAAAATCGAGTAAGGATGCTACCTACCTGGATACAAATAGGTCTGTAGCTCTTGACGGACAGGTCAGCCACATGGGATGGAAATTTCTGGAAGTCAAATGTCATGACCTCACACTTCCATGTGCTGTTGCAGTACTTCTTCAGCTGAAAAAAAAAAAAGGAACCAGAAAATGATGATACACATTCCAGGTACTGACTTGCAGGTGGTGAGTCATAAAGACAACTACCCCCCAAAAAATACAGTCAACTTCTGATAACAAACCACTAGCAATTTTTGTTGTTCAATCTGAATCTGGCACTACCCTTGAATTATCATGCTTGATCCATCTCCTGCAACTGGTACATAGGCGTTATGTGACACCTGTAAAATTTGGGAAATGTGCCTGTGGGGTTAACCCATTCAGCCCTGACGCACTACAACAGGAGATGGGTCGACCATGATTATTCAAGGGTAGTACCAGATTAGCTTGGCACCTGTCGGCGCCAAGCTAATATGGCACTACCCTTGAATTATCATAGTCGATCCATCTCCTGCAACTGGTGCATAGTCGTTAGATGATGCCTCCAAAATTTGGGAAATATGTGCGCCGGGCTGAATGAGTTACGCAGGTTAAGCTATCACAGCAGGAGGTGCATTAGCAAGACAGTTCTAGAGTACAGTAGTTCAAGATTTAAGTTTCTGAGAAAATGGCAAACTAATCTGGCACTACCCTTTAAGTTTGCAGCTGATCCATCTCCCAATTGCTGGTACTCAGTCAATGTCATTAAAAACTCCCCTAAAGTTGGGAAACTGAATGCCATTATTTTGGGTTGTGAGTGAGGAGATAATGAAAGTTGTGTCCCCTGGCGTTTCCTCACATTCCAAGAGTTGGGTTTACCAGCATTTTGTTACATGCCAACTTCACTGTATTAAATGCGAGTAGGCTAATATTGAAATGAACTCACCAGTATTTTGTCAGTCTCTGATAGACCCAGATCGAACATGACAAGGCGGAACCCTGGCAGGTATCTCTCCACAGACTGCATGAACGTGATGGCATCCTCCATCTTCTGGGGCGCCACACTACTGGCCACCACAGGCTGCTGACCTTTTACCTTGCTGTCCTCGTCCTTAACACTGGCATCTTGAGATGGGGTCAGCTGCTGGCTCCCCAAGCCTAGGCGACTCAGGTAGATAGGGTCTACAGTCAGCTCACGAGCACCCTGTGGACAAAAGTCAAGATCTGTTCTCACATGAAGTCCTGATATTCTTGAAGGCCCACTACTGCCGTAACTGTTCAAAGATACACTTCTGTAACAAACGGTTATGAAACGCTACACACAGGTCTAGTTATGGTTCTTTTAGACACAGGAGAATCCAGTTCAGCTCACGCCTTCTTAATATCAAGTAACCTGACAATGACTCCAATCCGTTCTATAAATACAGTGCTATCAGTACGAGAAACAGCTATAAATAGTTTGAAACGCTAAAGGCTGCACAGAATAAATAAGTGTGATTATGCATGTGCTGTTGCTGCCTGTCCAAACTGCTGTTAAAGTTTATTAGGTGTGTCGACAAGACATAACAAACACAAATGGTGCAGAAACGTGTCTTATGTCAGATTTATGCGTAATGGTACTTTAAAGAGTATATGGATCGACCATGACAGTTCAAGTGTGATGCCAGAATAGCTTGGTGGATGGCAGGCTTTCTGCTAGGATTTAAAACTGTTCATCATCAAGATGGACAGCATGACAAAAATCGGTTTTGGGGGCTACACAATCAGGCATGTGCTACTTGCCATGGCAGGATAAGGGGGCGGTCCGTGGCGCAGTGGTTAAGGCGCCTGCCACCAATGCCAAAGGTGCGCGGTTCGATACCGGGTTCCGGCGTTGGACTTTTCTCCTCTGGTAAGTGTCACCGTTAATTCGGGCGGACTGTCGGGGGTTCTTTCTCCGGGTACTCCGGTTCTTCCAACCCCCCCCCCCCCACACTTTGGTACTGGCCTCAGGCCACTTTACAAATTTCAAATACAAGCGATCAAAATTCTCTGTAACTTCAGTAGCTGACTGGCCCTTCGTTTGTCTTGTACTGTGTTTGTCTTAAATGGCGTAAATCCGTGTCTGTTTCGTGAGTGTGTGTGTTGGGTTTCAGGCGCGGCGCTTTGAGTCGATTTCCCCAAAAATTGAGAAAAAGCGCCTATATAATAACGGTATTATTATTATTATTATTATTAAGTACACACACAAGTCAAGTCAAGTCAAAAAACTTTATTTATCCCACAAAGGGGCAATTTTAGTTTGGACGGGAGCGAATAAATATATCAAGTGAAGTAAAAAATGGATAAGACGGACATACGCACACACATACACCCAGGCATCCATGCACATAGAATTAAGAACTATACTAATACTGACAGCTATGCTAATGCTGACAACTACACACACACACACATATATATATATCTCCAAAATTTGCCACTGTCAGTGTCACTGTAATGTAATGGTTGATCTTTCTCATCAACTAGCAGGTAATTTCCAGAGAACAAATCAACATTTAGGGTATTTCAACCTTTGGCAAATATATGTTACTGGTACGTGAACAACTGAAACATTCCAAACAAAGCGCCACCATTGCCCTGCTTGCTGCCCTTGTGCATGCAAGCACCAGTAATGTGAACAGTGTGTGTGTGTGTGTGTGTGTGTGTGTGTGTGTGTGTGTGTGTGTGTGTGTGTGTGTGTGTGTGGTACCCAGTAAGCAAAGAACCTTCGGGCTGATGCCAGTCGCAGAGGGCCTGGAAAGTCTTGCATGGCCCATTGCCGCAGACATCAGCCCAAGGACCTCTGCTTACTGGGTGTCTATAAAATTATGGGATAGATGCACAACTTCGTGACAACATGTTTTTACTGGAAGAATGGTGAGTAAACGGATAATTGCCAAAAGTATCTCATGCCACCTATGACAACAGAGTCTCGTGTACATGTGCAGCAGCACTATATTAGACATTATTGTACTTGTGGCTGTATGAACAAGGGGGTTATGCAGACACCGTGTTTACTTACCTGTATCTGCATGTTGTTTGGCAGGTTCTTGATCCCTTTGTGGGTCTTGGTCACAATGTTTTGAAAGGTGGGTGATGGGTAACTCAGCAGCCATATCGAGGCGCTACTGACGGCCAGGAGACCCAGAACAATATAGAAATTCTTCGTCTTCATCGGATCAGGGCAGGCAGACCTTCTCATTGATTAGTCATGCGGAGCCCAAGGATCAAAGGCCATAGTCACTGATGAAGTCAAGTCACAGTTTAATTATGTCAGAGGCAGTCATGCTAAGTCAGTCCTGTTTGTTGTGGGCATCACATTATGGTATCTGTAAAGTAGGAAAACATGGGAGATACCTAATTATGTTTATGCACTAACAAACTCAATTAACCCATTCAGCCCTGACACATTACAGCTGGAGATGGGTCGGCCATGATAATTCAAGGGTAGTGCCAGATTAGCTTGGCGCCTGTCGGCGCCAAGCTAATCTGACACTGCCCTTGAATTATCATGGTCGATCCATCTCCTGCAACTGGTGCATAGTCATTAAATTACACCTCTAAAATTTGGAAAATACGGCCGTCAGGCTGAATGAGTTAATAGTTGTAGGTGCCAATAAGCTATTCTGGACCTATAACTGTGAAGGTTCTGATGCACTACAGCAAAATATAGTTTACCATGAAAGTTCACGGGTATAGGTCCCGAAAAGCTCTGCATACATTATATGGCACCGTCAGGTTCAAATCAAAAAGCTATGTCTGGCATGTTCACTATGATTCATATCCCCTAGTTGATATTTGCCTGAACCGTAAATCAGTCTTCACAGGACAGTTCCCAAATTTGTGGATTGCGACCTTAGGGCTCAATGTGGGATAAGGTAGTGTCGTCTCAGTTAGATTTTAAGCACGTTTTCTTTCTGGGTGACATATTAACACTACAGATGGTTGTGATATTAAATACGTGCATATATCGCTATAGTAGGTCGGTGTGTTCTAGTCAGTCAAATGTATTTATTTGTTTTATGTTCACAATTGTTTTTAAGTCTGTTTTAAAAATTCCGCTGCAAACAAATTTCCCATCTTGGGGACAATACAGGTATTCGTATCGTCGTATCGTAATGTGTTTATACATGATCTGCGCATACCAACAGAGAATAAACAACTCAGTGTTGCATGGCTTTGCGTTACAAATTCTGAGCCTGACAGTTAGATAGCACGCCATAATGGTTACCAATTTCTACGTGAACACATTCAATCTATTTCTAGCTCTTATGATCCGGGAGTATGCGGGTCTCTTGATTTTAACAACCGATATGACATCACACGCCCGTAGCCTCTTTGTACCCATGGATGCCTCATTACATGACTCATTACAGCACACATGTCTAAAAAGTTTGTGCTTGTCTTAGCCGTTTTTTCGAGGAAGCACTTAAAAACGTTATCTACCAGACACGCTAAAACCTCTGCGCTCAACAACACAAACCTTGCCGATCGCTACGTACGTGCTTGATAAATAAAATCAGGCGTTGTCGTCTGCACTAGTTTTGATGAAAGAATCAAAATGGTGCGTGTTGCCAAGAGTAGCTGCCCTTGGAACATGGATCCACTATAGCGCTGAGCCAACTAGAGTGCAATTATTATTTTGCTGGCATTTTGAGCTGTTGAAAAATCTGATCCACCACACACCGGGAGTGGTATACACCAGCGCTGCAGTTAACCCCTTACCTGCAGGGGCAAAGTGAACGCTACTCATTTGCATTAGACATAAACCCTCATGAGCCCCTGCAGTTGTGGAGGCTCATGAGCATTTATGTCTCGTTAGCCCTACCTTTTATCCTTAATTTTGTCCCACTAACGTCCGTGTTCTTCTTGCGAAAGCTAGTCAGTGTGTAGTTCAAGATGCAAAATTTACGATCCCTAGCAGCAAAGAGGTTAACCCTTTTAGCACCAAGGTCCCATTTCTCAAATTTTGGAGGGGTTACCTACGACTATGTACCAGCTGCAGGAGATGGATCGACCATGATAGTTCAAGGGTAGTGCCAGATGAGCTTGGCGCCTGAAGGCGCCAAGCTCATCTGGCAGTACCCTTGAATTGTCATGGTCAATCCATCTTCTGCTGTAGGGACTCGGGGCTAAATGGGTAAACATACCTCATCTGACACCCCCCCCCCCCCACCCCAGTGACGCACGCAGCTGTTTATACTCTTTCCCCTTGTGGATATCTACTGGGTGCTACTATGCACAAGGTTGTAGTATCAACTCGCCCGCACATACACAGACATACACAGCAAAATGCGTACAAATTATTTTATTATTAAAGTCCAAACGAAACAATAACGTCAAAAGAAAAATAGCAAAACTGTTGCATCTATGTTTTTCTTAAATTAACCCTTTTCATCCTGATACACTATTGCTTTAAATTAATTTGACTATGATAGTTTGAGCAAGTTCCAGAATAGCTTGTCACCTGAGGCGCCAAGCTATTCTGGCACCACCCTTCAACTAAAATGGTTGATGTATCTCCTAAGCTGTAATAATAATAATAATAATGAGTACTTGTATAGTGCCTAAACTCAGATTAGAGCTCTAGTCGCTTAATGAAGTCTTCATAGGACAATAAGCAAATTAAAAAAAAAAATCATCCTCAGGATGTGAAGGGTTAAATGGATTTGTTTGCTTTTTTCCGTAGACTGAGCTCCAGATATCATAATAAAATACTAAGGGGCCCAAGTTGGTCTTGAGCTTATACATGGGTGATAGCGTGCAACACTGCAATGATTGAAAACGGTCCACAGGCCACACAGGGCAATTAGGTTACGCCCCCTTTTCACACACTGTTATCTGTTAGCCTCTTGCAGCATAAAACTATGAACGAAGAAGAGTTGCCACATTCCTTCTGCATCTGAAGATAAGTAGCAAATAATGTCTCTGTTTGTTTGTCTATTTTGACAAAGGGTATTTACCCGAAATATTAATAAATTGTGTTGTACCGTTTTTTCTAAGCGTGTTTCTTTCTCCGTTGGGTACTTCTCTTCTTATGAACGAAGAACTTTTCTGCCAAAACAAAAAATCCACGCGGAGCACATCACAGGAGAAGCTATTTCAGCAACTCTTAAAAAAATTAAGAGTTAGCGTTTTTCACAACACTCAAATGCACTAAGTACCCCATGACAAAACTGTCGTCTGCAAGCCTGCATACAACCGTGCACATGCCCCAATTAGGCTCCCATGAACACACTAGGTCGACTAAAATTACCCAGATTTTGCTCTTTTTCACACCACCTGTCATGCCTTTTGTTGCTCAAAACGCCAAAAAAGGCACACAATTGAAGTTTTACACCCTAAAAAAATGGCAAAAAGGGAGGAATTATTTTTAACTATTTCTGGCGGAAAAGTTACTACATGCACCGGAAGCAATTGCCCTGTGTGGCCTGTAATGAAACAAAAAAAGTTGTCAGCTGCAATCAAAACTTTATCACTGATAACCGTACCCTATAAGAAGATACACTGCCAAGTTTCAGACATGAATGGCTGATGGTTTTAAAGCTGCACCAAAATTACTACCTGCACCTCTTGGTGCCCGGAGTACCATTCGCTCCTGCGGCTGACTGTCAGCACCACACATGCAAAGATCCAAAAAGAAAGACTTATGTTCAAGCTAGCAACCCTATATTTTGCAGACAAGCAGACACACATGTTACGCATTCAAAACAACCAGCAAGTACAATTTTCAACAGTTGGTTATTTTTTGGCAATTTATTTGCTATACTACCCCCCCAAGCAGGAACCATTTTGACAGTTTTTTCAACTTTGAACCCAACTGGACAACATAGAAAAGCCCTTGCACTGTTTAAAAAAATTCAGCAAACTGCCTAACCACAACTAGTCTGCATGAGGTGTCATTTCTTTTATTCCCTCCTTCCAGCTTTAAACAAGGCTTAAGATACTGAAGGCAACTGAAGCTATGTTCCGCACTTTTTCTGAAAATGAATCACCAGCCAACATGCTTTTTCTTGCAAACAGCTACAAATCCTTGTACCAGCCAACTCAAGGGACCAAGGTGCTTCTCTGACTTTGACTACTTTGCATGGCAAAGCAGCAGAATGCTTTAAATAGTGTAAAATGCTTGAAAAAGTAGCAAAAATTTCACGTGAACACGTGCATTCATTCGGGAGAGGGGGGGGGGGGGGGGAAGCGGGGGGGGGGGGGGGGGGGGGGGGGGGGAGGTGTGCGTGTTAATGCTTTGGGTTAGTATTATTAGGGTAAGCATAGTAGAGTTAGGATTAGGGTTAACATAGTTTTGGGATCTGAGTTAGCATAGTAACGTTAGGCTTACCATGACTGAGGGGGGGGAGGGGGGGGGGGGCACGGGGGCAAGAAGGTGGTGTTTGGGGTGGGTGGTGGGTGGGTGAAAATGTGTGGCATGTATTTTTAGGCATAATAGATATGCTCAGGATACAGCAGGATGATTTGTGTTTGAAAAAGGTGAAGAGATTTCTCACACACTAACTTCTCGATAATACCGTGCCTTTTCACCGCACCACCCCATCTAAACCGACTTCAGAAACCAGTCAAAACAACATGTTTTGGTGTCACCACACTGAGGTTTGCAGTTTACAGCATGTTTTCACTAAGATGACCCTCACAAAGCCCAAAATACACTGTGCAGGATAAACGGGTATTTTGAATGCAGTCAAAACAAAAGCAAAGAAATCGGCCAACCGACAAAAATCAAATTTAACTAAATTTCATCTAGATGACACCGTAATGACTGTTACCTTGTCAGAAGGGTTTTTGAATGACTACTATGACAGAAAATGTGACCTGGGATTGTTCCTGTGTGTTTTCTAGTCTTTTCTTTCCCCTTCGCACAAATATGCACCATTTTGCCTCTATAATCCTTATACAGCTAAATAAAGCTATCTGTATGGCATCAAAAGTGCCAACATGGCCTAAAAACACCTGATATCAGCATAAAAAGCAAAAAATGTCGATTTTTTGGCACAATCTCCCTCCAAACGCCAATAGTAGAAAAATTCACTCTGCCTTTACAGGCCACACAGGGCAATTAGGTTACGCCCCCTTTTCACACTGTTATCTGTTAGCCTCTTGCAGCATAAAACTATGAACGAAAAACTTTTCTGCCAAAACAAAAAATCCACGCGGAGCACATCACAGGAGAAGCTATTTCAGCAATTCTTAAAAAAATTAAGAGTTAGCGTTTTTCACAACACTCAAATGCACTAAGTACCCCATGACAAAACTGTCGTCTGCAAGCCTGCATACAACCGTGCACATGCCCCAATTAGGCTCCCATGAACACACTAGGTCGACTAAAATTACCCAGATTTTGCTCTTTTTCACGCCTCCTGTCATGCCTTTTGTTGCTCAAAACGCCAAAAAAGGCACACAATTGAAGTTTTACACCCTAAAAAAAAATGGCAAAAAGGGAGGAAATTTTTTTAACTATTTCTGGCGGAAAAGTTACTACATGCACCGGAAGCAATTGCCCTGTGTGGCCACATAATGACTATGCTCCATGATTCATGGCCAGCGAGAGACATAAATTCTCATGAACCCCTGCTGATGCAGGGGCTCATGAGAATTTATGTGTCTTGCAAACAGAACATGCTGTCTAAAGGACAGTTTTGTCTGAACCCAAAAAGGTGACATTCAGCTTTCTGAAATTTTGTAGAAGTTGAATCAGCCTCCAAAACTGAAGGCACGAAGACTGACGCCATAGTCGAAGCACGGTGCGTGCTGAAGTCCATCACCCGTGGAGCCATTACATTGTTTGCAGTAGTGTAATTCACAGGACAAAGTGCAGCAGGACCTCTTATTCTTAGTGTTGTTTTACGCAATGTATTTCACTTTTGTTAAGGTTACAGCAGAACCCACTTTGAGCAGGCGACACTTTATGCCCTTCAAGACCACTCTTGAGAGAGCACCTCACTTTTGATACTTTTTTATTGGTTGGTTTCGTTGGTTGTACATTGCTTAACGTCCCGACAGCAACAAGACTTTCTCAGAACGTGCCTGCACTGCTTGTGAAAAAAACTAAACAGAATATTGAATGTATGTCGCCAGCCGGTCTAATACGCGAAATAAACTAAGACCATTTAGCAACACTCGCCCAATATCAAGAGCTACAGACAGCGCAGACAGTAGGGACAGTTTTTTTTTTTTTTAAAATACAGGGGAATGGACCAAGGGTAGACAGAAACACATGCCCCAGAATAGAGGGAAAAACCCACCCTGTGGAGCTGACCAGGGTGACCCTGGGAACTAAAAAGTAGTTAACCCCACCCAAGTCCCCCATTTTTGGGCAAAATAGGTTCCACTGCAGATCCAATATCGTTATGGGTGAAGTTGACTGTATACATGTTAACCCTTTTAGCCCCAAGGTCCCATTTCTCAAAATTTGGAGGTGTTGCCTAACAAATGTGTACCAGCTGAAGGAGATGATCATAATTCAGGGGTAGTGCCAGATGAGCTTGGCGCCTTTAGGTGCCAAGCTCATCTGGCACTACCCTTAAATTATCATGATCAATCCATCTCCTGCTGCAGGGTCCTGGGGCTAAAAGGGTTAAGTGTGTCTACATGGGTGAAAGATATCAACTGTGACACTACTGCAAGCTAGTGGGTTGCCCAAAACTTTTTTTTTTCAATTTGCAAATGTTTGCATTGCTTCTCCTGCAATCTAGCTTGTGAAATTTTCTAATTATGTTGTTACTGCAAGGAAGGATTGATTTAGAAAACAAAGACATAATTATATGTAGCAAAGCTTTTAATGTACATATTTCTGTCTTTCTGTCAGCCAACTTTCAGCCATACGTCTACATTTAAATGTCTGCTTTTTGTTTCTGTTGTTTGCTTTTACCCTTTAGCTGTTGGCAGTAATTTCCATCAAGGTGATTTCTGCAGGAATCACCTTGACAAAAATTGATGCTGACAATTAAGGGGTTAAGGAAGAATACCATTTGCTACAACATGGGTATCATGACTAGCTCATTTTCACATCTCGGCTGAGTTGCATGTTGTCACTGTTGTTGTTCGTAGGATCACAGCAAAAGACTAATGAATAAGCTGTCCTTTGCTGACTTGCATGTAAGACCATGAATCCTGTGCAAACCACTGCTCACGGTGCACCTAAGCAGCTGCACACCTTGCGTAGTGTTTTACGCAGGAACTACACTCTCTCATTCAACTCTAGTGTAGGACAATGCACAGTGGCTAGCACAGGATTTGTGCTGTCTCATGCAACTTTGTTCATGGACTGAAATAATGAGCAGTCACTGAATCTCTATCACTATTTCCACACTTTTCATCCTGATACATCAAATGTTTGAAATACATTTGACTCAGGCGCCAAGCTATTCTGGCACCACCTTTGAACTAAAATAGTTGATCTATCTCTTAATCTCCAATGTAGCCTTCATAGGACAATAAACAAATTATACAGAATCAGGCTCAGAATGTAATGGGTTAATCAACACCCTCCACTACCATTGGGGCGTAATCGTCAGGTTCTGAGGTAAAATCCCATTTAAATTTTTCCGTCAAGTGCTGGCGAAACTTGAGGCCACGCGAGCGCAGCACAGCATCCACCTCCTGTGACTCGAGGTTGGAGAAAAACTCCTGCAGTGTGACTGTCAAAAAATTGTTCTGGCTCACAATGTCCACAAAAAAGTCTTCTGGAATCTCCCGTATCTGGAAATGCAATACACTGATGAAGTCGAGGAAAAGCTGGGAGCGGGAGATTAGGGCCTCATCACTACTGCAAAGCAAATGAACCAGGCGTTTCCAGTGTTCGAACGAGTCGTAGTTTTGGCACACCAAGAAGCAGATGAACGCAAACTGAATCTCACCCAAAATGCCAGACACGCTGTCTTTGTACTTCTCTTCCAGAACAGTCTCCAGCTGGTAGGAGGAGTCCATGCTGAATTTTGAAATGACAGCCGGGGAGGCACCGTCAGGGTATTTCTGTCGGGGGATTTTGGAGTACCGAATCTTTGTCCCTTTGACAGTCTTCATTTTGGGGAGTTTAGCGTCTAATGAGCTGGTGTTTTCGCCTCGTAATTGTCTTTTGCTACCCTCCTCCTCCATTGCCACTAATTCTGCATCCCTTTTTCTGGACTGTGAAGTGCTGGCGACAGACACGAACTGAGCCACAGAACAAATGGAGCCACAGCAGGGCTGGAGGTCAGCCATAACATCAGGGGTGATGTACTTGGTCAGCGACACCCACTTCTTGTAACTGCAACACAATAATCAATTAACACATTCTAACCACATGACTGAAATCGCCCAACTTTGAAGTTCCCTTCTGACGGACTGTATTGCAGTTCTAGAGACAGATTTGGTGTGATGGTTCAAGGGTGGTGACACCCACTTCTTGTAACTCAGGGCTTCCGTTTTCACAACAGTTTAAAGGGTCTGTAGACCCCCAGGTATAAATTTTAGAGGGTACAAAGACACCCATCTGAACATTATAGAGGGTCCGCAGATTTATTTAAGAAAAACTGCATCATCTGTATGTTCCTTAAAATAAATTAACTCATTTCGCTCTCTCCTCTAAATGTGTTGTGACAGTGTGTGTGTCCTTTCCATGATACTGATTCTTTAACTGGTGAGCTATCACGCAAAATCCTGTCTCCCTCGCTCTCTCTCTCACACACACAGAAAACATATATCTATTTATTTATTTGTATGATCGTTTGATAATGTATTGTAATGGAGAATATAGCGTTTTCTGCTGAATGCGGCAGATTGACAACCAAAATGTGACTTGTCTAAACTCTCTCTCTCTCTCTCTGTCACTGTGTGTGTGTGTGTGTGTGCGTGTAAACTGATGTACATAAAAGTTTATTTCAACCCATTTAATCACTCAGAAAGACGTGTTTCTCTAATTTTTGCCTAATGTGAACTGTGTACCAGAAGATGGATCGACCACGATTTAAAAAACAACAACTGACAAACTTATTTCTGTTAAAATTTCTGGACTTGCTTCTTGAGTTTGCCTCAGTGCACATTGCGCATGCCATTCGTGTGCCGTCGTGCTTTAGCCATGGAAATACACGCAGCGCAGCCACGTGGAACTCTGAAAACTGCGTCGCAGCGGCGGTGCCACACACGGCCCACGTGTATCATATGGTACTGTCGCTTGTCGATGGAGATGGCGGTGTCGAAGTGCAACTTTCTTCTTAGCGATTTTTAAGATCAGACGTTGCTGGATTGAAGAATCCGAAGCATTCCAGCTTCCTTTGCTTTTTCTCCTCCATTTACAACTTCGTTCAAGATCGAAAGTGAAACGCACGATGCCGTATCCCATAATAGTATGTATGGTGACGTCACAGCAAGTAACGCGTTCAACATGTAGCGCGCACTTTGTAATAACATGCTGACACCACACATAAACTAACAGTTTGCCCGCCCAGTTACACTCGCACGGACCCCGGAGTCGGGTCGATTCTGAACGCAGCCGCGACTGAGCGAGCAGCTAAATGAACCAACTCATCACTAAAAATGGAACGACTGTCACCGACCTCTGTTATGGTACGCACGGTGGCGCAAGGATAATGCGTCTCGGATGCAGATGCACTGAATTTTAGTGCATCTGACTACCCCTTAGTTACATTTTCAGTACGTGATTTTGAGTTTTAATGCGTCATAGACGCACAGACGCACTAAAACGGAAGCCCTATAACTGCAACACAACAATCAATAATAGGAACACACTCTATCCCAGGACTGAAATCACCAAATTTTGAAGTTACCCCCTGAAGGACTGTATTGCAAATCAAGAAAAGATCGGGCATGATAGTTCAAGGGTGGTGCCAGAATAGCTTGGTGCATATGGGCACCAAGCTATTCTGGCACCACCCTTGAACTATCATGCTCGATCCATGTCTTGCTGTGGTGTGTCGGGGCTGAATGAGTTAAATTTATACCTGTGAAAAGATTGCTAAACAATGTGCACACCAACCCCACCACAAATTGTCACAAAACATACATATAAACAGTTCACGGGCAGAGGCAAAAGTCATACACTGGGTAACAGACAGTAAAATGCTTTAACCCATATAAACCCACAGATGTATTACCCCAATTTCAGTAGTGTCGATTGTACCAGTTGCAGGAGATGGCTCAACCGCGATAATTTAAAAGTAGTGCCAGATAAGCTTTGAGTCTAAGCATAATGGTGCTAAGCTAATCTGGCACTATCCTTGAATAATCATGGTTAATCTGTTTCCGTCTGTAGCGCTTTGGTGCTAAATTGGTTTAAGTTATACAATTTATGTGTGTCTGCCTATTGGGTACGTGATATCAGAAATATTAGAAAGTGAAAGTTTTATCTGAGCCAGTAGCACCATGAGTATGACAGTTCATGGGCTGACCAGAATTGCTTGGCATCTAGAAGTGCCAAGAATACTCAAGATATTTTTTGCCAAACAAAATCTCCAACGAAGACCCACTGTCCCGCTGCAAACAAGAAGACATAGTCACAACAATCATGAAAAGACGCTGGCGATGGATTGGACATGTGCTGCGGAGAGAAGATGGCTCCATCATTAAAACAGCCCTACACTGGACACCACATGGTAAGAGGAAGACAGGACGGCCAAAGATCACCTGGCGACGAACGGTGGAACAAGAACAGAAAAACTACCACCACACCTGGGGAATAATAGGCACTCTGGCCTGCGACCGACTGAAGTGGAGAGATTTCGTTGCTGCCCTACGCGCCTTTGGCATTACGGGCAGTAAGTAAGTAGAAGTGCCAAGATATTCTGGCACCTCCCAACTATCAGGACTGATCCACATCTCAATGTTGTGACACGCATGGGATGAATGGGTTCATTAAAACTCTAGATTGTAGTTGTAAATGTGAGGACTATAGGAGCCAGCTATTTCAGCACCACCCTTTGACTATCATGGTGGATAGACATGTTGTTGCTGTGACATGCAAGACTGAATGGGTTACTGAACTCTTTCAGTGAACTCTAGTTTGCACAGTCAAACCTGTTTTGAGAAACTAACCATTTACTGATTTAGAAAGAAAAATAAACTCGTCTTAACCCATTTAGCCCCAACACCCTACAGCAGGAGATGGACTGACCATGATAATTCAAGGGTAGTGCCAGATGAGCTTGGCGCCTGAAGGTGCCAAGCTCATCCTGCACTACCCTTGAATTGTCATGGTCACTCTATCTCTCGCAACTGGTACATAGTCATTAGGTAACACTTCCAAAATCTCGGAAATCTGGCTGTGGGGTTAACTCTTAAACTCCCAGAACTAAACAACTTCCATTCTGTAGAATGGAAGTCATTTAGTTCTGGGAGTTTAAAAGTTAACGATAGGCGTTCTCTCAAGACTGGAAAAAAGTGTCATGTGGCACTGACACCACCATTTAGGTGGCTATGTAGCCACCTAAGAGACGGTTTTCAAGAGCAGGTGGTTGCTCTGCTGTACCTGTCATAAGGATATGGGGCTAGGAATGTATCCATGTCTTTTTTGTTCTGTCTGAATCGTTCCTTCTCCTCCTCTGGCACTGGGTCCGGCCTCACATCTGAAACAGAAGCCACAAAACACAACTGTAATCACTATAAAATATACATGTATGGGCAAAGAGTAAGTACGTGTCGGCCAGCACACATGTGCATTAGACATATTATAATTCAATGATAGCTATTTGTTTGTAGCTGTGCGACATATGTTGTACAATTTTGTTCTAAACCCTTTGGCTGTCAGTAGAATTTGTTGTCGCGATAATTCCAGCAGGAATCATTGTGACAAAAAAACGCTACTGACACCAAAAGGTTAATCCATGCTGTAACGGGAGAGTTGCTGATAAACATAACTACATGGCAAGAAATGAGACGAAAGGGTTGATTGCCAGTGCTTGTTAGAAGAAACTACCAGACTGATCATCCAGTGAATATGTGATATGCACCCCTTTGGGGGGGAGGGGGGGCTTCCATATTATTTGCTTCCAGTCACTTACTTAGTGCACCCCTCTTTCCTATCTCTTTTCTGTGTTTTGATCATTGGTCAATAATGCGCAATTGTCTCCCCTGACAGTGCTTTTTCCTACTTACGTGGCAAGAATGTCTCTCCGGCTCAGCTATAGTCAACAGGAATCTCAAACATGAACACTTACCTTCTAGAGCTTTATCCCATTTCTTGACCAGTATTTCTCGCTTGCTGAAGTTGTGGAAAAATCCTGACCTTGGTCCTTCTTGTTTGTCCCGATCCACAGCACTGAGAACATTGAAAGGAATAAATTACACTATCAAAGGTTTAGTTAACCCATATCATACTAAGGCTAAAAGCTTCAAATTTGTACCCTGCCATATGCAAGCTACATTATAGTACTTACAGATAAAGATATAAACCAATGGCTTTAGTTCAAGGGTGGTGCCAGAATAGCTTGGCGCCTAGAGGCGCCAAGCCTATTCTGGCACTACCCTTGATTGAACTATTTTAATCAAACTTATTTCACACAATGGTGTATTCCGAATGATAAGGGTTAAGTATCACCGATCTGCAGTCTAGCTCTTTGCCTACAGGTGTTGCCTTCAGCCACTGTGAGACTACTTCCACTAGAAGATGCGGCAAGATCCATCCAGTTAAGGTTCGCCTGCAGTGTGTGTTCTGTGCTATTTTTAGCAGTTTCGTTACAAGCCTTTACTTGGCATCTGTACTAGATCCAGAAATGAACTCTTAACAAAGCTACTTACAGGCAGAGTACATAATATAGAAAAATTACTTAGTAGTACTTTGCAGGCAAAGAGTTTTAAAAGAAAGAGACTTGCCCCATTTACACAAATAATAATTTGTCTCATACAATTGATTGATTGATTGTACATTGCTTAACGTCCCGACAGCAACAAGGCTTTCTCAGGACGTGCCTGCACTGCTTGTGAAAAATTCATTTTTCTCTAAAAGGTATTTTTTCGAAAAATACTTACCGATGACATGACTTCGTGGAAATGTCTACTACTAGCTCAATTTTAGCCTACTTACCCGTTGTGTGCCTACACAACCCGCTAGGCACTCGGGGAACCCCAGAGGGGCCGAGAGTTATCTCCCGCTCCTTCCTTACCAGTTCCTGTCACGAGACCAACCAGTCAGATACTTCGCTCGAAAGCGGCAAGCGGGGCAGGTGGGAGGGCCATCCGAGTCATGTCATCGGTAAGTATTTTAATAATAATGCATAGCATTTATATGGCGCATTTCTCATATTTATAATATAACTCAATGCGCAGAATGTAGCCGCGAACTGAACCCAACAAGCACGCTCACGTGAATCACACGCATTCACTCACACTGTACGTAAACACAGAACATTCACGTGGTGCTAAGGGCAAGCTCAAGCGAGCTACTGACGGTATTTGGAAATCGTTTTGTATTTGAAATTTTATTAAGTTGGCTGAAACTGATACCAAAGTGGAGGGGGAGGAAGAGCCGGAGAACCCGGTGAAAGAACCCCCGACGGTCCGCCCGAATTAACGGTGACACTTACTAGAGGAGAAAAATCCGACGCCGGAACCCGGAATCGAACCTCGCACCTTTAGCATTGGTGGCAGGCGCCTTAACCACTGCGCCACGGACCGCCCCCAAAAATTTTTTCGAAAAAATACCTTTTAGAGAAAAATGAATTTGTTTCCTCAAAAACATTACCGATGACATGACTTCGTGGAAGAATTGCGATGAGGCGGAGGGTGCCGCATGACAACTCCCTAGGAGGGAAAAGAGCCGTCCTCCCAGTCGCAAACTCCCGACAATTTTAGCGAAGTGCATACCAACGGCGCAGGTGGCGCCGGGAGGGAGTGTTGCGCCGCGGCGATGTCCCCCACCATTGCGAGGTTCTCTCGCTGGCCCGCCAGGTCCCTGAGGTAGAAGCGGGCGAATACAGATTCAATCTTCCCGTCCAAGGTAGCCACGATGTCCGTGACAGCGCATTTTGTAACAAACGTGGCGCTCGTGGCCATGGCTCGTACCTCGTGTGCGCATATGTGCAGCCTCTTCGCTCCCTGCAGGGAGATATCTTGATAGGCGGAGCAAATGACTCAGGGGGCCAGGAAGAGAACGTCTGGGCCGTTATGTCATTCCGCCGATCGTCAGAGGTAGGGAGAGGCGTGCACGCCCTCTGCGGAAGGCTTTAGATCGTCGCAGAGCAGTCAAAGGTGCGCACGGGATCCTGTTACCTGGTCTCCTGTGACAGGGGTTTGTTTCATAGCGGCCGTACGGTGAAACCTGCGGCGCGGTCAGAGGGGACCTGTTTGTCAAGGAAGGCCGGGGCAGTGAGAAGTAGCACGGACCCGTCCGCTCAGAACTGTAAGCAGATAGGACGCGCCTAAGCGCGTGTAGCTCGCTCCCCCGCGAGGTGGTAGCCCGGGCCAGCAGGAAGCACGTGTAGCGTGTCACATCTGCGAACAGGCCGCTGTAAGGGTTCGAATCGGGCAGAATTCAACCACGTTAGCACCCAGGGTAGGTCCCAGCGGGGAAGGAGCGAGCGGTAGGCCTGGCGCCGGCTGCCGAAGTGTCCCATAAGGTCGGCGAGGTCTGTGCAGGCGCCCGGGTCAGCGTGTAAGTGAGCCTGGACAGGTGCCGTGAGGTTCAGGCTGTGATCGGGGCATCAGGAAAACAGGACTCGCCATGTCCCACGTAGACTCGAATGGCCGAAGGTCTGGGGGCCGCAGCGATTGCCTCCACCGCTGTACCCGAGTAGCCTCTAGCACCGAGGGCTTGCCGCACACCTCCAGTCGTGAAGGATGAGCCGCTCCGGGCAGGGAGGAACAGCGGCTGGCGCAGTGGCTTGAGCATGGTGCGAGGAGTGGGAAGGCGCATGGGGGGGGGGGGGGGGGGGCCGTGGCGAGGCTGAGAAGGCCGGTGGTCCTGTGGCGGATCCAGGCGAACGGAGCGACTAACAGGAGGGCCGCCGGGCAGCGCCGAAGGTTGAGGACTTTGGGTACGAGGCTCGTCGAGGAAAGGCGGAGGCCGCCAGGACGTCCCAGGGAATGGAGCGCGCATCGACAGCCCAAGCCCAGGGATCGGGAATCGGGGCAACGAAGGGGGGAAGCCGAAGGTTCCACCTTGTGGCGAACCAGTCGACCTGGGGAGACTCCTAACGGGCGCGGGTCCACCGATAGATGTCCTGCCGAAGGGTCCAATCCGCATGCAAGAGCTGGCCGCGACGGGACAGCGAGTCGGTCCAGACGTACAGCTGTCCGGGAATGTGTCGGGCTCGCCAAGGAGGTCCGGTCCTCGCACCAACCCCAGCTCTGGTAGAGAAGCATACCAAGCTCGAGAGAGCGTGTGCCACCTTGTAACTGGAAGTAATCCACCAAAGGTGTGTTGTCAGAGAGGGCAAGCAGCTCCTAGTGTCTGAGGAGGTCATCCCAGCAATGAAGGGCTCGTCAACGGCCTGCATCACTGGCCGGAGGATGAGATAGTGCGTTAATCCAAGGGCCGAGGGCCGGAAGTCAAGGGGAACCGTGGCAGGAGATGAGCATTCCACGCAGAGAGGCTCGCGTCGAACCCAGAGAGTACTGGGGCGGAGAAGATGCCCGGGGAACTGCCGAATCCAGCCAAGCGGCGTCGGTCCACCGACAAAGGCGAGGCGACAGAATCTGGGGCACCGGCGCCATCGTCGATACGTCGCCGGAAGCCGGGCGCCCAAGGAGTAGGAGATGCAGCAGCAACGGCTGGGCGTAGAGACGACCTAGGGAAGGAGTGAGATCAGACTTGCCCTCGTTTACTAGGAAGCCCCAAGTGCGTCAGGAGGTGCAGTAGCGCGTCCTTGTCTGTCGCGAGAGAGCTCTCAGACTGGCGGCGAAGGAAGGGGTCGTCTGGGTAGATCGACGTCGGACTGGTGGAGGACTGTCGGGCCTTGGCGACTAAGGAGTCCATCGGCCCGGTGAACCGCCAGGGCAGAGGTTGAGACCGAACGGGATGAGTCAGGGGCGCGACTGTGTCGCGTAGGTTGAGGCTGAGGTCTCTCCTGGCCGGACTCAGTGAGAAGGGCTCTATGCCGGCGTACAGATCCTCCGGAAGGATCAGCGGGCTTATCGTGGAGAGAGAGAGAGGAGGAAGGCCAGTCAACGTGGGACGGCTCGTGGCGGACTGCTGCAGGCCGGGCTCAGTGAGGCGGGCGCTCTGCCGGTAAACAGACCCTCTGGAAGGGTCAGCGGGCGTGGCAGCAGTGGCAGTCCTCTGATCAGCCAGCAAGTGAACTGAAAGTGGAACGGTGGGAGTCGGGGCGCGACTGTGTCGCGCAAGCTAAAGCTGACGCCTCTCTTGGCCAGACTCCGAGAGCAGGGCGCTATGCCGGCGTTCAGATCCTCCGGAAGGATCAGCGGCTTGTGGTGAGAGACGGGTGAGGAAGGCCAGTCAACGTGGGACGGCTCAGGGCAGACTGCTGCAGGCCGGGCTCAGTGAGGCGGGCGCTCTGCCGGCAAACAGACCCTCCGGAAGGGTCAGCGGGCGTGGCAGCAGTGGCGGTCCTCTGGTCAGCCAGAAACACCGAGTCCCAACAGGAATCCTTTCCGTGAGGCCAGGGCGGGAAAGGGCGGTCAGCACCGTAAGGGCTGCAGAAGTATCAACCGGAGCCGGAAGTGAGGAAGCAGGCAGGGGCCGCTCTCGTCGGTACAGGCCCCCAGAGGTCCGACCAAACATCTCCGGCCAGGTCGCACATACAAAGGTGGTCCGGGTAGCAGCCGCACAAGGTAGGCAGACCGTATGGTCATCCGTCGGCACTGGAAGTTTCCCCACAGGGAGCACATAAGCATTTGGGTTCTGTAACAGACAAAGGGCATAGGAAGGTCGCAAACACAGGCAAGAGGGCGCCGAGCCCTCCTTTGTGATATCATTGTTTTATCTCACCAGCCCGACCGGGCATTCTCTTTTCAATTAGTGGGAATGGCATTTTTATCATATGCCCTTGATTATGCGTGCTGTGTACATGAAGGCGAGACAGGCAAACGTAAGCCGAGTCTGTAGAAATTGACTAGATGGAATGAGGAAAGTCCATATCCCATTCCTGCCCCCCCCGGGGATACGAACCCGGGATCTTTGGTATCAGTTTCAGCCCACTTAATCAAATTTCAAATACAAACGATTTTGAATTTCCAAAAACTACAGTAGCTCACCTGAGCTTGCCCCCAGCACCCCGTGAACGTTCTGTGTCTACGCACAGTGTGTGAGCGAATGCGCGTGATTCACGTGAGCGTGCTTGTTGGGTTCAGTACGCGGCGGTGCTTTGAGCCGAATTTCAATTGGGATAAAGCGCCTATTTAATGCGCTTATTGTTATTATCTTACGACTGCCAGCACAGTGTCTTCTCCACTAAGCTACCTCCCCCTGTCCACCAAGGAACCCCAGGCGCCGTGACCGCCGGCGCGTGAAACAATGGTTATACTCTCCAAGGGCTAAAGGGCCTTTAAGCTGGACGAACGGAACGTGAGTGCCGCCAGGCCCTACGAAAACCAGCGTCTGAAAGGCAAAATCTACTCGTAAACTAACGAGGCATAACCAGGAGAGAGAAGGCGACGTCCCGCTAGGAGAGTCGCAAGAAGGCTATGCAAGGCACGGAAATTATTTCAATAGTTGGTGCCCTTATGTCGTAACCACAACGAAAGACGAGTCCCACGGCAGCCGGCTCTCGACCCGAGGGCCGGCTGTGGGTAGCTACCGTTACCTTACCTCCAAGCCGAAGCGGGAACGGGGGAAAGGGTAGCCATACAGCAGTCACAGCACGGAGGAGAGCCGAGGGAACCCGGAACGGCGCCAAGGAAGAAGCAGGCAGCGCTAGAAGGCGGCAGGCACGGAAGAGAAGTCGAAACGAGCGTAGGCAAGACGAAGACCGGTCGAGGCACAGCGGAGCAAAGCCCGACACGTCTTCTCGGCACGAGCGAAGTAGCAAGACTGGTTGGTCTCGTGACAGGAACTGGTAAGGAAGGAGCGGGAGATAACTCTCGGCCCCTCTGGGGTTCCCCGAGTGCCTAGCGGGTTGTGTAGGCACACAACGGGTAAGTAGGCTAAAATTGAGCTAGTAGTAGACATTTCCACGAAGTCATGTCATCGGTAATGTTTTTGAGGAAACAAAAAACTAAACAGAAAATTGAATGTATGTCGCCAGCCGGTCAAATACATTAAATAAACCTACAACATGGGGCATAAATAAAGCTAAGACCATTTAGCAACACACATCCAATATCAAGAGCTACAGGCAGTGCAGACAGTAGGGAGAGTTTTAAAAAGGCAAATACAGGTGAATGGACAAAGGGTAGACAGAAACACATGCCGCAGAATAGAGAGAAAAACCCACCCTGTGGGGCTGACCAGGGTGACCCTGGGAACTAAAAAATACCTAACCCCACCCAAGTCCCCCAGGGCAGACCCGGGTGGGGGTTTGTCTCATACAAGGCATGAAAGAATATTACAATGCCCATAAAGTCTTTAAGCTATTTAGCACAATGGCCACATTTCCCCAAATTTACCAGTTGCAGGAGATGGACTGACCATGATAATTCAAGGGTAGTGCCAGAGTTGCTCTGAGTTTGGTTCTTCTGAACATTATTTACAGGCTCAACTATAATGCACGACAGCTAGAGGTACAGAGCTTATAATCATAACGCAAGCAAGTGTCTCAGGGGTGGACCTGGAGTGGATAGGCAGCTGGGCTTCACAACGCTTTGAGAAACTAGCTTCCAGCCCAAACACACTTTAACCCTTTTAGCACCAAGGTCCCATTTTTCAAATTTTGGAGGTGTTGCCTTATGACCATGTACCAGTTGCAGGAGATGGACTGACCATGATAATTCAAGGGTTGTGCCAGATTAGCTTGGCACCTTCAGGCGCCAAGCCAATCTGGCACTACCCTTGAATTATTATGGTCAATCCATCTCCTGCTGTAGGGACTTGGGGCTAAATGGGTTAAATTAGTTATGTCCCTTGTTTGAGTTTAGACATAAACCATCCGTGTACAAAAAGATTCTGCCAGTGGTGACACACTCTCCCCTCCACCCCGTTCCATTTTTCGGCTAGTAGAAAGCAAGATCTTGCTTGTGGGGCTGTTTTCTGCCTCAGGTTGAAGGACCTCAACAAAAAGTTGGAAGCACCCCCTTGGGAGGTAACTGATCTGCCACTGTGTCCAGTACTGATGTTAGGGCTATTAATACATTAGAGCGAACTAGTTTACTCTTCCACTTTCAGAAATGCAGGGTTCGCGCTAGGATTTTTCAAAATCCCACCTTCCACCCCTCCTGTTTTTTTTATCCAGTTCAGATCAAAACCTGTCCCCAGGAAATGCTTTAAATACTACTAATATTAATAACCATGAATGGTTTTTGTATAGCACAAACAATTGTTGTGGCAAAAACTCATGCAAACATGACATAGACGATATGAAACATTACAAATAAATACAACAGGACCATGGATCTACGACTGAGAAAAAGCAAGCTGGAAGAAGTGAGTTTTCAACTGAGCCTTAAACTGAGTAAGAGTAAGGAGATTTCACAGATTTCACAGACTGCCAGGCAGTGAGTTTCTAGTAGACAAGGATTTTTTTTTCACTGGCAGAATTTTAACCGGTCCAGCCAAAATAAAACCAGTTCCTTGGACCGGCAGCTTAAAAATTTCCGGTATTCTCGTTCACAAACGGTAAAGTACCGGTTAATTACTGGTTATCGCGAACCCTGGAAATGCAAAAGAAACCCGATCTAAAAATCGGATAGTGATACTTTAAATATAATGAAATGGTGTACCTGTAGTAGACAAAGTGGATACCAGGAGGTATCATTTTCATGCCGCGAAAGTTTGGGCCGACGTTCCATGAATTGAAGTCGATCCCAAACTCTGATCCCTCGGGCATGTCAAGGAATACAAGAGTGGCTCCCTCCTCAAACAACACTCTTGCTGTGGTTTGGTCCATCCCTTCCACACAATTCTGTGTGTTCATGGTTGAATTTAGTCTGAAAATAGACAATTGGACCATCAGCTGTTGAAAGTGATCTAATTTAACACTGCACAAATGTCACGTACAGTACCAAATCACTACAGTACAAAACCCTCCAAATAACATCCTTTATCTCTATCCTTCACTTTGACCACCTTGTGCAAACAGCCACCAGTATTGTTAATCTTTTGTCTGACATTGGTGGTTTTGTCACAATAATTCCTGCAGGAATCATCGTGCCCAAAACACTACTGACAACCACAGGGTTAACAATCAAAGAGCTGATGGTTCCATGATGCTCAAGGGGTTAAAGAAAACAATTACATCTTAAAAACAATCTGGGTCTTGTTTGTGCACCAGCAATAATTATCTAAAGGACAGTCTGCAATGGAAACGGTGAAGAAATGGAAACAGAAATATTTCACATGCACCGAAGTTAATAGCCGGGTGGAGGTTTGCACATAAAGTAGCGCTTAGTAGCAGCAGGCTTTCAAAGCTCTAGCTTCCATTCCTACGGCGGCGCCTTGAGCATCTTTAATTAGATGGATATATGTGTGCCTTGGAGACACCGTACCATACCATACCATAGCATACCAGTCTGCGAGTCTCCATTTTCACCCTGAGATTTTTATGTTTCGTTTCTAACCCATAATTTGTAATTGTACATACACAAAAACGTTAAATGTTTAGGGCTTAACGTCTTTTGTCCACCATGAAGCTGAATTCAAAGATGGGGCACCGAATAAGCTCTGAACACATTTTGACCCTTGCTGGACTCGAACCCGGGACCCTTTGGACGAGAGGCAAGTGCTCAACCACTGAACCACCCATGACTAAAAAAAAACAACAAAGATACTTTTCTGTCTTCTTCCAATCTATAAACAAAACAATTACAGTATATATATATATATATATATATATATATATATATATATATATATATATATATATATATTATATATATATATATATATATATATATATATATATATATATATATATATATATATATATATATATATACACACACAAACAAACCACCGCAACTGATTAATTAAAGTTCGCGATCCCGTAGGGACAGAGAAGTGACTTAAATCTCTGTGTATGATATTAATATTCTAAATCTGTGTATCGTGCGGACTCTCTAAACTGATTTACCCAACTGGGGGACAATACACGCAAAATCATCATAGAAAGAATACAAATCTACCTATTGGTGCACAGCAAAAGAAGACAGTAGATTGCTTATTCATCAAACTGGGTGTGGGTTCATTTAACGCATCTATTCATATCCATCAGAAAACTTGCTACCTGCTACGATGACCGACCAACAGCAGAAACGTACCACCCTCGTTCACAAAAGTGCTCCGCCATTTAATAAAGTTATCTCCCGTGTTCTGGTTATCTATTTGCTGCAACTTTGGCAGTTGCAGAAACTGACCCTGACCCTTCTTACTACAAAACTGGATTTACCCGTACTGCTCTTTCCGATTGTTTGTTTGAGTGATAAAAAATAAACAAACAAACAAACCCAGCTTACCCGCGTAAAACAACGACCAAAACTGCGGCATTGGCGATGCTGCTACGACTAGTGATGAAAAGGAGTATTGGCACGCGAACGGATCGGTGGGGTGCGACTCAAACTGCTCAGTGCGGTTCCAAGTTTATTAGATGTGTCGACAAGGCCGCAACAAACACAAATGGTGCTGAACTCAATGTGTCTTCAGATTTATGCGTATTGGCACTTTAAGCCACTAGTGCACGCAGCATAACGGTACCAGTACTGCCGTCAGTATGATATGGCAAAAGCATCGCGAACTCCGGTGAATGTCCATTTTTAAGTCCCTTCAACTGATTTGTGAAATGAAGGGTCTTTCAATTCATCTAGGACTGACGGATCGCCGCGGGACGAATTTAATAGCATGTCCATGATGTCAAAGGCGGGCGGGCCTAAACCTCTCACAAATGAAGTAACAAGATACACTAAATTACATAGTCGTGTCACACTCTAGTTACGCTAGCCCTCGCTGCTGAACGTACATTTGGCGCCGGCGAAGCGCCGTATGTGCGTATGTATGTAACAAGAGAATCTCCGGCATTTCTGTACACACAAGCTTGAACCTTGGCGAAATACGTTCTTAAAGGGCTGGCTAAGAGTGCCTCCGAGCATATTGTAATTAAATGTCTCATTGAAGACAAAAACAACCATTTCATAGGAAGTTGGTTGCGGACCCAGTCATTTAGAGTCCGTAATTTTTGTCATATTTACTACTTGCAATTCTGGATATAGCTAGTTTGGAGAAAGACACATTGGATGATTTCGGCGCTAGCCAGCTTTGTATCCTTTCAACTTCTTTAGTCAATTCTTTTCAGACAAGAATTAAAACAGTAAAAAATCTTGACTTCTATAGAAAGTCAGACCAGTGGCGGTAACGAAAAAGACTGAGGCAACTCCGTCACCACGCAGACATTGACATAATGATACTCTAACTATGAAGTAATTCTCTCTCTCTCTCTCTCTCTCTCTCTCTGCTCTCTCTCTCTCTCTCTCTCTCTCTCTCTCTCTCTCTCTCTCTCTCTCTCTCTCTCTCTCTCCACCAGATTTTCAAGGCACCTTTTCCGGCCACTTATCAGGCTCAGACGGGTCAAAGTTGGACTGACTGGTCTTGGTGTCCCCGGCCACTCGATTCCATCACTTTTAGGCCAGTAGCTCCGACTTCCGGTAGCAGCGGTATTGCTGAAAGCAAAAAAAGACAGAAAAAAATGAGACAAAATGACACAAACTTTCAAAGTCGTTTGCGGGCGTTCTAGGAGGCCTAGGCAGCCCAAATAGGGCAGTTGTTGGACAGGTCTACATATGGCCCACTCGATCCCATCCATTTTAGACTGATACCTCATACTTCAATTTTCAACTATATAATGACTCGAAGGGGAAAAAAAATCTTCAAACTTCGAGACCTGCTTGTGGCCGAGCTAGGAGGCCCAAACAGCTCAAATTGAGCTTGTTGAGTTGGTCTGGGTATTACCTCATTTGAGACGTGCCGCCTCCGGATACGCGGCTTATGTCTCGAATGCGTTAATGTTTTGTCTTTGGCGTGGTCTTTACTCATGAGGCTCTACGGTAGTAGATGAATGGACAATAATAATTCAATGGTAGTGCCAGATCACATAGTCTTGGCGCCATCATGCGTACTACCCTTGAATTATAATATTCGATTCATTTCCTGCAACTGGAACACAGTCGTTGAATGACACCTCCAAAATTGTGAAACTGATGCGGCCTTGATGGGTTTAGGTCGCAATAAAATTATATTGGATGTCAGAAGAGTTGTGACGCACTGTGGCTAACTGACTGTACATCAGTGACATGAAACTGTAAGTAGCACGGAGGCTCACTGCCTGCACAGATAAAACGAAACTCGCTTTACACTCCCAAAGCGCAAAAGGCCATATGGCCGACGTTGGCCCGCGCATAGTCGTGCTCGCCGACGTCGGCCCGATGGCCTTTTGCACATCGGGCGTCTCCTTAAAGCTTTGACAATGCACATTTCGGCTCTACTGAGTCAGCTGATGACATACATTTTTAAAATTTTATTTTCCTAAAATTGTAGGAAAAAAATACTTTAGATACTCACAAGTAATTTATGTCCTTACAACTAATTCTGTCTTTCTACTTTTAAAAGAAATGTGTTAAATATGTGTATAAAACAAACATCTTACCTTGCACTTTGAGTGAAATGCCCTAAAGAGTTAGTTTTAGCACATAGCCGACGTTTCGCGGGGCACGCCGCCTGTGACATTTCTGAGTACGAGTGCAAACAAAGGGAAGTAATTTCTGAAATCCGGACTGCCCGGGCTTCCTTGTACTGACAAGATAGTACATGATTACTACCATAGTCGTCCTGGCAAAACTCTGCGGATATTGCGATGACGCTTCAGTCTTCGAAGACTTAACCCAATGCGCAAAAGGCCATCGGGCCTGCGTCGCCAACGGCGGCCGACGTCGGCCCGATGGCCTTTTGCGCATTGGGAAACCTTTCGCCTATCAGTAACTCAAGGCAATATAGTACACAGCATTTCAGTCGCACTGATCTGTGTGCATGTGTTACAGAGGCCAGAACTTGAATCTTCCACGCGGCCGAACACAGGCGAAACACGCTGGTGTTTGCCTTTTCAGGGTAGAAATACATTCTCTGTTTCACCTACACTCATTAGGCCGCACGTAACGTTTAACATTAACTTTTGTTAAAGTACCACTGCATTACGACTATAACTGACGGAATCTGAATACACATTTCAGGGCACCATTTGTGTTTGCTCAATATGCCGTGTCGACACGCCTAATGAACTTTAACAGCAGTTTGGACACGGCAGGAAAAGCGCACGCGCAGTCGAACATCATTATTTTGCGCTGCCCGATTAGCATCTATTAACTTTAACTGTTTCGCGCACTGATGGCGGTTGTATTTATAGAACGGAGTAGAGTTTTGTCAGCCGTGAGGTCACTCATAATTAGGAAGACGACGAGTGCTGAACTGGATTCTCCTGTAAACTGAACCATAACTAGATCTGTGTGTGGCGTTTCGTAACCAGACAGTTGAGCAGTTACGGCGGTAGCTAGATATGGCTCGACCATGACAGTTCAAGGGTGATGCCAGAATAGCTTGTCTGCTTGGCGCCTACAGGCACTACAGCAGGAGATAGATCTGCCTCAGTATACGCGCCAAACTATTCCGGCAGTACCCTTGAACTATCATGGTCGATCTCAGTGTCTCCTGTATTCAAGTTGTAATGCAGTCTTCAGAGGACAACGCCACAATTTGGGAAACTGAAGTCAGCCTTATGTTACAAAGGGTAAGTGTCGGACATCACTGTATTTTTTTCCCCCTGTACGAATAGTAAGCATACGCTACCTGGGGGTCTCTTTTAATCCACAGCCGCATTTCCCAAATTGTAAATGTGCGACCTAAAGACTATGTCACAGTTGCAAGTGACAGATCGACCGTGATAATTCAAGGGTAGTGCCAGATGAGCTTGGCGCCTGAAAGGCGCCAAGCTCATCTGGCACTACCCTTGAATTATCACGGTCAATCCATCTCCTAAGTAGACCGTTTAGGCTAAACGGGTTAAAATCCCATGCGACTGGATACGCGAAAGTGTCGCCGACATGCACTATTCACTTTAGTCAAAGGCGACTTGTTGCAGAGGGTCTCTTGCCAGGTACTTGCACGTAAAGAGTTATGATTTCTTTCTATTCGTCGTTTCAAGTCTCTCCCGAAGCGTTTTGAGCAGACTTGTTATGACTGAATACAAATACTATGCAAGTGCTGTCAATCATCATCGCCATCGACATAAATCGTTACACCGTGCGCACAAAACACACACTCACACACACACACACACACACACACACACACACACACACACACCACACACACACACACACACACACACACACACACACACACACACACACACACGCACGCACACACATTCCCGGGCCTTGTTCCTTCGTCTTCATAATCAGGCGTCTAGACAGTCAATAGGCAGATTCCCGTTGGAAGGTTCTAGCTGCTTGCGCGGCATTCAACCAAACCAACTACACAGTTTAAAAAAAAAAATTGTATCGATCTCCGTGTTAGCATCGAACTTGCAACCTCAACTCAGTGTGTGACCACGTCGGTGCCGCGGCACTCGCAGACCACAATGAAGCTGGCTGCCACAACGTGGACCGCACAGACTGAGTACAGAGCCCGCCAGCCCACAACTTGCTTCGTTTGTGAGAGATGAGATCCCAGTAGTAAAGACTATCGGGCACGTACTGACTATCGGGCACGTACTGCCGATTTGCTGACACCTAACTGTAAGTGCTGTACACCCATTTATTGTTGTTGTAATTGTTTGTTTCTTTCTTACTAATATGTTTTCTTTCCTTCTCTTTTTTTTCATTCTACCTGACTCAAGTTTTTCCTCGCTCTGTCCCTGTCTCTGTCTGTCTCTGTCTCTCTCTCTTGGAAGATAGGCATTGCTATGCCTAAAACTTTTTATCCTGAATAAAAACGTTTCATCATCATCATCATCATCATCATCATCATCATCATCATCATCATCATCATCTCTCTCTCTCTCTCTCTCTCTCTCTCTCTCTCTCTCTCTCTCTCTCTCTCTCTCTCTCTCTCTCCCTCTCTCTCTCTCTCTTTATCTGATATACTTTTTAAAGTTGATTTATTAGTTACAACCTGAATTATGTCACTTGTCATATTTTGTCAGAATTTATTTTAGTATTTAATTTCCGTTATTCCGGTCGTTGTTTTTATTATTAGCCTTTTGATTCAATGTTATTGTTATTGTTGTGTGGGAATGCGAAACGATCGAAACACCTCCCGCAATTGGTGTTTTTTACACGTTTATGTTAAAAAAAACAAAACAATGAAAATGTTCCCGGCCGTCTGGTTTTTAGAGCTGAAAGGGTTATAATTATCTAAGACCTAGGGTTATTTTTGTTTAAAAAAGTTGTGTATTGATTTCATCCTTTTGCAGTCGATAGCGCTTCTTGTAGAGGTGATTCCTGCAGGAATTAACGTCACAAAAGGCCCAAACGACGGCTAAGTGTCAATGCCGGAGTCACCTCGATAAACAGCGCTACAC
Organism: Semisulcospira habei; assembly: GCA_036245525.1. Classification (NCBI taxonomy): domain Eukaryota; kingdom Metazoa; phylum Mollusca; class Gastropoda; family Semisulcospiridae; genus Semisulcospira; species Semisulcospira habei. Next base: position 247,184,386 of record BTPG01000001.1, read on the forward strand.
ACATCCACAGATTTTGGGTTCAAGAAAATTATTGTCTGTAAAAGAATATTTGACATCGCCATAGCTTTAACCCTTTAACCCCAAAGCCGAATTTTGGAGGTGTCCAGTCTATCAACCAGTTGCAGGAGATGAATCGACCATAATAACTCAAGGGTACTGACAGATTAGCTTGGCGCCTGATGGCGCCAAGTTAATCTGGCACTACCTTTGAATTATATAGAAAATGTTGTGGCTATATGTTACCGTGGTTGACAGATGCCGTACAGAAGACAAATAAATAACCAAACAGAGACGACTGACAAAAAAAAAAAAAAGAAAAGAAAAGAAAAAGACACACAACGCTAAAGCAACGCACGCCTCACCACTTACAGCCACCCTGCAATGTTATTTGTGCCAAAAGAGTCAATGTTTCCCAATAACATAGATTTCCTACCATTCTAACATGGATTTAACCCATTTAGCCCGGACGTCTGACAGCAGGAAATGGATTGACCATGATAATTCAAAGGCGCCAAGCTAATCTGGCACTACCCTTGAATTATTATGGTCAGTCCATCTCCTGCAACTGGCACATAGTCGTTAGGTGACGCCTCCAGAATTTGGGAAATGCGGCCATGGGATTAAATGGGTCAGTGAGTCGGAATTATTTATCGCCCCTTATTTTAACTCATTCTCGGCCAGCCGCATCCTGCGGCTGGCCGAGAATGAGTTGACGGTCACACAAACTTTGACATTACCAGTTGAAACTGCATCAGAAGCTGTGCTAATTTCATTAGTCTGTGGCACATCTGCAGTAGAATTGGCGGTACCTCGATAACTTATTTGGTCAAGATGTCATTTATCACACCAACTGTCCATTTATGACATTGAAACTGCGTCAAACCCATGTAAACATTGGAATGCCATGTTGTGAATTAATGCACGATTCTAAGTGTGCAACGTCTATTAGGCAAATTAAGTCGATGCGCTAAGTCGCGGGCGACACTCATTTGAAAAGGTATTTTCACATAGACACGTCTTTTCTCTGCTATGTCGATCTTTTACAGAAAATTGAAGTAGCAATATGGAATGATCGCATTCTCGCCGTGTCGCATATTATCTGATTACGTCACCTTGCGTTAGGCAGTGACGTAATGTCGGGAATCACGTTCAACTGCCTCTTGCTGAGACCAATTTGAGTCCATGTTTCTTAGACGGGGGTTTTTGTTGTTGTTGTTGTTGCTTTTTGTCGTTGAATGAGCAAAGATTTCAAAAACAAAAATGTACGTACAGTGGCGAGGAAGGGGTTAACTGTAAACAATTTGTAAATGTGATTGGGCGGTAAAAGCAGGCTCACACTTTCATCGGACGTCAGTTTACCCCTTCACTGCCTGAGAAAAGCTCGCAGCACTCATCTGCAAGAGGCGGACCGGATTTGTGCCTCTTGCGGGGCTGGCATAGTGTTGTGGATCGAGTGTGACCGTACCGACCCTGTTTTCGTACACTTCTTCTTCAGTCTTCTCGAACGCCGTCACACTTGGAGTTTGGCTCTTAAAATGAAATCTGTGGTCTTCTGTAGCGCCTCCACAGGCCCGTACAGTTTCTCTTGTAGGGTGGCGGGCTTCGGCCATATCCATCTCCTCCCTCAGCAGCTGGTGTGGGGCCCACAGTCCTGGAGGATGTGCTCTGTGGTCTTGCGTTTTCGTACACTATTGACATATAAACCTTCCCCCTCTTTACGGGCTGGACCCCAGTGCGCAAAAGGCCATCGCGCCGACGTCGGCCGCCGTTGGCCCGCGCACGACCGTGCGCGGGCCAACGGCGGCAGACGTCGGCCTGATGGCCTTTGCGCGCTGGGACGTTCCAACTACAGATATCGTAGCTAATGCGTCTGTAAACACTCTCAGCTCAACTCCCGGCCGAATTTACCCTTCTCCATTTCGCGAAAACAGATGTAAATGGGGTTTGCGACAGCAGACTGCACGCCATAAACTCTCATGAGCCTCCGCAGTACATATACATGTGTGTTTTGATTTAAGTATCTACAGTTGTGTCATGCGTGGATGGAAATATATGGCGGGGAGACTGAGAGAGAGAGAGACTAGAGAGAGAGAGAGAGAGAGAGAGAGAGAGAGAGAGAGAGAGAGAGAGAGAGAGAGAGAGAGAGAGAGAGAGAGAGAGAGAGAGAGAGAGAGAGAGAGAGAGAGAGAGAGAATTGAATTGAATTGAATTGAATTGAATTGAAACTTTATTTTCTAAGGATGAAGACAGTTGTTACACTATAAGTGTATACGACCAATCACGGTCGGGTAATGTTATAATTTCCCTTGATATGAAAATAACGAGAATATAAGTAGCACCACGGGCAGAGCACGGAGAGGGTTATGACACGGCCCACTTTGGCTACCACGGGCTCACGTGGAGTTGACAAGTGGCCGGCCCTACTAAGCTGGGCCTAATGAATAAATAATGAGCCCTCGTTAGTAGTGAGAAACACAGACTCCTGCTGACAAGGAATAATTATGAGAGTCAGTAATAGGTTACTGGTCAGCTAAGATCAGAGGACGCTGGCCACCATAATAGATGTGGAATAATTATGAGAGACAGTAATGGGTTCCTTTGATAGCTAGGATCAGAGGACGCTGACCACCATAATAGATGTGGGATAATTAGGAGAGACAGTAATGGGTCCCTGGTCAGCTAAGATCAGAGGACGCTGGCCACCATAATAGATGTGGAATAATTAGGAGAGACAGTAATGGGTTCCTTTGATAGCTAAGATCAGAGGACGCTGACCACCATAATAGATGTGAAATAATTATGAGAGACAGTAATGGGTTCCTTTGATAGCTAGGATCAGAGGACGCTGACCACCATAATAGATGGGGAATAATTATGAGAGACAGTAATGGGTCCCTGGTCAGCTAGGATCAGAGGGCGCTATCCACCAGAGCAGATGGGGGATAGATTATGGGCGACAGTAATAGCTCCTGTGACAGATAGGGTCAGGGGACGCTGATCACCATGATGGGGAATAATATGGGTGACAGTAATAGCCCCTTTGACTGATTGAGACAAAGGGGCGATGCCCTCGGCCAGAACGGGTATATATAGTGGGAGGAAACACCAGCACGGGGGAGCTCACAACGAAGGGAACGAGATAGAAAGAGAGCTCACAACGAAGGGAACGAGATAGAAAAAGCTCACAACGAAGGAGAACGAGATAGGAAGAGAGCTCACAACGAAGGGAACGAGATAGAGAGGGAGCTCGCACAATGAAGAGAACGAGATAGATAGAGAGCACACAACGAAAAGAGAGAGAGAGAGAGAGAGAGAGAGAGAGAGAGAGAGAGAGAGAGAGAGAGAGAGAGAGAGAGAGAGAGAGAGAGAGAGAGAGAGAGAGAGAGAGATAGATAGAGGGAGCTGAGAAGCGAGAGACTGAGCTCCGGTATTTTCGCCATTTTAGTATGCCATGCTAGTAGGTTGGTTGTGCCCAACCTATTAGACCCACGATGACCAAGAAATAAAAGACTCTTCTGGAAACACTCTTGTCTGGCTGCGTCTTCCATCTACAACACCTTGCGTGTGGCTGCGGTAGTGTAACACAGTAGGCACGCGGGCCTTTTTACACGTCTGTGAGAGAGAGAGAGAGAAATGAAATGAAATGAAACTTTATTTCTCAACGGATAAAGTAATTAGCACGTGTGCCATTTTTCATACTTGCCGTTGCTACTCTACAAACACAGGATAATAATTGTAATACTAATAGTACCAAATTACACAAAGAAAAATTAACGGTGAAGATATTAACACAGTCAGTGACTATGTCATTTTTCGTACCTGCCGTTGCTACAACTACGACTAACTAAGTACAAAATATACACAAAACAGGGACATCAAAGCACAGTGGTACAAAATATATAGTCCACTAAACACAAACACGCGCATACGCCGCGCACAAACGCACTCACGCGTCCACACACACACACACACACCCACACACACACACACACACACACACACACACACACACACACACACACACACACACACACACACACACACACACACACACACACACACGCGCGCGCACGCACACACACACACGCACACACACATACACATGATTGTTAGAATATACACGTATATTCGTGTGTCTACGAATAACTAGATATTATTATTTGAGTAATGTCAGATACCTATAAAGACTTGCCTTGAAACGAGATAATGTCGGAGTGGCTTTAACGTGATGTGGGAGTGAGTTCCTCAGTGTGGAACCCGCAAATGACAAAGTAGATTTAAATATATCTATTCGGGGTTTTGGAACAATGTAAAGACCCCTCATGTTCCCATAGCAGGAATCTGATTTTTTTTAAAAACAACTCTGTTAGATATTCTGGAGCGCTATGGTTCCACACTTTATACATCAATACCCCTTTGTTATATTTAAAATGATTTTGAAGGGGCAGGAATCCAGCTTTACTGAGTTTTTCCTCGGTCGTCAAGTGCGGGTCGGGAAGAATTAATTTTGCCATTCTCCTATGTAAAGAATTTAGTCTTTTTAAGTGGACATCACTGCAACAATCCCACACCGTCGATGCGTAGTTTATATGTGACATGATGTGTGCATTACTGAACAATTTTCTGGTTTCACTATCTGTGTAATACTTTAATTTCGATAACATAAAGACATTTCTCGAGACCGGTTTACAGACATTGTCAATGTGCATCTGCCACCTCAGCTGATTATCAATTGTGACCCCCAAAAGACGATGTTCGGCTACCTGTTCTATGATGTCGTCGCCGAGCGATAGATTAAGCTTTAAAGGTTTTAACTGGTGCTTTTGGCGTGTTGCAATAATCATAGATTTTGTTTAGTAGGATGCAGAATCATTAAGTTGACTTTACACCATGCTGATATATCGTCGAGACCTTTTTGAAGGCCGTTTTCAACTTCACGTATGTCTTTGTTAGCTGTGTGGATTGAGGTATCATCGGCGAACATATCACACTGTGTTGCTTCGTAGGTGGGACTTAGAGGCAGGTCATTGATGTAAATACAAAATAAAAGAGGACCTAAGATTGACCCCTGCGGAACCCCGAGTTTAACATCTTTAGTAGAAGAGTAGGCTCCATTAGCAATTACTTTCTGTTTTCTGTTTTCGAGGTATGACATAAAAAAGGAAACAGCCATAATGCTTAAGTTTGGAAATCAACATTGTATGGTTCACTAAACCGAAAGCCTCTTTAAAGTCAAGATAAATTACACCTGTCAGCTGCAAATTATTCATATTTGAAAGCCATGTGTCTGTTAATCTGCTCAGAGCCGTATGACATGAGTGCCGAGGGCGAAATCATGACTGAGACGAATGTACCAACTTTCGCGATTCTAAGTAGTCAGACAGGTGTTTATGTATATGCCTTTCGAGGGGTTTAGATAATACTGACAGCAGAGAAATGGGTCTATAGTTGTTAGGGTCAGTACGATCTTTTGATTTTGGCAGTGGAACGACTTTTGCGACTCTAAGGTCTGTAGGGAATACATTGTTTTGAATATACAAGTTGTAAATAAAAGTAAGGGTCTATACGATGTATGGTATAGACAACTTTAATATTTGTGAGCTAATATCATCATGGCCGGAGGATTTCTTATTAGCTAGGTCACTAATTAGTTTGCCCACTTCGTGCACAGCAAGTATGGGGATATTAAATGGTAGTGTGCCAGTTGTTTTTCTGTTGCAGAGAGAGAGAGAGAGAGAGAGAGAGAGAGAGAGAGAGAGAGAGAGAGAGAGAGAGAGAGAGAGAGAGAGAGAGAGAGAGAGAGAGAGAGAGAGAGAGAGATGATGATGAATCTTTATTTGTTCAGGATAAAGCTTTTAGGCAACTCAATGCCTGTCTTACAAGCTGTCCTGTAAACAAACAACAGGAAAATAAACAGAGCATGCAAATACTAACAATAATAATAATAATAAGAAGAAGAAGAAGAAGAGGAAGAAAAACTACGGGAAAAAAACACAATGGAGAATTTGTAACTGCCTCCGATGCAAAAAGCAAGAGAACGAAACGAGAGAGAGAGAGAGAGAGAGAGAGAGAGAGAGAGAGAGAGAGAGAGAGAGAGAGAGAGAGAGAGAGAGAGAGAGAGAGAGAGAGAGAGAGAGAGAGAGAGAGAGAGAGTTGAAACAATCAAGGAAAATACGACACTAAGGGACTCAGGGACATAATAAACAGACCTGCCTTGCGACGACAATAGTGTACAAGGCGAAATTCTGATTGTTTGACAAAGTACACTTTTCTTTTCAACAAAATTGACTTACTGTCTTTCGCCTTCGTAAGAAATATATCATACGTTAAAGCCCCGACATACCACAGCAAGACATGGATCTAGCGTGATAGCTCAAGGGTGGTGCCAGAATAGCTTGGCGCCCATAGGCGCCAAACTATTCTGGCACCACCCTTGAACTGTTACGCTGGACCTGTCCCCAGACGTGTAACAGTCTTCAGAGGGCAACTTCAACATTTGGGGATTTCGGTCCTGGGGCAGAATGTTTAAAATTCGCCGATACAACGGGCTAGGACTTGTCTTCCCTTCTTTTCACATTCCACATACAACGGGCTAGGACTTGTCTTACCTTATCTTCACATTCCACATACAACGGGCTAGGACTTGTCTTCCCTTCTTTTCACATTCCACATACAACGGGCTAGGACTTGTCTTACCTTATCTTCACATTCCACATACAACGGGCTAGGACTTGTCTTCCCTTCTTTTCACATTCCACATACAACGGGGCTAGGACTTGTCTTCCCTTATCTTCACATTCCACATACAACGGGCTAGGACGTGTCTTCCCTTATCTTCACATTCCACATACAACGAGCTAGGACTGACTTGTCTTCCCTTATCTTCACATTCCACATACAACGGGGCTAGGACTTGTCTTCCCTTATCTTCACAATCCACATACAACGAGCTAGGACTTGTCTTCCCTTCTTTTCACATTCCACATACAACGGGCTAGGACTTGTCTTCCCTTCTTTTCACATTCCACATACAACGGGCTAGGACTTGTCTTCCCTTATCTTCACATTCCACATACAACGGGCTATGACTTGTCTTCCCTTATCTTCACATTCCACATACAACGGGCTAGGACTTGTCTTCCCTTATCTTCACATTCCACATACAACGGGCTAGGACTTGTCTTCCCTTATCTTCACATTCCACATACAACGAGCTAGGACTTGTCTTCCCTTATCTTCACATTCCACATACAACGGGCTAGGACTTGTCTTCCCTTATCTTCACATTCCACATACAACGGGCTAGGACTTGTCGTCCCTTCTTTTCACATTTCACATACAACGGGCTAGGACTTGTCTTCCCTTCTTTTCACATTCCACATACAACGAGCTAGGACTTGTCTTCCCTTCTTTTCACATTCCACATACAACGAGCTAGGACTTGTCTACCCTTCTTTTCACACTCCACATACAACGAGCTAGGACTTGTCTTCCCTTCTTTTCACATTCCACATACAACGGGCTAGGACTTGTCTTCCCTTCTTTTCTTTTTAGTTCCCATGGTCACCCTGATCAGCCCCACAGGGTGGGTTTTCCTCTCTATTCTGGGGCCGCATGTGTTTCTGTCTACCCTTGGTCCATTCACCTGTATTTTCCTTTTTTAAACTCTCGCTAATGTCTGCGCTGCCTGTAGTTCTTGATATTGGATGTGTGTTGCTAAATTAATGGTCTTCGGTTTATTTAGCGTATTAGTCCGGTTGGCCATACATTCAATATTCTGTTTAGTTTTTTGTCACAAGCAGTGCAGGCACGTCCTGAGAAAGTCTTGTTGCTGTCGGGACGTTAAGCAATGTACAACCAACCATCTACCCTTTTTTTCACATTTAATGTGAGTAGGGACCCGTACCAGAGGTTTTCCACTGCGCCCCTTTTTCGCATCGGTGGAACTCCTTTACTTCCAGAAGAGAAGAAGGGAAGAAAAGTCTTCCACTCCGTTCAGACGTCATAATTTAAATTATCCCTTTTGTCCAGTATGATTGTAAGACAGAATAGGAACATTTGTACAATTATAGTGCGAACTTTAAAACTTATCTTGCCTTGGATCAGGTCTTTTCAAGCTACTCGCTAATCAGTCTCCACCCTTGAACTATCACGGCGTTGAACTGATTGATCACGTGACACCAATAAAGGCGGGGAGTGGAACATGACTCTCTGTCCTGTGACTAAAAACTCGTTCAGCTGAACGTTAATTTATGTAATAGGCCTACCACAACTCGTGTCAAGAACGCGGGCGCATCTTTACTTTATGATATTGTGTGTTGTTGAACTCGACCGCAATCCCTTGTAACCCACTATTCGCCTGTATATGTCTGGGAAACTCAGCTTTTAATTAAGACCAACAAGAGACATAGATCCTCATGAGCCCCCGCAATTGCGGGGGCTCATGAGGATCTATGTCTCTTGCAGAAATGTATTATGCACGATGACCACTGAAATGTAAATAACACAGCTTTTATCACTGGTGATAATTTCAAAAACATATTTATTGGTCCCTATTTTAAAAAAACCCATTCTCGAATGCCATTTGACTACCAAATGTTTGCAAGAGACATAGCTCCTCATGAGCCCCCGCAAAATTGCGGCGGTTCATGAGGATCTATGTCTCTTACAAATAGACAGGAATGACGCATCTGTGACCACTTACGCGTCCGTTCGTGCAGCATGTTCTGTTCTGTGCTGCTGGTCGTCTGGTAAAGAGATTTCCTCCAGCAAAACAACACCACTCAATTCACCAGACCATTGGACATGCATCCGCAACATTACCATTCATCCACAGAGCGCCACCTGCAACACACAAACCCTTTCTGTGCTCCACAGGCATAGATGTGTGAACGCTGCTGGCAAGGTTACTAGAACCTACTGATGTGTGTCTGTGTCTGGTTGTCGGATGAAGGGATTCATCAAGTTTGGTTTTATTCATGACACATACTATAAAATCGTACACAATTCTTCTATCTACGCAATGTCTCCTACGCTGTGCGCACTAAGAAATATTAACCCCTTAACTGGTACTGACGGTACCGCACCGTTTTATCCATTATCAGTGCTGGTTTTCTTGTTTTGAAGTCACATTCTTTAACAGTTACGGGTTAGATGGTTTAAAATCTTGTCATTTACTTTGAGCTTCAGATATTTGCATATTGTTGTTCTACTACTACTACTACTACTACTACTACTACTACTACTACTCGCAATTATTGTTGTTTGCTGTCATTGGAGGAGTCTCTTGTTTAGTTCGTTCACATGTTCAGTACTGAAGCGAAATCTTTCTATTACCCCACCACTGTGACCCCACCACCGACCACCGACCACCGACACCCCGACCTCCCTCCACAATGCTCACTCCCTCTCACGTCTTTTAAAGCACTCATCTTGGTGCCTGAAAGAACATTCACAAACGACCGGGAAAAAAAGATCAAAAGTAGATGTTTACAATGGTTTTCGCGAATATAACATCGAATATGGAAAAACATAAATTAAATATAAAAAACTAATTTTGTCACTGCTGACATAAAGTGAACACCACCCAACTACAAGATGCAGGAGTTCATTGGGTTCTCTGCCTCTTGCTCGTGTAATTGTACATCCGTGTTCCTTGGATGGCTGGAATTATTTGGCGTCAATTGATTTTAGAAGCACATTGGACCCCGCGGCAGTAAATAGAAATCTGTTATTGTCAGGCTTGAGACTGATTCTGAATGTTACATACATTGGTAAGAATTTAAAATTAATTTGTGAATTTGAACGTGTGACTGATTATGAATATATGTGAACAGTGCTTAAACCGGTAACAAATTCAATATCACTTTGTGAATGTGAGGTGTGACCGATATCCATAGAGATATAGAGGAATGTGACGTACGTTTCCTGGACAGAGCAACGATGCAGAACGGCACAGCAGACAAGCTGAACATGGTGGAGCTGTCCCTCAAACCCACACCGGATCCGGAAGTGAAGGACAAACAGCCGCCATCCTGGAAACGGTCCTGGATAGAGTTCACGCAGAAGACCACCATCCACGGACTTCGCTTCATCTGTATGGAACACTCCTTTGTGTTCAGAAAGTAAGTGGATAATTTCCTTCTATCCCCAATAGCAAAACGTCATCGGGCCTTCATTTTAATTCTGCTTCTTAATTTCCCCCATTTTTATAACATCTAAATCGACACCCTTTGTGAATTATAGAGACCCCAATAAACCTGCTCTTGTCATTAAGAGCTTTATGTGGAGGTCATATAAAATACGCCATTCTCTTGGTTCCCTATATGTTGCACTGAAGGCACGCATCTTCCTGAGAAGGTACACTGTTCCTATTATGAAATGCAGAAAACATCAAATACGAAACAGTGTTTCATTTGAGGAGCAGTGTTTGTCCAGACTATGTATCGGAAACCATCAAGCAAATGTGTTACAAATTTTATTTTTTGATACTATGTTTTTCAATACAAAGTATCCCACACCAGGTTCATGTCACTTTCTGCAAGGTGAAGGTTACAACGGCTGCATTTATGTAAACCGCTCACTGAAATGTTTCTGAAAACGCCGAAACGAAACGATTTGATCTGTGTTAAATTGTGATATTTTGTGAGCGTGAAGAGCATTGCACACCAGATCTAGTCACTGACTTGAAGGCCAAGGTCACATCGACCATATTTGGCAAAATCTTACAAACCACTAGTCCTATTTAATCTAAATTGTATATCATATTTTACCACGTCATACATTGCCATAAATCACAATTGCGTCTCTACCTCAAGGTCAGGGTCATAGTTGCCATTCTGGTTTTTGAACTCTATTGTGTAGAGCCGGAATACCTCATAAACCGCTGTACTGATTTGCTCTGAATTTTTAGAAAATGATGCCTAATATGATGAATATGAGGTGTCATTAACTTAATAAATTTACTGAAGATAATGAGATGAAGGTAGCAGTGGCCATATTTGTTTGCGCCTTTATGCAGGCAATATCTCTTAAACAACAGGTCTGATTTCATCCCCGCCGTGAGATGGCCTTGGTTGCCTGCTCGGCGTTAAACCCAAATAACTAACTAACTGACTAACCTGATTTCATCCAAATTTTATGTGATGATATTTTGACTTAATCTCTTCATTGCCGAGTAACTCTCAACAGGATCCATCTGCAAGAGACATAGATCATCATAGACTCCCCGCAGTTGCGGGGGCTCAAGAGGATCATGGCTCTTGCTAACACAACATTTTGTTTATAGGGGGCTTAATAATAATAACAATAATACCGGTATTATATAGGCGCTTTTTCTCATTTTTTTGCGAATCGATTCAAAGCGCCGCGAACTGAAACCCAACACGCACACTCACGTGACAGACACGGATTTACTCTGAAGACAAACACAGTACAAGACAGACGAAGGGTCAGCTCAGCTACTGAAGTTACAGACATTTTTTATCGCTTGTATTTGAAATTTGTAAAGTGGCCTGAAACCGGTAACCAAAGGAGGGCTGCTGAATTAAAAAAACAAAGAAACAATATTTGCGTCCAGTGGTAGGGACGCGTTTAACTCATTGTGTCCGAGGTACGAAATACCCACATTTTGGAGTTATCCTCTGAAGACTGCATTGCAATTCAGGAGACAAACCGACCATGATAGTCCGAGGGTGGTGGCAGAATATCTTGGCGCCTATATGCGCCAAGCTATTCTGCCACCACCCTTGAACTATCATGGTCGAGCCATATCTTGCTGCGGTGTGTCGCGGGCATAATGAGTTAAGACAGATATGTCCAAAACTAAGTTTCTGTCGTTATATTCAAGATGAAGCGCACAGCTGTTGTTGGGGATGCTTGCTGACAGTCAAAACGGTGTTCTGTCGGTGGGGAATGGGTATGGGCTACAAAGCGATGTGCGTTTGTCTAAAACAACAACAACAACAACAACAACTCCTCTCAATGTCCATAAAAGAAAAACGCATGTGACATCAAAACAATACGGTAGACTTTGTGTGTTGAAATCCTCAGCTTTGTTGTTTATTTGTTTCTTTCCCTTTCATTTCACACGCGTGGCAGTCTCTGTGTACTCACAAACCAGATAGGTGAGGCTAGCGCTGGCAGAATTGTACTGTGTAGTCTCTGTGTAGGTGTCAGTGGATTTATTGTGTGTGCGCGCCAGGTTTCTGTGGCTGGTGCTGGTGTGCACGTGCGCTACAGTGATGGGCGTGCAGATCGGGGACCGCATCCTCTACTACCTCGGCAACCCCATCACCGTCAACGTCAACGTCAGCTTCAACAAATCCCTCGTCTTTCCCACACTCACCATCTGCAACCAGAACGCCTTCAGGTCAGTCACTGAGGCAGGATTCGCTCGTATTTCACGCTCGGTGCTATTTTAGTGCCTGAAGCAGGAAACAAAATTCAGCTTAGGCGTACTGCAGGGCTTCACGCATGCGAGACGTGCCGCATCCAGACGCGCGACTTTCATGCCGCGCATCATGACGCGGCACGTCTTGCATGCGCTAAAGCGTCTACTGAGCAGGGCTGTGTTAACCCCTTCGCTGCAGGTGATCACGAATTTCGCGTCTGAAACAAATGCACACTGACCGCGACATTCGCGCGAAGAATACAAATGAAAATTAATGGGCCATATGGACTAACAAGACATAGGGGTTTGATGATAGTAGCTTTGACTAATGCAAATCCACTGCGCCATCGCGTGCGAGCCAGCGCCTGTACTAAGCTAAAAAAAAAAAACCAACAAAAAAAACTTGAGCTTAGTATAGGCGCTGGCGCGCACGCGGTGGCGCAGTGGATTTGCATTAGTCAAAGCTACTATCATCGGACCCCTATGTAACAAGAGACACAAATCCTCATGAGCCCCCGCGAGGATTTGTGTCTCTTGCAGATGGGTGGCGTTTGACTTGCCCCGGCAGTTAAGGGGTTAACGAGGGAGGATGACTGTGGACAACATTCAGAAAACCAAACATGACCACGGTTTGATTTGATTATATTTACTTTTCCACACACTATCTGGCCACAGAGCTACGGCGGCCACAGAGCTAAACAGATACCGTTTGATTGAGGCCATGTACACGGGGAAGAGAGACCTCATCAGTGCTCTGCTGGAGTTCAACGCCAGTGACATCACGCTGGATGATCTGGTGCTGTCCACCGCCCACTCCAAACAGGACTTTATTGTGGGGTACGTGCAATACCTTGCCTTGTTTGTTGGTTGTTTGCTTGTTTATTTGTTTGCTTGTGTTTTGTATGCTATTTGCTTGTGTTTTGTTTTTCGTTAGCTCGTTCATTTGTTCGTTCGTCCGTTCGTCTGTTCGTCGGTCGGTGGAGCGTTGGTTTGTTTGTTTGTTTATTTGGGCAATATCTCATTTAAATTAGCCCCGACGCACCACAGCAAGATAATTATGCATCCACCATGATCGTTTAAGGGTGGTGCCAGAATAGCTTGGGGCCCTATGGACGCCAAGCTTTTCTGGCACCACCCTTGAACTATAATGAGTCTCCTAAAATTTAATTGTAATGTAGTCTTCAGACGACAACTACACAATTTGGGGACTGTGGAATATTTCATTATACGCTCGTCCTTTCACTAGCAAGTTGTCCGACACCACGCTCACCCTCACCTCCGCTTGTCTGTTTACTTATCCTACCGCCAAGTTTGAGCGTCAGGCAGAGCGACAAAATGCGCACCAGAGAAATGTTTGTTTGTACATTGCTTAACGTCCCGACAGCAACAAGGCTTTCTCAGGACGTGCCTGCACTGCTTGTGAAAAAAAAACCAAACAAACCTAAACAGAATATTGAATGTATGTCGCCAGCCGGTCTAATACGCTAAATAACACACATCCAATATCAAGAGCTACAGGCAGCGCAGACAGTAGGGAGAGTTTAAAAAAAGGAAAATACAGGTGAATGGACTAAGGGTAGACAGAAACAAATGTCCCAGAATAGAGGGGAAAACCCACCCTGTGGGGCTGACCAGGGTGACCCTGGGAACTAAAAAATAGTTATCCCCACCCAAGTCAGTCCCCCAGGGCAGACCCGGGTGGGGGACCAGAGAAATGGACTTAACCCGCGTTCACTGAACAAGGCTTCTGTGTGCCTTCTCACTATCTGTGTGCTGGTCTGTGATTTTGAACCTTACGGCCTGCGGCCGTAAGGTCCAAAATCACAGACCAGCACGCAATGACGTCGGCCACTCTTGCAGGTGTGAGTGGCAGAGGGAGAAATGCGGCCCGAAGAACTTCACCCAGGTGCTGACAGACCACGGCGTGTGTTTCACCTTCAACTACGGCGACGACCCGCTGCTCGTCTCCTCCGCCGGTACGTGGCGCTTTCATTTCCATCGCCAACTGCATGTAAATTTACTTCATGTCTAGCGCCTGCGACTGGTCTTCCGCTGTTTGTACTGTGTGTGTGTGTGTGTGTGTGTGTGTGTGTCTGGGTGGTTGGGGCTGTACTGAGAGTAAGAAGAACATGTAGAAAATTGATATAATAATAATAGTCATAATAATAGTCATAATAATAATAATAATAATAATAATAAAAATAATAATAATAATAATAATAATTACTATTATACATTTTTATTATCTAGCTTGAAGTCCCCAGATAGTACGCTCAAACCCACCTTTTGCGCATTGGGAAGCGCTTTACAAATTGATCAAGATGGGATTCTCTCTCCTCCGTCCAGTCCGCCCTGAAAACTCACCTCTTTCAACAGTTCTAGCACTATATCAACACACTCCCCACCCAAGTCGACTGTCGTAATGTATTTCACTTTTTGTGGTACGCGAGCCGTTGTCTAAGCGTGCGCATGCGTGCGTGAGTTGTGAGTGCGCGCTTAGAGTTATAATATTATAAGATAAGCGCATTATAAATACCGTAATTATTGTATTTTTAAGATTATTCATCCGATCCATTTCTCACTACCTCACCCTTCCCTGCCCTGCCCTCTGATCCACATACATTGGCACGAAAGAATCGAAAACTTTGAATGCGTATCTCGTCGTTTTGTTGTCTCAGCCATTTTGGAACGACGGGAGACCACCCACTTGCTTCGTCTTTTTCCGGTTACTTCCGATTTTTTTCGAGTAAAAACGAAGGAAATCGGCGTCTGCTATCAAAGACAATCAGAGGCAAAATGCGGATGTATCTAGCGTGAGACAACGGCGAGTAAAGAAATCGTGGAAGTTACTAGTATCAGATTGTATTCAGTACAAGGTGCTAAAGGCGTTTCAACAAAACACACTGGGCGTAGTGCAGTACCCAACAACAAGTCTTAGTATTACCGGCCACAGACGTGACATTCTTCTTTGTCTCTGGTCATACGGAGAGCCTATTCTGACCGCAGGTAGTAGTAGGCAGACATATAAACTGCACGCATGTCCTTTCCAATCAGTTTAGAAGAATTCGACTATCATGACAGTAAGGAAAATCGTTT
Organism: Semisulcospira habei; assembly: GCA_036245525.1. NCBI lineage: Eukaryota > Metazoa > Mollusca > Gastropoda > Semisulcospiridae > Semisulcospira > Semisulcospira habei. Next base: position 247,199,873 of record BTPG01000001.1, read on the forward strand.
CTACTATTCTAGTCTCTATATTTAAATTTCCGTGTAAAGTTTCATTCCCAATGCGCAACAGGCCATAGGGCCGACGTCGGCCGACGTTGGCTCGCGCACGGCCGTTCGCGGGCCAACGGCGGCCGAGGTCGGCCAGATGGCCTTTGACTGTGGTAATAGGTGACGTAAGTGTTCTTTGGAAATATTATAAGTAGCTATGACGTCATTATGTTAGTGATGTCATAATAATTGACCAAAGTTCCATGTCTGTCAGGTTCGGAGTACGGGCTAAAACTGACGCTGAACGTGGAGCAGTATGAATACATGCCAGGGCCGCACGACGCAGCGGGTGTCAAGATGTTAATTCACGACGGCAAAGAGTTCCCTGGGGTTGCGGAGCTGGGACTCTCCGTTCCCACGGGCACACACGCCTACGTCGGCATACAGGTGGTGTCGGTGAGTAGCTCGAACGCTAAGGATTCCGGTGCGAGTTGCACGTGCGCGCATAACAATATCGAACAAGCGGTATATAGTCTTACACCGGTGCCAAGGCGATACTGAGAAACCCACTCGTGGCCGTTTAAAACCTTATCCTACGAGCTGACGCTCGTAGGATAAGGTTTTAAACCAGTCGAGTAAGATTCTCAGTTATATTTAAATACCGATGTCAGAATCTATTTCTTACTCACCTATTTATTCGCAAAAATCCGATAGTGATCTGGTTTTCGGCACACGCCTAGCCACAACAAAGCTGCCATCGTATCTTGACGTAATTTACTTTGTAATTTGGCGTCAATACCTTTGAACAGATGTTTCAACGTGATGACGTAAATGAGGCAATATATGACGCCAGAGTCCCAGTCATCGCATAAAATGGCGTCATTGCACGTGCCGTTAATGCAGGTAAAGTTTCAATGTTTCGTGTGCCCGCAACGTTTTGTTGACCACACTTTGTACAAGACAATTTTGTGCACACGTGGTCGCTCACGCAGCAGAGCTGCATCACACACGTGTGCGATACAGCGTTTCCGCTCAAAGCCTCAGCAAGGAAGGTGTGTAAGAAAATCGTTGATCAAGCGTCTCCTGTAAAATCCGCTGTTAATGTCCATACACATGAAGAGGAATACGTTAAAGGTTTAGTGCTTGGCGTCTTTTGTCCATTACGTGGGTGATATCAAAGACAGGGCGCTGAAAAGAGGTCTCAACTCTACAATTTTTTCCCCCGCAGGGTTCGAACAAACGACCATTTGGCCAAGAGTCGAACACTCTGCCACCTGAGCAACGCAGCTCTTCACATATGAATCAGCAATGGTTCTTACTTGAATTTTTTTCATCCTGATACACTATTGCCTGAAATAAAATTGACTATGATAGTTTAAAGGTGGTGCCAGAATAGTTTGGAACCTGAGGACTACATTACGGATTAGGAGATAGATAAGCCATTTTTGTTCAAGGGTGGTGGATTAGCCTAAAGACAACAGCTCCGACTTCAAACATTTCGTTTTTAACCCATTTAGCCCTGAGTCCTTACAGCAGGAGATTGACTGTCCATGATAATTCAAGGATAGTGCCAGATTAGCTTGGCGCCTTTAGGCGTCAAGCTAGTCTGGCACTACCCTTGAAATATCATGGTCAATCCGTCCCCTGCATCTGGTACATAGTCGTTAGGCAACACCTCCAAACCAGATTTGAGAAATGGGACCTTGGGGCTAAAAGAGTTAAGTATGTTTTTTTTTCTGGTACCAGTTGCATGTAAGCTTAGTCCTGCTCCAGTCACAGCTGAGTGGCTCGCGCAGGACCACGCTTATTCATGCAACTGCCCCTTGTTGTTAAGATCGTGAATTTGCCGGAGCCTCACGGAGACTGCGGCAGCCTGTCCTCGCCTTTCTACAAGACGTACTCCATAGACAACTGCCAGCTGGCCTGTCTGACCGAGTACATGGAACAGGCCTGTGGATGCAGACAACCTGACATGCCGCACAGAAACGGTCAGTCACGCAGCCAATCTGGCACTTAGTTCATCAGTCAGTCAGTCAGTTACTGACTCGGTAATTTTTTTATTTAAAATTTTTTTTTAAACAGGTCCTGTAATAGTATACTTCAGAAGACTTGTCTAAAATTGGTTTAAAAAAAAAAATCAAAGTCGAATAGCGCGCTTGACTATACCAGCAGCCCACACTCGAGTTATTTTGCGTGAAGCACTTAATAATAATAATAATAATAATAATAATAATAATAACAACAAAGAGCATTTATATCGCGCTGAATCCCCAGGAGCAGTGGGCTCTAAGCGCGTTACAAAAAATGTAAGTCTGCAGAATCTTACGTGTAGCAAGCGTGTCGAATCTAAATCTTCGCGCCGAAAAAGTGGGTCGGTCTATTGCTCAGTTGATCAGTCAGCCAGTTACGTAATCAGTCATTTTACTGCACTCATTCAGTCAGCCAGTTAGTCAATCAATTACTATATCTGTCTATCTATCTATCTATATCCCGTAGTCTTGCCGACCGTTGGGGCACCACTGATGACTTGGCAATCAGCTCTCTTCATTCCTCTCTGTTCTCTGCCATTCTTAGCTGAAGCTGCGCGATACGCGAAGAATGGCAATTACTATACTGACTAGCAAAAGAAATGTGACTTTTTGAAATCATTCAAAAATGTCGCATTGCTTTTGCTCGTGAGTGTGTACGTTAAAACAGCGCAAGTCGGTAGCAATATTGATCGGTCTCCTCCAGTGATGCGTTGAATATTGAAGAACTAAACAGTTATCGTCATCATTTAAGCTTATTTGTCACAATGAAAACGCTGATGTTTGAAAGACACTGTTTCTTGCGTCAATGTGTGTAAGAATTGCCCTTTGCACTGTTCCAGGTACATCCCCAATTTGTACACTGGAGAGGTACTACGGGTGTTACCTGACGGAAATAGGTGAGTCGGTCACAAAGGTTCTACATTTTCCAACACGACTTATGGGATGTATACTGTAGTCAAAGAAATGCAACATTTTCGGGACCATCGGAAACACTTTAGTTTTGCTCGTCAGTACATATGTATGTGTGTACATCCATACAGCATGTGCGCAGATTCGCAGGGGTTGGTAAGGAGCTATACATCATGCTGGTCCCACCTTTACAAGTACATAAAAGAAACACGATCATTTGTTTTGCTCGTCAGTACATATGTATGTGTGCACATTCATACAGCATGTGCGCAGATTCGCAGGGGTTGATAAGGATCTATACATCATGCTGGTCCCACCTTTACAGCTTTTTCTAAGTACATAAACACAACCAGTGAGGTCGTCATGTTCCTCAAATCCCTTGACTGCTAATGACAATACGGTTCGGTGGACGAGATCTGTACCCAGTGCGCAAAGGCCATCGGGCCGACTAGGCCGACGTCGTCCCATGGCCTTTTCCTCATTGGGTACGCGTCATTTCCGCTGAACGGTATATAAAGTATCTATCAAGGGGTTAAAGTTAAATGCTCTTAGATAACCCCATCGCTATACGACACTTTCAGGCCGCCTTGAATTAGTTTAACCTTTTTTTACCCCCGGATCCCTACAGCAGGAGATGGCCTGACCAAGATAATTCAAGGGTAGTGCCAGATTAGTTTGGCGCCTTCAGGCGCCAAGCTAATCTGGCACTACCCTTGAATTATCGTGGTCAAGCTATCTCCTGCAACTGGTACATAGTCATTAGGCAACATCTCCAAAATTGGAGAAAAAAGGGACCTTGGGACTAAACGGGTCAAGATGAAAAGTCCTTACGAAAAGGTCCACACTATCCCTCAGAAGTCTTCCCAGAGATAGTTAGTTTGTTTGTTTTTTTGTTTGTTTGTATATCGATGTTCAGTCTCACCCTCTTTTATTCAAATTCAAAACGTCGATGTGCCGTTGCAGACCGTCAGAAGGCGCGCGTGCGTGACGAGTGCACGTGCCCCATCCCATGTCACTTCCACATCTTTGACCCCGCCATCTCTTTCGCCACCACTTCCGTTTTCGCCACGGACCGCCTCCTGGAGGCCGCCTCCACAACCAGCGACCTTGAGACCAAGTACCTTAGCGCGCTGGACGTCACGCACCGGATGGAGGCCACCAGGTTCCGTAACTTCCTGTCGCTGGAACAGGAAGCGCGCAGTCGTCTGGAGGAGTTGTCGTCCCTCATGCTGAAGGTTTTTGTTCATTTTCTCTCTTATGTTTGGTTGTTTGTTTGGCTGGATGGCTGGCTGGCTGGTTGGGTGGTTGATTGGTTTCTTTCTTTATTTCTTTCTTTGTTTCTTTGTTTCTTTCTTTGAATTTATTTCAGTTTTTGTCTCCCTGATCGAAAGGGCCATCGAAATGTCATTTACATCATCTCAGTGAACAAACAGAAAATTAATCATTTCTAGAAATTGTTGTCCAAGGTTTGCGTAATGCAAACAATGGCCACTAACTAATCTGATGCCAGTGATAGTTAGATGCACAGCTCTATGCAGTATGCATAGACATTAGCGTGAATTTTAACGCTTTGGGTGTCGGCAGCGGTTTTTGTCGCGATGATTCGTTGCAGAAATCATCGCGACAAAAACCGCTTCCGGCAGCCTAAGGCCGGCCAAGTAGTACCATAAGTCTATTACCATAATAGTAACAGACTTATGGTAGTACTGATTATACGTGACGCACTTCCGCCGCAGAGGCAGCAGCCTTAAGCTTCTGTCGGGGACAAGAAACGAGGTTGACATGTGCGCTGGTCTATGATTTTGGACCTTTCGGCTCAATTCGTCAGGTCCAAAATCACAGATCAGTACACACAGCCTTTCTGACCGGTCCTGTGTGTTCCAGGACGTGCGGGAGGCGATCGTAACAGCGGAAGCCACGGTTCACCAGCAGTTCAGCGAGACGATGGCCGCGTGTAATGAGAAACTGCATTTGTACGAATGGCAGGATTACCACGTGCAGAAAAACTTCGTACGGCCGCGGGACGCCATGAACGAGCGCACCTTCGCCTCCTTGTGTGCAGGTAATACAATGGCCATTACAGTGGTCACAGAATGAGGTCACGTTGACGCCGAACGACTCCCAACAACGACCGAGAGCGAAGTCACAACGGGTGACCAGTTTCTACCATAAGCGTAGACAACTCTGCGAATAGTTCCAAGAAGCATAGATCCTCATGAGCCCCCGCTGTCGCGGGGGCTCATAAGGATCTATGCCTCTTGCTTAGATCACGTTGTATCAATGTTTCTTGGACGGTTGTGACTTTTACCCGTTGAATGAACACACATTTCAGAAACAAACATGTACGTAAAATTGCGTGGAGTTCAGAGTTCAAATAGACGTGATAGGGAGTGGTAACTCTTAAACTATACAAAGATCTAAAAAAAAAAAAAAAAAAAACAACAACAACAAACAAACCCAGAGCTATACCTATTTAGAAAATAAGTAGCCTCAGTAACAGGTTGCGGAAAACTCTTGAGAATCTATGCTTCTTGCATGCTTTGAACACCTTTACGATACCGTTCGCCGTAAAGGAAGCGCGGTTACGCGTCTTTTTCGCCGAACAGTATGTCTGCAGCTGGTAACAATTCCTGTGCAGACTTGCTCTGTACAGCATTTCCGTGAATGATCCTGGAAAGTGAAAGTGAAAGCTGCAGTGCACCTGAACAGATGTGTGTTCTGGTCGTACTCAATACGCAAATAGAACTTTTGAAGACCGCTTTTACATAGCAAACACCCTACACATAGGCTTACCGCACTAAGCTTTCTGAGATATCATGGTGAACCTATAGCCATTTCGCAAACGTGTGTGTGTGTGTGTGTGTGTGTGTGTGTGTGTGTGTGTGTGTGTGTGTGTGTGTGTGTGTGTGATTCAGTGTCTGCCAAACACCCCACATATTCCACGTTTGAATGGCTAAGCTCACTTTTTACACGCGTAGAAAGGTCACGCACAATCCGAAAACATTCTCATTTCCCCATTATTTATTTCTAAATAAGAAGTTTAGATCGCGCCGAGTACGTAAGAGGTTTACATACCGAAATGCCACAAGAATGCAACTACTTCACATTTGCATTGTAATGTAGATTTCGGTTTATCGATACTGAGTTCAAAATAGTTTCGTAGTACACTTTGTTGTTTCATATGTTGCAAGTTAAATTTCATCCTATTTTTGTTGTTGTGCAAAACAGACATTTGTTACGAATTTTATGTGTTGATTCAACCGTTGAGTTGGAGTTATTGTGTACTTCTTACGAAAATAAATGCGTCGCTCCTGTTCAAAAGCCGGATGGCTTCGACCTACATCGCTTTTCTGCGGTTGTGAAACGTTCTGTGACTATGGATCAAACAGTTGCTGCAGTGCCAGCCGCTCGGACTGTCTATAATGATAGTACACAAAATCTCTACTTCTATGCGTTATCATTTTTGTTGTCCCTATCATAATCAGCCCGTTAAGGCCGTCCATTATCACTCTAACCGAATTAACTCACTCACTCACCCGCTCCCCCACCCAATCACTCACTCACTCACTCACTCACTCACTCGCTCGCTCGGAGCCGTGGATATCAAACCCCGAACTACCAACTATGCTTTTGCCTGCATGAACAAGGGGGCTAACCTTGTTTTTCCTAGGTTACCAAGAGTTCGCCAACCTGACCGAATCCAGCATCTGGAAACTAGTGGACACTGACGTCACGCAGTCGCCTGATGTCAAAACGGCGCTTTACACCCTACTGATGACGTCACTGGCCGCCCGGATGGACCTTGCGGAGCGGGCCCATGATAACTATACACAGCTGTATGAGTCGTATTACAACGGGACGCCCATCTTCAGGTAAAAAAAAAAAACTATACGTGGACGGACCAGCTTGAAACTTTAGCATATTTTCGTGAACTTTAGAATATATCTCCGTGAATTTTCCAGAGGTATTTTTTTTTATTTATTTAAAAAAAAAAAAGTTAGGTTACACATTGGCGAGAAAATGGCCGTTTCACAAAAACCGGTTGATGCGCATCTGAGTCCGTAATTTTTCTTATCATTACTAGACATTTTGCATTGTTCACGCTTGGCAGTGACCTCAAAGGCCATACTTTGTCTTTGTTTACATCTGAAGTCTGGATTTTGGCATTGACCCTTTCACTACCGGAAAAAATAAACACCACCCAACTGCAAGAGGTACATGTTCTCCTGACCCAGTAAACAAAGTTCCTATACTCACAAACCAGACAGGTGAGGCTAGCGCTGGCAGAATTGTACACAAGCCAAGGGGTTGTGTTGTGTGGTGTTCTGTGCATCTGCTGTGGGAGGTCAGGGTATTTACCCGACCACATGTGGTGGTGCACCTTCGTGTTTGTGTATGTGTGTTTCTCCTGCCTGCTTCCTGGGTTCCGGAGAGGGACATGGGCTATATAAGAGACCTGATGCATTCTTTTTGAGGATGCAAGTGATCGTCTTGTTCTATGCCTGCGTGTTTCTCTGTGGGCTGGCGATTGGGTGCCTGATGGGCGGGGGCAGGGGATCTAACTGTTTGTCTGTCCAGCGCTGAGTGATTCCCCTTGGTTTGTGTAAAGTTCCTATAGCCCACGACGGCCGCAGTGGGTCCGAAGACGTTTTGCTACTGCAGAGGTGGGGAGGTGGATGCAATACGAGCTGGATGCAAAGTGGTTTCAGCAAGAGCAATCCAGACCAAAAAGGTGACTGCCAAGCGTGTGAAATGCAAAGAAGTACCCAACGGAGAAAGAAACACGCTTAGAAAAAACGGTTGTATTGTGTTGTACCGTTTTTTCTAAGCGTGTTTCTTTCTCCGTTGGGTACTTCTTTTCAGCAAGAGGCATACATTCACACGAGCCTTCGCAACTACGGGGGCTTCCCCCGTAGTTGCAAAGGCTCATGCGAATCTATGCCTCTTGCTGAAACCGCTTTGCATCCACCTCCCTTTGATGGCTAGGAATCTTTGACGAGTTTACAGCGATTCAGTTCAGAAACACATTTTGAAGATATTGAAAAAAATACCACCCATCTACCAGAGGTATAGATCCTAACGTGCCCCCGCAGTTGCGGGGGCTCGTGAGGATCTATACCTCTTGTTGAAACCACTTTGCATCCACCTTGCTTTGATGGCTGGGGATCTTTGACGAGTTTGCAGTGATTCAGTTCAGAAACACATTCTGCGTCCACCGGCAGTGAAAGGGTCAGCATGCGTGTCACTGAGAGTCACGTGTTTTGGTCTGGTTTGATTACAAATTCAGGTACAAGTTCGAGGACGAGCCGCTCGCTATGAACATTAACATCACTCCCAGACCTCTCCTCCGGCAAGCGCTCGTGCACTCGGACTACGCGATGAACTACAGCGGCAGAGTGGGCGACGACATCCTTAACATCAAGAAGGCTGTCGCCAGGTTTGCTGAGCTGGCTACACAGGCGTATGTGAACGGCACAGTGGACAGTCACAACATGTACTTGGCAGACGTGCAGTTTCTCTTTCGAGGCAGACAATACTTTTTTTAGCTTAAGCGTGTTCTTTTACGAGTCCATCGAGTACCCTGTGCGGGTGATACAACAACGCAGGGAAGGTTTCGCGATTTTAAAGCGAAAGTACGAGACAGCCATGCGAGAAACTATGGACGATATCGAAAACCTGAAGTTATCACTGGCACGTCTGGAGAATACGATACTGAAAAACCTCATGAACAGCATGTTACTAGTGCATGATTATGTCAACTTCGGCAACGTCACCAAGCTTGACATAGCGCGGGAACTGACGTCACAGAGCTTCTTCGGTGGCATCACCGATCTGCAGCTGTTTTTCCAGTCGCTGCGGTCACGTGGTCAGCGGATTTACGACAACTGGGGGCCGATGATGGAGAGCACTGTTGACATCTGGCGCACTATTCTGGATGACGAGGACATGCTGGAGTTCTACACTTACAACAACATGACGCACTTTCTACGCAATGCTACAGGTATCATACGCATTTCGATTTGTTCTCGTTTATTGTTGCCAGTAAGCAAAGGTCCTGGGGCCGTATTGAGCAACATTTGCTTGATACTGTGCCGATAACAAGCAGATGTGATTATGAGACCTGAGTCAAAATATCCGAAGCGTAAGACGAGGACATTTTATTTGGGTCAAGTAATCACATCTGTCGTTTACCGGCACTATATCAAGCAAAATGTTGCTCAATATAATTTATGTACCCAGTCCAAAACAAAACAAAACATTCATTTTGCGACTGATTGCGGTGTTCAGACAAAACACATGAATGGCAGACGACTGCATATCAGTGTCAACTCAGCGCGTAGATTTCGTCTGACTATGAGCACAGCCAGTGCTTTGTATAACGGTATGTGTTGCCGAGTAAATCTACTTGTTACTAAATCACGCATAATTGCGTAAAATGCCAGCAGGATTGTTTATTTAGTTCTTTTCTCAGGTTGTCGATATCGCAAGCTGACATTTCTTCAGTTTCACTAGTCAGTCCAACGACTCGCACGTTTCCTGGCGTCTGTTCTTCGTTCGTGTTTGTGTATAGGATGTAAATTTCGAGCGTTCGTACACACTAAGAAGTATTTCCTTACTACTACATATAAGAAGCTTGTTAATGTTGCCGTATGAAAATATTTCGCGTTTCCATATTGAAAAATACACGTATCATCAAGATCCAATCTTGGCGCGCAAAGGAATTTTGGAAGGGAAGTATATCAAACAAATTCATGAATATTAATTTGCGTGTTATACAATATATCTATATATATATATAAATATTATAAGTCATTGGTTGCAGGAGTTTGCTACATGGACCCTTGTAGGCCTGAGGGAGGACAAAGGACCCATTGTACCTCGAAGGCCGAAGGCCTAAGGGGTACAATTGTTCCTTTGACCTCCCGAAGGCCTACAAGGGTCCGTGCAGCAAGCCCCTGCTACCAATAACCTATTTGTTTTCAATCCTCCAATATTTTCGTAAAAAAAATCAAGAAGACATCTTCCGACCTGGATCACGCCAGACATGACTGAGGTCAAAGAAATATACATTTATACATAATACAAGGATGACGTAATTTAAAATATTTCATGACGTTGCCGTCTCCAGTACTGAGTGTGCTTGTTGTTACGAACAAAACTATGCAACTTTTTACTTTTGAACGTTTTGGAGATCTTTTATAGAACAAAACTCGCATCCAAGATGCGTCACAAAGAGGACTACAAGAAGTCCGCCATTTCAGTGTCGCTACAAGGGTTTTTGTATCACGGTCACATGGTACGGGTTGCGCTAAAGGAACTGGTCGTGCGACGTAGGGATGAATATATATATATATATATATATATATATATATATATATATATATATATATATATATATATATATATATATATATATATATATATATATATATATATATATATATATATATATATATATATATATATATATATATATATATATACTCTCTTTGAATATGAAGAAAAAATCCATATACACCACGTGGTATAGTAGGAGTTATGCTTTTATTTGTACAAATTTTTGCCGTCTCAGCGAGGGCTTCATCAGGGTATTCCCCCGATGAAGCCCTCGTTGAGAGGGCGAAAAATATTTTTGAAAATAAAGCGTAACTCCTACTATACTACGTGGTGTATATGGATTTTTTTCGTCATATTCAAAGTATTTCACTGTCGCTGTCGCTTGGATCCATATTTGGAGTGTGTGGTGCCAGCATTCCTGGACAGATTTTATTATCACACACACACACACACACACACACACACACACACACACACACACACACACACACACACACACACACACACACACACACACACACACACACACATTCACACACACACACACACACACACACACACACACACACACACACACACACACACACGCGCGCGCGCGCGCTGAATGTTTGGTCTACAGAACTGGCAGGAGAAATTAAGGAGGATTACGACATCTACCATCAACAGTTCGACTTCCGCATCCTGGTGGGGAACGCCGACAACCAGTTCCTGAAGAGCCTGGACGATCTCATGACAGACATGGACCGCTACATCAAGATCAGCGCCATGGAGTCCGGCTTTATCAGGTGAACTAGTTCATTACAACTCGGCTGGGTGAAGAAAAAAGATAGTATGTCCATTTTGTGAAAATCTAACATTTTACCGCGATGGCTATCGGTGGCGCTTTTTGTCGCGATGATTTCTGCTGGAACTTACGAGTCAAAAAACACTACAGACCCCCGCCGTGAGATGGCCTTGTCGCCTGCTCGGCGTTAAACCCAATTAACGAACTAACTACCGACACCCGAAGGGTTAAACATTTTTCTTGTCCACCACAAAGCTGATTTAAAAAAACGATGTACCGGAAATTTTGACCTCAGTTAGGTTCGAGTCCACAACCTTTCGGACAAGAATCGAACGCTCTAGATACCACCTTAGTTTTCTCGTCAGTGTAATTTGAAATGCACCAGCTTCTCAGTTTTACCAAAATTACAGACGCCACCGCGAAAGAAATAAAAAAAATTCGTCAAAGTGCGTCACAGGAATGACGCTGGGCAGCATGATTACGCCAAAAATTAATACGCAACATAACGCTCGAAAACAACTACCAAACCATTTTTTACCCGTTAAGTGCCGAGAACATTCGAACACATCCAAACTACAAGAGGTATAGATCTTCATTAGCCCCCTTTCCCCTCTTCCCACCCCCCCTCCCAAGCAGTTGCGGGGGCTCATGAGGATCTATGCCTCTTGCTGAAACCAGTTTGAATACAAGTTGAACACCACACAACTGCAAGGGATATGGATCTTCATGAGCCCCCAGTTGCGGGGGCGGGGGGGGAGGGGGGGGGGGCTCTCGAGGATCTATGCCTCTGATCTTGCTGACAACATTTTCAATAAAAGTTGAACACCACCCAACTGCAAGAGGTATAGATCTTCATGCGCCCCCGCAGTTGCGGGGGCTCGTGAGGATCTGTGCCTCTTGTTGACACCACTTTGGATCCATGTTCCTGGCTCATCTGGAGTTTTTCGGTCTTGAAATAACTAAGGTTGCCAGAAACACAGTCTGCGTCAGGTGGCACTCAGCGGGTTAACAAATGGCAGAGCCTTTAGTCATGAGTAATGTCCTTAGGAATCCCTTATCAGCAATCAGGCCTTCACGTACCAGCGTTGCATGAGCTTGGTCTCTGAGTAATGCACATGGGGTCAGCTGCATGAGCGAGCTTAGTCCTGCACCAGCCACTAAGCAAGGTGCGCCGCTATAGCGGCGCACCTTGCTTAGTGGCTGGTGCAGGACTAAAGCTCGCTCATGCAACTGGCCCATGTTCCTTAGCGTTCCTTGACATTTTTGTGATGAGCTTACATCGCTGAATCAGCACGTAGCTGTTCCTGATGATCTTTGTCGTCTGCAGTCGACTGTCTTTCACTGAATACGAATGACAACGGTCCATTCTCGGTTGTATTCAGTTGTGTTGTATTTTCTGGCAGGGACAACTTCCTGCAGCTGAACGTGTTCTACCGCGAGAAAAACTACGAGCAGATCACGCAGCAACAGGCTTACGACATCTTTGCTCTCTTGTGTGAGTACAATATAGACCTCGGTTGGTTCGGTGGTTGGTTGATTGGGAGGCTGGTTGGTTGGTTGGTTGGCTGATTGGTTGGTTATTGTTTTCTTCGTGGTCTTGTTGCTTTTGTTTGGAGTTTTTGTCATTCATTTTATTATTATTATTATTTTTATTATTATTATTATTATTATTATTTGGGGGTGGGTGGGGTTTTTTGTTTGTTTTTTCTTGTTTTTGCTTATCTGTGTATGGGGGTATGCGATGGGTGGGGGTGGGGGGGGGGTGACTGGTTAGGTGAGGGGGCCAGAACCACGGACGAGTGTATACTGCTCGTCATGTGCTAAGTCTCTTTAACAGAGCCAGGATTGGGAGGATAGCAATGCGTCCGAGCGTCAGCAAAAGGTGTAGACCCTCATGATCGCCTGCAACCTGCCAGGGCACATAAGGATCTATGTCTGTTACAGACGTCTTGGTCTGCATTCATGAGCGACTGTATTCAGGATGCTACAGGCATTAAGTTTTCTTCTGTGTCATGTGCGCTTCCTATGGAGCTATAATGACATTGGAATTCACCGGTAGCAAAAAGGTCTTCGGGCCGACGGCGGCCGCAGTTGGCCCGCGCACAATTGTGCGCGGGCCAACTGCGGCCGTTGTCGGCCCGATGATTTTTGCGCGCTGGGTTAGGCTGATCGTCTTGGGGTGTGCAGGTGACATAGGCGGCTCCATGGGGCTGTTCGTGGGCGCCAGTGTCATGTCTATCGGGGAGCTCATCGACCTGGTCGTGCATCAGGGTCTCTATCGTATCACACACGGCGCCAGGAAATAGACATCGCCATCTATCTACCACAGCACACATCACCAGGATCTTTAGAACAGCTCCTGGAGGGCATGTCCAGACTGAGTGTTGAGGTTTTAACTCATTCGAGATGTGGGGGCAGGTCTCGAATGAGTTAATATCGTACATGTCTGACATTTGGAACGGACCGCGCGCATCTACGTCGTCGAACTCTCTGTGTTCGAAATTATTAGTTGTGTTACGAGTGAAGCTACGCGTCCATAGACACGAATCCGATACGAATTCGAAGCGGGTCCGAAACGGAAAAGTTCGTGCAAGTCCTTTTCCTGTTTGTGTGTTTTCATAATGCCCGATGCTGAAACACATTTGCATCCGACTTCGAGCGGAAATGACGCACTTTTTGAAGGAAAACTGCTTCAGTGTCCGTATCGGGTTCGGATCGTATTCGGGCTTATGGAACCGTAGCTTTAGGTTTTGCCAGAGGCGACAAGAACCACTAGCAAAGTCTTCAGCTACGGTTCCATGAGCACGAATCCGATACGAACCCGATGCGGTGATTCAATTTTCCTTCAGAAATTGCGTCATTGGGTCGCTCACTTAAGTCTTAATACAAGGAGTTTATCTTCGGTTGTACAAATATATCAGCACCAAGTATCCTTTTGAAGGAACTCTTAGCTCAATACTTTCAGAACTTTAAATATTCAGGCGGCGCAACTCTCAATGCCATTCAGCTACCTCCCTTTATCAGGAATCCTGGCGGAACGTGGTGGCTCTCGCTTTGAAATTTCAGTGGAAGGTACTTGTCTAACTGATCCCATTTTAATTTAAAAAAAAATGAAATATGTACTCGGAGTAGTACATTACGCGTGCAAACAGCTTTGTTGCTGCGCACGCGCCTCTGATTTTGGTATCGGGCTTTTTATTTCTGCTTTTACCTACCTATCTCTTACCTTCACCCGTTTAGTAGCTCCGAGTCCCTACAGCAAGAGACTGATTGATCATGATAATTCAAGGGTAGTGCCGGATTAGCTTGGCGCCTTTCAGGGCCAAGCTAATCTGGCAAAACCCTTGAATTATCATGGTCAATCCATCTCCTGCGTGACTGGTACATAGTCATTAGGCAACACCTCCAAAATTTGAGAAATGGGAACTTGAGGCTAAAAGGGTTAATAGAGAGGTTACGTTTGCGATGAACGACTCGCAACAACGAACGAGAGCGAAGTCAGAGGCGAATAACCAGCTGGTACCGGCATAGACAGCCATCCAGTCATCGTCAAGAGGCTTGGATCCTCACGATCCCCCCGGGCTCATGAGGATCTATGCCTCTTGACGATGTTTAGGTTGTCTGTTTTCGCTCTCGTTCGTTTCTGGGAGTCGCTCGCTGCAAACCAAACCTCACTATTTTCATGATGCGAAATTTTCATAAGCCATTTTCAGATTGTTTTTGTGATCGTCCTGAATAGTCGTAGGGCTTAACCCAGTGCGCAAAGGCCAACGGCGGCCGCCGTCGGCCCGATGGCCTTTTGCGCAATGGGAAGCCACAACAGGTTTCATGTGAGGGACAGGTGTACCAGATCATTGTCGGTAAGAGTATATTCCGGCGAGTCCTTGCGACTGCAGTGGTGCATGAGAATCCACGCCTCTTGAAGATGGAGAGGGCACAGGGTGAGAAAACCAGAAGTTACGAAGAGTTTCGTGCCGCTGACTCGGATCGTCAATAGGATACTAGAGTCAGGGGCACGAAACTCTTGCAGAACTTCGAGTTTCTACCTTTGTGAAGTGGGTTAGCTGAGTGTGTGTGGACACACTTGTGAGAACGGTGGTCACCGAAACGATTCATATCCTGAGCGTACATGATTTTCAATATATAACAACAGATAACTGATAAGTGATAAGATAGTTTATTGCCATATGTTTTCATGTTAAAAAAGAAACAAAATTAAAAAAAATAAAAAAGCAACAACAAACAAACAAAAACAAACCTCAACAAATAACAAAAATATTTGAATGTATCTTGATGTCAGTTACTAAAGACTAAAATAACAGTCAACAGCCGGCTAATAATCACAGCATACATAAGGATGAAAACTTGACATGTAAAACTGTTACTATAGCAATCATCACAATGTAAACGAGTTGTGTTCTGGCGAGGAAAACGAAGGTAATCAGGTAATAAACTTGGATAATAACAATTATTGAAAGTATTGCGCACTGGCTACTTACCTTGTAAGTTTGAAGAACCAAGGTGGACACTGTGTATTAATACATTGTGTTGTAACTGGCATCTCCGAGCGTGTTTCTTTTTCCGCTGTTGGTCTCTTCTTTACATTTTACGCCCCTTTTCGATCTGGATTTCGCATTTCATCTACTGCTTTGCTCTTCTGTTTAACCCCTTCTCTGTCACAGGACACTTATTTTGTTTCTGAAATTTTCGTTCATTAAGATTCTACTGGCAGACAGATTTAAAGTCTACAAAATTAACCCCCTTGTGATTGCATCCACTGGCACTGTTTACGGTACCGATAGCTGCAAGCACATGAAGGTTATAACCTGCCAGTAGACATTTTGTTTCTGAAACACTCGTTCATTTCACGATCAAAATCCACAGCCGTCCAAGGTACATGGTTACAAATTGGTCTCGGCAAGAAGCATGGATCCTCATGAGCCCCCGCGACTGCGGGGGCTCATGAAAATCCATGCTTCTTGCAGACGGTTGAAGTTTAGTTCTCCTCGGCAGTTTAAAGGGTTACGAACGGGTGGTAAGAAGTTGCACTATGGGTAAACTGACAATGCCAAAGAACATTGAAAATGACGTTGATATGAAAATAAATTGTTAGATCATCCGTGGAGGCAGAACGCTGCTGTTTGCTTGTACTAAAAGCGACAGAGAAAGCAGACGACTTACAATCTAGGCATACATGATGTGCCTCCTTTTGATCAAAGAAAAGAATATCCATTTGGTCTGATTACTCGTTCTTCTTTGGAAATATCACCTATTGCCCTCGTACTTTCAGGCATTTCTGGAAATGCCCTTTAAAACATTCTTTGGAATGCCTGAATTTTCTTTTGGCTTTTCGGAAATGCCTGATTTTTGTCTACCGTATTTAAAATATACGGTAGACTTTGAAATTGGGCTGGGTCGGAGCGCATTGCGGAGCATGCACATGACGTTTTTGGCATGCGGCGCAGAAATTCTGGCAAAGAAGTAACACGTCTAGCTACTCAAACCTTGCTAGAGAACGTCTTTTTGGCGTCAAAAGCCGCGCGCGCGCGCTTGTGTGTGTGTGTGTGTGTGTGTGTGTGTGTGTGTGTGTGTGTGTGTGTGTGTGTGTGTGTGTGTGTGTGTGTGTGTGTGTGTGTGTGTGTGTGTGAGACAGCGACTACAGCCCGCGTTTGAAGACGGACAAGCTTGAAATTTTATTATATTGTCCCTAAAACAATTATCTCGGGACCTTTTTTTTTCGATTTTTTGATTAAGATGCTCATTGGCGAGAAAATGGCCGTTTCACAAAAACCGGTTGATTTACACTGGAGTCCGTAGTTTTTCTTATTTTTACTAGATATTTTGCGTATAGCTCGTTAAAAGGGAGATATTGAATGAGTTCGCTAACCAGCATTGTATCTTTATAAGTGATAATTAAATATTTTTTGAATTTTTTCTCACGTTTTTGGGATTAATTTCATGAATTATATGGCTTAATTTTAAAACAAATGAATCTTTTTTTTATGAAAAAAGATTCTTCTCATAAATAATCGCATGATTTTTCGTATACGGGATTTACAAAGCATTCAGTTTGTCTCGGCTTTCGGGTGCCATTAGGTGAATTGTTACCTGTATGCATTAGGTGTGAAAATCAGACAATGTTCTGCACCACTTTTTCGAAGTCATTTGTAAAACATCTAACATAACTTTAATTTTTCTTTGCGAAAAAACTATCTTCTCTTTAATACCTGCATGATTTTTCATATAAACAGTGTTTGCATAAGCCTGTTGTTTGTCCCGGCCCTGGGGTAGGATTAGGTCAAATTGTGACCTGTAAGCCCTAGGCGTGAAAATCAGCCAGAAAATTGCAAAGTTGATTCTCTGATGCGTCAAATGTTAGTACTGCGATGAGTGACGTGTAACATTGAGTCGTCACTAAGAACACAGCGTCATGGGACTAATGCCATGACGTGAAGCTTGAAGTGACTTCATTTCGCTGTTCGTGCTATTCTTCTTCTTCCGAATAGTATGCTACGCCAGACCAGGGAGTTCACGATTGGCGGGAATCGCCGTGTGTCCGTCTTTATTTCTGTGTGCCAGTGTGTGTGGACCAGAAGCTGGGTTAGAGTAGAAGGAGATGGATTCCTGTCGCTACACGAGCCCACAAAGCGTACTAATGGCGGGAAGCACCGTGTGTCCGTCTTTATTTGTGTGCGCCGACGTGTGTGTTGATCAGAGGTTGACTTAGAGAGGAGGGAAAGGATCAGCATAATAAGCCTAAAAATATGAACAACTCTGAATGTTCCTAAAAGATAAACGCATCTGAGCTCCAAACAATACGGCAGACTTTTGAGATAAAAAACTAGACCGAAAGGGTTGACTGCCAGTGCTTGTAATTTTGTAATCTACTTTGGTCCAAGCACACACAAAAAAAAACTTGGGGGACCTAGATTTAAATTTCCATGCACCTAGGGGCTGGAACAGTGGGATATGTGATACGCCCCCCTTCGGGGGGGGGGGGGGGGGCTTCCATATGCATTGCTTTCAGTCTCTTATTTAGTGCCCCCTCTTTCCTATCTTTTTTTTTGTGTGCTTGGACCAAAGTAGATCTATGATCATTGGTCTATCATGCACACTTCTCTCCCTTGACAGTGCTTTTCCTACTCACTTGGTAGTTTTTTTCTAAATTACAAGCACTGGCAGTCAACCCTTTCGGTCTAGTTTTTTACTACAATTTCGACTGCAACTCCTTCCCCCTTTTTTAGTAGGTTCTCTCTTAGGGTGCATGGAAATTTGGCTCTAGGTGGAGGCATGGAATGTATGCCCCTGCAGAAACCACAGTAAAATGTGGTCTTCTTTGCAGGTAAGCAGAAGTTCCTTCTCTTCCTCCAGTATTGCCGATGGTGTGCTGAAGAGGTCGCCAAGACCGAAACAGCTGTCCACACCGGCTCAATATCTGGACCCCCACTTGGGGGACCTAGATTTAAATTTCCATGCACCTAGGGGCTGGAACAGTGGGATATGTGATACGCCCCCCCCCCCCTTCGGGGGGGCTTCCATATGCATTGCTTTCAGTCTCTTATTTAGTGCCCCCTCTTTCCTATCTTTTTTTTTTTTTGTGTGCTTGGACCAAAGTAGATCTATGATCATTGGTCTATCATGCACACTTCTCTCCCTTGACAGTGCTTTTCCTACTCACTTGGTAGTTTTTTCTAGACTTTGGGATGAAATCCTCATCTTGTTCAATATGACCGTAACATATATAGTCCCCATGATTCAGATTCAAACAGCTTACATATAAAGTTGACTACATTATTTATGTGGTGGTCAGGTCAGTACATCATCAGACGATACAACAAAATGTAAAGCGACCATGATAATTCAACGGTAGTGTCGGAAAAGCTTTGCGCCAGGAGGCGCCAACTTGAGCTTTCATGATCGATCTGTCTCGAGAACTGTGATATAGACCTCAAAGGATATAAAACAAATCATCCTCAGGATGTCACGAGCTACTGTCCACTTCAAATGCCAAAGAAAAAGGTAACCGCCGCTCTAGCCACAATCCCGACAACCACCAACAGCAAGGATTTTACCCATCCGCCATCGCAGTTAATTTGTTGGTTGAATACAAATTGTCTCTTGAACTGCCAGTCATCGTCTTCGTTATCTGAGTTGCCTCTGCCCTCGCGTTTCTCGGCCTTCCTAACGCGTTCCTTCACTATCTGCTTTTGGATTTCATCGTCCACCATTCTCGTCAGCTCGCTTTGGAAATGGGCGTTGCCGTTCTGTGCCAGCAGATCTCGCACGGTGCTGAAGAGTGCCTGTACCTGTAACGGTTTGTTATCGATATAGTACACGTACTAAGGGTAATTACTCAGCGCTGGACATACAAACAGTTAGATCCTATCAAGCACCCAATCGCCAGCCCACAGAAAAATACGCAGGTAAATAACAAGACGATCATAACATTCCTGATTGCGTACCTGATAGGAGCGGGCAGGGGATCTAACTCTTAGTATGTCCAGCACTGAGTGATCCCCACTGGTATGTGTACTGTTCTATCAGCGCTAGTCTCACCTATCTGGTTTGTGAGTTGTTATCGATATAGGCTACACATATAGCATATGTCGTTTGACATCGGAGCGCACAACGCTTTTTCCCCGAATATCTCCACAAGCACTTTTCTATACCACTTTAAGAACTCCTATGATTTGTCGAGTTTGCTGTACAGTCGTAAACATTTGGTGAAAAGATAAGAACACGCCATTTTCAATACCCTAAAATTAATGGAGTCCCGGTAGATTTCATTATCGAGGTCAAGCATGCACACTTCATGTATGGTTGCATTGTTTCAGGTTTGAAAACTTGGCAAATTCACGTAAAAATGAATCTATCTTATACTGAGCTTAATATATAAAATTCCGAATTTTTACGACTGTACAGCAAAACTGACACGTTGTTCGAATTTCTGAAAAGTAAATCGTATTAGGTTAACTTCACTGAATGACATTTGTTTTAAGATTGGCATAGAAAAGTGGTTCTTTGCGGAAAACGTTGTGCGCTCTAATGTCAAACGGGCTAAACAGCAGCCTGTAGCAGCAGAAAACTAACCCTTTGGGTGTCCGTTGCGGTTTTACTCGCGATGGTTCCTTCAGGGACCATCTCGACTAAAACCACTACCGACACCCAAAGGGCTAAGCTAAGGCAGCCACTGTCAAAAAGTCCCCCACAAAATGGACGGACAGATGGGACTGATTCTACAGTTGTCAACTGATCAGGTCACTCTTCCGCGTCGCACATCCATCCACCCATCCACCCATCCATCCGGTCCGCCCCATAATGATACCATACACAGACCAACCTGAGGGTCGTGTTCGGCGTACTTATCGAAGACAGCCACTCTGTTGCCGCACTCCTTGAGGACTTGCTTGAACTGTGCGGGGGATTTCTGTAAGTAGTCATCCACCGTGATGTCCGCCTCCTTTAGTTTATTACCGAACGTCAGCAACACGATTGTGTGGTTAGAAATGTGCTCACCGAAGTAAATCTGTGAAAACAATTTGTTTCGTTAATGACATGTATATAACTACGTTCTACTCTAAGCATAGACAACATTCCATACATCTCATAGAGGATTAAGGGACCTGGGTAGCTCAGTTGGTACAGCGTTCGACTCTTGTCCGAAAGGTTGTGGGTTCCAACCCAGCTGGGGTCAAAATTTGTACAGACATCTTTTCGTCTTTGAAATCACCTTCGTGGTGGAGAAAAGACGTTAAGCCCTAAACGGTTTTTTTTTTCAAAGAGGATTGCACCCTCATGAGCTCTGAGGGCTCACGAGGATCTACGCCTCCTGGAGATGTCTGGAGTGTTGTCTATGCTTGTGGTTCAAGCGGATTGCCCGCCGTCATTTCGCTCTCGTTCGTTGCTGGGAGACGTTCGTCGAAACCTCACTAATGTTAAACGGTTTTGCGGATGAAAACATGTCTGCACCTACAAATGAAGTCGCATAATTTTTTCTTTACTGGTAATGACTACATACATTACTGAGGTCTGTGTAAACGCAGGCCTATACACGTATGTGAATGAATTCAAACAAACAAACCATGTATAATTCATAGTCAAGTATAAAACTCCAACTATACACCTTGCTCGTTGTGCTTTGTGAGCATGGTATCGACATAACGTACACAGTTACTACTATCACAACGTCCCCCCCCCCTCCCCAACCCCCATTTCCCCGGCCGCCTTCCCCCTCCCACCCCGCCATTGCCATTAACCGACATCTCACCACCGCCTTATATCTCTAATGTCATAAACCGAGGAAATTGCTGTCACGCCAAATCAACCTGAGATATATTTAGTGTACGCCGAAGTGCGGCCCGGGGTAATAAAACTGAAACACCTTACGGCCTATTAGAACTTAAAGGCCCACTACCGCCGTGACTGTTCAAAAATACATTTTTGTAACAGATAGTTACGAAACGCTACACAAAGTTCTAGTTATGGTTCATTTAGACACCGGACAATCCAGTTCAGCACACGTCGTCTTAATATTAAGTAACATGACAATGACTCCATTCCTTTCATTAAATACAGTGCTATCAGTACGAGAAACAGTTAAACATAGTTTGAAACGCTAACGGCTGCACAGAATAAATAAGTGCGATTACGCATGTGCTGTTGCTGCCTGTCCAAACTGCTGTTAAAGTTCATTGGGTGTGTCGACAAGACATAACAAACACAAATGGTGCAGAAACGCGTCTTCGGATTTATGCGTAATGGTATTTTAAGGTCTTGGACTTTTTAATATAAGGCCTTTTAAAAGACTCCTTGTCAAGCAGTGAGTGCGAGCGTGTTCACGTACTCAGACAACTCGCGGGTGAAAACTTCTCCCTCTCGAGTGACATTATCAGTATAACAGAAGGACTAGTGCTGAGATGGATTTTTAAGGTAAGATTTTATTTTACAGCGTTGACATGATGTCAGATAGTCTTCGAAAATTCGTGAGATGTTTTTCTTCAGATAGTCCCGCATTGTGACGTGAAGAGAGAACTTTGGCAATATCGTGCTTTGTGTATAGTGTTGCTGGGTGTGTATTTTCGTTTTAGTTCTTGAATTTGTTGCTCTGTGCTTTGGTGAAATTGTGGCATGTTGGTGGCTGAGCAGACGACAGTGTGTTGTTTGCAAGGATTGCTGTCTCTAATTGCTTAAAAAAACTCGGAAGCTATTTTTGTTCCGTGGTTTCCCGACTTTAAAAATGCTCGGTGCATGGCAATGAGATGGATTTGGCGAAGGCTTTTGCTGTTTGCGCTGTGTAATTAGTGGTGAAATATTGTTTAAGTTGGCTCCTCACGTCGTAAAAAATAAGGCAGAGGATGTGTATTACGTCAAATAGGACTACTTTAGTGCGTTTTTCTCTGCTATTTTGTCGAACCGAGTTGCTATCAAGACTCGAAAACGAGGTCCTAACGCGTCATCGAGAGGGCTATAAAACGTCCGCCATTTTTCGCTATAGGGGTTTTAATATCACGGTCACATGGTACAGTTTGCGCTAAAGTGACTGGTCGTGTGACGCAGGGAGGAAAACAAATAATAATAATACTACTAATAATAATACCGTTATTATATAGGCGCTTTTTCTCAATTTTTGGGCAAATCGACTCAAAGCGCCGCGAACTGAAACCCAGCACGCACACTCACGTAACAGACATTTAAGGCAAACACAGTACAAGACAGACGAAGGGCCAGTTCAGCTACTGAAGTTACAGAGATTTTTGATCGCTTGTATTTGAAATTTGTAAAGTGACCTGAAACCGACACCAAAGTGTGGGGGTGGGGGGATGGGTGGGGGGATGGGTGGGGGGTGGAAGAACCGGAGTACCCGGAGAAAGAACCCCCGACGGTCCGCCCGAATTAACGGTGACACTTACCAGAGGAGAAAAGTCCGACGCCGGAACCCGTTTTCGAACCTCGCACCTTTGGCATTGGTGGCAGGCGCCTTAACCACTGCGCCACGGACCGACCCAAATATATTTATAGAACCTTTCAAGAACACTGGCCACACAGGGCAATTAGGTTACGCCCCCTTTTCACACACTGCTATCTGTTAGCCTCTTGCAGCATAAAACTATGAACGAAGAACTTTTCTGCCAAAACAAAAAATCCACGCGGAGCACATCACAGGAGAAGCTATTTCAGCAATTCTTAAAAAAATTAAGAGTTAGCGTTTTTCACAACACTCAAATGCATTAAGTACCCCATGACAAAACTGTCGTCTGCAAGCCTGCATACAACCGTGCACATGCCCCAATTAGGCTCCCATGAACACACTAGGTCGACTAAAATTACCCAGATTTTGCTCTTTTTCACACCACCTGTCATGCCTTTTGTTGCTCAAAACGCCAAAAAAGGCATACAATTGAAGTTTTACACCCTAAAAAAATGGCAAAAAGGGAGGAAATTTTTAAAACTATTTCTGGCGGAAAAGTTACTACATGCACCGGAAGCAATTGCCCTGTGTGGCCACTATTACATAGGAAACACCCCCACATCTATATGTCGTAGTCTTACCGCGCTAAGCTTTCTGGGATATCATGGTGAACCTGTCGCCAGTTCGCAAACTGATTGTTCGCCTAAAACCCCACCCGGGTCTGCTCTGTGGGACTTGGGTGGGATTAACTATTTTTTAGTTCCCAGGGTCACCCTGGTCAGCCCCACATGGTGGGTTTTCCCTCTATTCTGGGGCATGTGTTTTTGTCTACCCTTGGTCCATTTATCTGTATTTTCATTTTTAAACTCTCCCTACTGTTTGCGCTGCCTGTAGCTCTTGATATTGGATGTGTGTTGCTAAATGGTATTAGCTTTATTTAGGCCCCATGTCGTAGGTTTATTTAACGTATTGGACCGGCTGGCGACATACATTCAATATTCTGTTTAGTTTTTTTTTTCCACAAGCAGTGCAGGCACGTCCTGAGAAAGTCTTGTTGCTGTCGGGACGTTAAGCAATGTAGAATGTTCGCCTAAAACACATCTTCCACATTCGAATGGCTAAAGCTCACTCCCCACACGTAGAAAGGCCACACACAATCCGAAAATTTACTCATTTTCCAATTATTTATTTCGAAATAAGAAGTTTATATCGCGCAGAGTACGTAAGAGGTTTACATACCGAAATATATTAGTATAACACAAGAATGCGAGTAGTTATTAACAAGGGAAACAACTTCACATTCGCAACGGTAATTTAGATTTCGGTTTATGGATATTGAGTTTCGTAATACACTTTGTTGTTTCATAATTATGTTGCAAGTCAAATTTCATCCTATTTTTGTTGTTGTGCAAAATGGACATTTGTTACAAAAGTAACTTGTTGATTAAGCTGTTGATTTGTTGTTATTATGAACTATTATGAACTAGATAAGACAAGATGGCGGCCATGCAACACCTCCTGGCCGCCCGCTCCGGCAGAAATGGTCGCCACCGACAGAATTTCTAGCCATTGTACCAGTCGTTTGATATAGGATGTCAGGCCCTGCAATGCAGCATCACGACCGGTATTTCTTTTTGATGACTTTTGTAAATTTGGTGTGCTGTGACTGTTAATTGGATTTCATATTTTTCTCCCCCGCTGTGCCGCTATGCTGGGAGTTGATACACGCTGATTCTTGTTGTACCAAGCGGATATTAGAAGAACAGCGCGCGCTATGCTGTGGCAATACACCCAACGTGCTTTCCTCCCCTTTCATCATTTCATCTCAGGAGTGGCTTTTCCGGCACGCCACGCTCAACATCACGGCCTGCGGTAGCCTAGTGCACTCAACGAAGTCAGTACCAGCAAGCTTCAGGACCCACATTCCAGCCGAATGATGTAATGACAGACACCTCCCAGACGCAGTGACTGTGCTTCTTAATGAACAGCCGAGTGTGTACTTTTTAGAAACCATTTTGGACTGCTTTCACGTTAATGATGTAGTTCTACTACGTTTGTTTAAAAAAAAATGAATATGAAGTTATATACTAGTTAAGTTCAGTATAATTAAGGTGGTGACTTTTATGCCGGAGCGACTGTCTAAACACCGGCGCTGTACTATGGCGGCGACGGGCCCCCAGGTGCTGTTTGACCGTTGTTCAGTTTTATGTTGCCTAGATCGGAGATCATCTCCGTATCGACGCGGGTATTCTGTTTTCTGTTGTTAACTTGTTTTATGTACTAGTTTTAGCCAAGTAGGAACTTAATAAAGAACATTATAATAGTGTGTTCAGGGGACACAGGGCTGTCTTAGTATTCTGTTTTTGTCAGGGAGGTTCGGGTCGGGATGAGGCCACTGGCGCTGGCCATTAGATGCCTTGGCGACGGGCTTCACCCGTCCCGAGTCATTGTCCATTGTGTAGCTCTGTTATTGTAATTTGTGGAATGAGCGAGTGAGTGAATGTAAGCAGCACCTGTGGTGGCAAAAATGTGAATTTCCTCATGAGGGATTAATAAAGTATTATTGTATTGTATTGTATTGTCCACCATTCACAAGGCAGCCGTCTCCTTTGAGGACTCTCGCAGAGCTAACCTTAAGGACAAGCGGCTCAGAAGAAAAAACAGAGTTGTCGTAACTCAGAATCCTGACCAGACCTTCCCCCTGCAGCCACTGCGGTCGAACCTGCCTGTCCCGGATTGGCCTCCGCAGCCACGAAAATGCCTGCAAACGACGTGGGCAAGCCCTATAGAATCTTCGTTCGCGAAGTCAAGCCAAGAGGTATTGTATTGTAATGTATTTACGAAAATAAAAGCGTCGCTCCTGTTCAACAGATGACTTCGACCTACATCGCTATTCTGCGGCTGTGAAAGGTTCTATAAAACATATAGTTGAGGTGGAGTATTTGTATACAATCATTTCTAGACAGACCTCGCGGCTGACACTTCTGCAACTGTTTGGTCACCTCGCACGTTACGTGCTCGGTGACTATAAGATAAGATAAGATAAGATAGTTTATTGCCATATGTTCCCATGTACAAAACAATAATAACATTGGAATTTGTCTTGATGTCAGTTACTAAGACTAAACACACACACACACACACACACACACACACACACACAGAGAGAGAGAGAGAGAGAGAGAGAGAGAGAGAGAGAGAGAGAGAGAGAGAGAGAGAGAGAGAGAGAGAGAGAGAGAGAGAGAGAGAGAGAGTAACATCTGATTCAGTTAAAAGCTGACTGTACTGACACATTCGTTCTCACTCGCCACTCGCGCTCTCTCCAATCAGTCCGGTTGATCAGAGAGAGCGCGAACAGCCAGAGGGAAAAAACTGTTGCGGAATCTGCTGGTTCTGGTACCGATGGACCTGTACCTGCGCCCTGATGGTAAAATTTGGAAAAGCTCATTGCCGGGGTGGGTGGAATCACTGGAGATAAGACTTGCTCTACGTAAGAGACGCTGCTGGTACAGTGAGTCCAGGCTAGGAAGATCTCTGCGTATGATTTTTGAAGCGGTCTTGACCACCCTACTCAGTCTGATTTTCTCTTTGGCCGTGATGGAACCATACCAAACCGTGATCGAAAAGGTGAGCACGCTCTCAATCACAGCTCGGTAAAATTGCATCAACATGTGGGCACGCCGAGACCGAAACTTTTCAGACGTCGCAGGAAGAACAAGCGCTGCTGTGCTTTTTGGACGATGAGGCGAGTGTTTTCCTCCCACTTAAGGTCACATGACAGGGTAGTGCCAAGAAACTTAAAGTTCTGGACTGTTTCAATGATTTCACTATTGATCACAAGAGGGGAAGGGGGAGGGGACTGTTTCTTTCTAAAGTTCCACAATCATTTCTTTTGTTTTTCGCCAGAGTGCAGTTAAAGGTTGTTGTTATTACACCAACTAATTAGAGTCTCAACCTGACTACGGTAGGCGGATTCGTCTGAGTTTGTAATGCACCCTTCCACTGTGGTGTCATCTGCAAATTTCAGAACTTTAGTACTGGCATGGCATGAAGCACAGTCATAAGTAAACAGGGAGTAGAGCATAGGGGAGAGCACGCACCCCTGAGGCGTGCCCGTGGATAAAATGAGGGTGGATGACACATTTTCACCAATTTTAACGACCTGTGGTCTTATCAACAGGAAATCGAGGGTCCAGAGGCACAATGCCTCTGGAACTCCGATTTGCTGGATCTTCTGGTACAATTTGGATGGAATAATGGTGTTAAAAGCAGAACTGTAATCAACAAATAAAATTCTGGCATAGTTGTTTGGGATTTCAAGGTGTTGTAAAACATAAAACAGACCAAGTGACACCGCATCCTCCACAGAACGTTTCTCGCGATACGCGAATTGAAAACAATCCAGCAGAGGATCGGTAAGTGTTCTCAGAAACCGGAGGACCAGGCGCTTAAGCGTCTTCATGACAACTGAGGTCAGAGCGACCGGTCTATAGTCGTTTAGGGAGGACACTTTGGATTTTTTTCGGAACAGGAATGATGGTGGACCTTTTGAAACACTGAGGAACAGTGCACTGAGAGAAAGACATGTTGAAAATGTCAGTAAAGACACCCGAGAGCTGGTCCGCACAGTTTCTGAGTAAGCGTGGAGAAATGTTATCTGGACCGGCAGCTTTCCTGCTGTCTAGACGCTGAAACATGCGCCTGACATCGCGTCTAGAATAATGAAAGGTGGGTTCTCAGTATGACTCCTCTCCACAGAAGGAGGTGGGGTCGTATTCTTTTTGTCAAAACGAATATAAAAGTCATTCAGAGTGTCTGGGAGAGACGCATCTGTAACATCAGCAGCCATGGAAGCTGGTTTATAGTTTGTAATGTCTTTGAGGCCTTGCCACATGTCTCTAGGGTTACTTGTTGCGATTTTCTGTGGATCAAACAGTTGCAGAAGTGTCAGCCTGTCTAGAAATGATAGTATAAGTTGTATTCTATATTCGATGCCAGACAAATGTGTCTGCGTATGACGTAAACGCAAAACATTACGACGGAGTGCCAGTCGTCAGTATACAATAATGGTATAGCACGTGAACTGAAGTAGGTCCCGGCACGGCCTTTTTTGTTGCTCAGACTTTCTACGCGACAATTGTGTGCAAGCGTGGCTATTCACACAGGAGAGCGTATCACACAATGTGTTATGTTGTATCATACATTGTGGGATACAACTTTTCCGCTCAAAGCTGCAGCGGAGAAGCAGGAGTGTAAGAAAAAGGGATATTGTCCCAAAATGATCCTGGGTCGATCCCAGCGGGTCGATATAGAACCTTTCAAGACCACATTTACATAGAAAATCACGCCACTCCATATGACCTAGTCTTAACACGTGGTGTTTTCTGGGCTGAAAATAGCATAGTATATCTCTAGGCGGCCGGCAGGCTTGAGAGTGCAAACAAACAACGCCTTACAACGACATCGCACTTCTCACGAAAGCGATAAAAAAAAAAAAAAAAAATTGAAAGTGAAACAGTAGTAGTAGTAGTAGTAGTATTGTGATGACAAAATGGGCCGTGAGACCTTTGCAAATGTCCTTTCTTTCTTTAATTACTTTATGGGTCTTCTATGCATGCAAATTTTCCTATAAATCATTCATCATAAGAATAAAAAACTCTTTAAATTTTGGTAATTCGTCCAGCTGGTTTAAAAAAAAATTATATTAGGTGCTTTTAAAAACAAATGAAACTGGTAACTCATTCCAAACAATGGCAATTCTGTTAGAAAAACAAAACTTCCGCAGGTTAGTGTTGCAGTGCTGTACAAAGATTTTTCCTTCAGAGTTTCGGGTTCTATCACAAAATGGTGCTGCCAAAAAGTCGTTCCAATTTAGGTAGTCGATGCCATTATAAATTTTAAAAACCTGGATTACGTCTCCAAGTATTCTACGTCCACGTAAGGAGTGTAGTCCAAAGTATTTGAGTCTGTCTAAGTAAGTCATATTTCTACATTCTTTGACCAGTTTTGTTGCTCGTCTCTGTACCCTTTTGAGTGCAACGGATTGTCTTTTTAAACCTGGGTACCATACAGTGTTTGCATATTCTAAATGTAGTTTAAATAGTGATTTATACAGCTTACTAAAAATGCCATTATAAATTTTAAAAACCTGGATTAAGTCTCCACGTATTCTACGTCCACGTAAGGAGTGTAGTCCAAAGTATTTTAGTCTGTCTAAGTAAGTCATATTTCTACATTCTTTGACCAGTTTTGTTGCTCGTCTCTGTACCCTTTTGAGTGCAACGGATTGTCTCTTTAAACCTGGGTACCATACAGTGTTTGCATATTCTAAATGTGGTTTAAGTAGTGATTTATACAGCTTACTAAAAATGTCCTTATCCAAATAATTAAAAGCTCTCTTAACTACCCCAACCATTTTGTTGGCCTTATTGATACAGTTCTGAATATGGGGGTCAAAAGATAGAACTATATCGAAAACATAAGTCTCTTTTCTCCTCACATGATACCACCTTTTTAATGTCGCTGTTAGCTTTCATCAAGTAATCATGTTCAGGATTGTTCTTTCCAGCATGCAAGACCTTGCATTTCTCTACATTAACATGCAAGTCCTAGGTGTCGGACCACTCTTGCAAGTGATCCAAATCATGCTGCAACACGTCTTTATTGCTCGTTTCATTATAGATTTTAGTATCGTCTGCGAATATTTTGCACATGCTATTAACACAGTATGGCAAGTCATTTATAAATATCGTAAATAATATAGGTCCTAGGATGCTTCCTTGAGGTATACCGCTCAGCACCTTCATTTTGTCTGATTTTGCATTTCCAACCTTTACCATTTGTTCTCTTTCATGTAAGAAACTTCTTATCCATTTAGAAATGTTTCCACATAGTGCCTCTAGCTTCTGAAGAAGCCTTTCATGAGGAACAGTGTCAAATGCTTTTCTAAAGTCTAAGTATATGATGTCAACTGTTTTTTTTTGTTGTCAAATAAGGAAATTATATCATCCATAACCTGTAGTAATTGAGTAACACATGATGGTTTCTTTCTGTTACGTGTTGAGTCGTAGTCGTAGTATGATATCACACCAGACGGCACGCACGTAAGGTTCTTTTTAAAGAAACTCCATTCAGCTGCAACCCGTCACACGTGACTTAAGGATGTAGACTACACTGGAGTAACAGTTCCAACAATATTTTATTTCAGCGATGCAATCTCCACACAATGCATTCCCAAATCAGTGATTAGGTTGAGTTTTGCAGTCAATAAGTCATATGACCGGAGGAACATAAAATCAATAGATCATTTTGAAAATCAATAAGTCAACAACTGAATCACGTTTTCGGCATTTTCTATTTTGAAATGTCAGCAGCAATAAAACGGATGTTGTCGGCCTAGTCAAAAGTAGTGTACAACGAATGAAGAGAATACAATTGCATAACGAACACCCTCTTTTAACGAACTAATTTCATCCTCCCCACAGTCGCACACTCGTCATCTCTGTAGCCTGTTCAGTAGGGACAGCGGCTTTGCGAGCCACCAATCATAATCGAGAAAAGGTTGAAATTGATTGGGTGCTTGCAAAGCGAAGCGCAGCCGCTGCGTCTACTGAAAGGGTTACTCTGTCAAGTTTTCAATTGCGATGTACAGTTCTACCTCAGTCACACGTGTCGTTTGTGGGGGTGGTCTAGTAGTCTGCTCAGTTGTCAAACTTGTCAACACATCTTGGTAACAGGGCCCGCAGACTCTCACTGTTTACGTTTTCGCGGTGCTTGCCTGCTATTTGGTTACAGTCAAGGCTGTTTTCAGTTAGACTCGGTTTGAGAAACATGAGCCTGAATGGCACTAGTCAGAGGCGTAGATTTTCATGAACCTGCGGGCAGAGGGGACTCATGAGGATCTGTGCCTCTTGCAGATGTGTATTATAATCGTTACTTAGTCCGCATCTACTTCCTCAGTTTGAGTAACACTATCAGATAAAATCTCAAGCAATATGCATAGATTCTTTTAACGACCCTTAGGTGGTGAGGACTTTTGAACGTCTATGCCTCTTGCAGACTTTAGAAACTCACTCTCACTTCATCACGCAGCAACTCTACCTGTTATACTTTGGTACCTGTTATACTTTGGTGTATAAAATACCAAACGCAAGTAATTTTGGCAATTTCGGATTTGTATTTCTTTTGTGCTATTTTGCAATGTAATGTAATCAGGTTTGCGTTTCAATGATTTCCATTACATATAATATGCTTTTTTCAGTAAACATGTGCAAGCACTGAATTACTGTGCTACAGTGAAGGGTACACTGGTTTTCAGCAACAAGAACCGGTTTTCTGGCAGTACTGATTTGTCCAGGACACCAACCACAACACATTTTTGTCAAATTGTCATAGACACTCCCTCCATCCGCCCTCTCCTCAAAAACAACAAACAAAGCAAGAAACAGATTGTGGTTGTCAGTATACAAGTAATTACATGATGTGGACTTCAACAACAAGACGCGAACAAGCAAGATTGAGTTACTGATTGTGTAACCATGAAATAAGAACGAAGGTTATATGTGTGCGCACGAGAGACCACTGATACATCAACTACAACATCTTACATTACAACATTTTGGACATCATGTAAAAATACGCATATCTCTGCAAAAATTACGAACCGGCAGCACTGACAACAGTAAAGCCATTTTCTTTGCTTCTGTACACATCTATTATGAATAATGTGAACTGCTGAACTGCATGGAAAAAAAAAATTGGCTACAGACATATAGACCCCTGCGGCACCTTCATACCGACTCCGAGGATCAAAATCAGCGTCTGATGTGACCAACAAGAGACTTAAAGTTAATGCAGCCTTGGGGACTGATGAAGATGTATGCCTCTTACAGGTGGAAAGCGTTCTGCATCATGCTGGACCATGTACTAGTCAGGGCCCATGCTTGCAGTATTGTTTACATTTGCTCGAGTGAGGGGGCAAGTGTCACCCATCAAAGTTGGCAGCTGGCCTCCCATCTCCCTAATTTTTAGGATGCACTCTGTTCATTGAGGTCTGACTGTGTAGGCTTACAGTGCACTAGAGCATCAGCTAGCTGGCCATAGCTCTCTCTCTCTCTCCGCCACATACTGAATGGGGCATGTGACGGGGATATACCTGGCCACTATACTTTCATTTCCCAGCAAGGCTGTAGTGTAATCGATTATTTCATCATGTCCAGTTCAGTAGCGTTTTTGTGCAAAAAGTTAAATGTAGAAGAAAAGATTGATTCTTGTCATATGCCTGTCACATGCCACATGCAGTGTATTGTTGACACGCCCACTCTCCGGCGTCCTGACCCCGTTTTTGTGCACAAACTGAAATGGTCGGATGACTTGTTCGGCCAATTTCGTGAAACACTGCACTCTGCAGAAGTAGGTCAACTCATGCAGGATGCAGAAACCATGATCACTACAAATATTGATTCTTCTGTTGACATGTTTTATTCAGGTCTTAGCCGTGCTGCTGCCTGTATGCAGAAAAAAATCCGTGTTGACAAGACAGGGCATAGTCGTGACTGGTTTGATAAAGATTGTAAAAACAAACGTGCAGAGGTTAGAAAAAGCTTGAGAGTTTATAAGCATTTTGGCCTTTCTGCTGACCGAACGGATTTTGTGGAAAAAAGAAGAGATTATAAAAAGCTGTTAAAAAGTAAAGAAGTACCCAACGGAGAAAAAAACACGCTTAGAAAAAACGGTACAACACAATTTATTAATATTTCGGGTAAATACCCTTTGTCAAAATAGACAAACAAACAGAGACATTATTTGCTACTTATCTTCAGATGCAGAAGGAATGTGGCAACATTCCTTCTGCATCTGAAGATAAGTAGCAAATAATGTCTCTGTTTGTTTGTCTATTTTGACAAAGGGTATTTACCCGAAATATTAATAAATTGTGTTGTACCGTTTTTTCTAAGCGTGTTTTTTTCTCCGTTGGGTACTTCTTTGCATTTCACACGCTTGGCAGTCACCTTTTTGGTCTGGATTATTTGTTAAAAAGTAAACAAAAATGTCATAAAATACAGATGAGGAAGGAGTTAGAGAATAACATAACCGATTCGCGTACTTTTTGGGGAACAATTAAGAAATTATCTTCAAACAGGGCTTTTTGCGGAGCAATTTCCGAAGAACAATGGTTTGTGCACTTCAAGAAAGTTTTTGGTGCTGATCAAATTGACGACTCAAATGGGGATGATAATTTATTCAGTAGTTCTGACATGTCAACAGATGAAAACTTAGATGCAGATATTTCAGTAGAGGAAGTGAATGAGGCCATTAAGCACCTAAAAAATAATAAAGCTGCTGGTCCTGATGGTCTCATTCCTGAAGTCTTTAAGCATGCCTCTGATGTGATTGTTCCATTTCTTGTGAAGCTGTTTAATCACATTTTCTCCAGAGGCCTGTACCCCGAGTCTTGGTCAGAAACGATTATCCAGCCTATCCATAAAAAGGGCAATATGGATGTACCTGATAATTACCGTGGCATTTCATTACTCGCTGTTTGTAGTAAACTGTATAGTTTCATTTTAAATAAGCGTTTGACCGATTGGTCCGAAAGTCATGATGTGCTAGGAGAAGTGCAGGCTGGGTTCAGAAGAGATCACTCTACTATTGATCACATCTTCACTCTATTTTCTATGATTCAACGTTATTTTACCCGCAATAAAAAATTGTACGTTGCTTTTATAGATTTTTAGAAAGCTTTCGACTATATATCACGTTCTAAATTATGGACAGTTCTTAAGAAAAGAGGCGTTAATGGCAGGATGCTGCAAGCATTTCAATGTATGTACAAGGTGGTCAAAGCTCGCGTAAGGTGCGGCCAAAGTGTGACTGATCTCTTCCTCTGCCTTAGAGGCTTGAAGCAGGGGGAGATAACCTCGCCCGCACTTTTCTCCTTGTTTATTAATGAAATTGCCACTGAAATTATGAATAATGGAAAACATGGTGTTCAGCTTCTTCCAGACTTAGTTGAAGTTTTTATTTTATTGTTTGCAGATGACGTAGTACTTGTGTCAGACACACCACGTGGTCTGCAAAATCAGCTTGATATTTTGATTAAAAATGCTGATGCTATGGACTTGTCTATTAACCTGGCCAAATCAAACATTGTTGTCTTTCGTAAAGGAGGGTACTTAGCACGCAGAGAGAAGTGGTTTATTAAAGGTACACAAGTGTCAGTAGTTAATGCTTATAAATATTTAGGACTGTATTTTTCTACCCGACTATCATTTTCCAGAGCTTTTGGTGATATTTGTACTAGAGCACGGAGGGGCACTATAGAAATATTTAAGATCTTGTGGAAGACTGGGGACTTTTCCCCAACCATATTTTTCAAGCTGTTTGATTGCCAGATTAAGCCCATATTGTTGTACGCTTCAGAAGTATGGGGTCTGTACAGGCACGAAGAGATTGAGAAATTACATCTCTTTGCACTCAAAAAGCTGCTTAATGTAAGTCCACGTACACCAAATGACCTTGTTTATGGCGAAACCGGCCGATATCCACTATACATTTATGCCAGGGTTAGCTGCCTAAGGTATTGGTTTCGTCTATTACAAATGGCGCCTCACAGACTTCCTTCTAAAGTGTACAAAATGTTGCTAGCTTTACAAAATAGTGGAAAAGACTGTTGGGTCACTCGTGTTCATGATGAACTGTACCGGTATGGTTTTGGTTTTGTATGGGAGAACCAAGGTGTTGGCAATGTTGACAGGTTTTTGCTAGAATACAAACAAAGATTGATTGATTCGTTTGGGCAGGCCTGGCATAGTCACTTGGCAGACAGTCCACGGTTCAATGTTTATAAGCATTTTAAAGCATCTTTATATTTAGAAACCTACTTCTTTGATATTCACAATAAACATTTACGGGACCTTCTTATACGGTTTAGAATTGGGGCTTCAGAAATTAATACGCACAAATTCAGATATACCAACGATACCAATTTCGCCTTTATTTGTCCATTATGCAACTGCCGACTTGAAGACGAAATGCATTTTTTGTTTCATTGCATATCACTTGAAGACCTTAGACAAAAGTTTATTCCTATTAAATACACCCTTTATGCCAGTTATGGGTCCCTTAGTCGTCTGCTTAATGACAGAGAGTCGGTGCAGAATGTTGCCCGATTCATTTATTTCAGTTTAAAACGCCGCCGTGAGGTCCGCTGATATTTGTGTGGCTCACGGGCTTGCCACCACTGCGGCCATATTTTGAAAAACGCAGCTGGTCCATTCTTGGCAAGAATAAACTTACTTCGTTTTTCATGACGTGGCATGAAATACGCATGGAGTGTGTAAATAACTTCACTCCTCGCATTTTGTAATTTGTGTTGTTGTTGTTATTGTTGATGTACGTTTTTCCAGAGTTTTCATGTGATGGGCCGATGGCCTTAACAATAAAATGATTGAGTCTTGAGTCTCTCTCTCCGCTCTCTCTCGTACACGCCAACTAAATCGGCGCGGGTCTCG
This sequence comes from Semisulcospira habei, assembly GCA_036245525.1. Lineage (NCBI taxonomy): Eukaryota > Metazoa > Mollusca > Gastropoda > Semisulcospiridae > Semisulcospira > Semisulcospira habei. The sequence goes on from BTPG01000001.1 coordinate 247,235,333, forward strand.
GTGACTGTCTAAAAAATGATAAGTCATATGACCGGCTCGTTGACAGAGCAATGCGTCATTTCAAATTTGTATGCGTCAATACTGACCGATGACCATCCTATACACTGCCACATGCACCAACACTGATACAATGTCTCCTCTGCGAAATGTCAACACTGGCGACACAATGTTTCTCATACAACGTACACCACCGTTACGCTGCGTCTCTCACAATGTACACCCTATACGGGCCACGTACCTACGATAAACTGTGTGTCCCTACAACTGACAATGTATGACAATGTATGAACGTGCTTCCCAGCACAAACTTTTATAGTATAAAAACTTTCCAGAATAATCCCAAGAATTCACACAATAAACCAATCAGAACGGAACACGTAACTGAAACTCATAAATATTAGTAAAAAAAGAACTTTCTAGAATAAACTACAATGGCCCGGTCTACACAATTCGACTGCTCATTTCAGCCCCAAATCCCAGTGCATTATGATATCTCACAAAAGTATGGCAAACCATTCACGACCTTGCCTATACTTTCTAGAAGTTTCATGATCTCTCACAACACACACTGACCGGCTGCTAAATTCACGCGTACAGAAAACCACTAAGAGTATGAATATTAGAGCGGCTAAATACTGTGTTGCAAAATGTTGCCTACATTTTGACGTCACATGTAAGGTCACTCGACAGAGCGCGATTTCGCTCGAACGTTCTAATCTATTCTCAGCGAATCTACGCATAACAAAAATCCACTGCTCTTCTCCGTGCGACTTTGCTAGAAACTTCCGGACTAATCTTAGCGTATCATATCAAAGCCAATTTCGCTCTCTGCGCAAACGATAGAGAACCTTACTGAAAAGGTACGTGATTCGTAACCAAGATAGCTCAAATAAATATCGGATCGTTTCCTACGATTAATACATGCATGCTCTCACGGAACAACACAACCACAAACGTAACACTTTCTAAAACCATGTTGGCATTCAGTGTACATATTATTCACAGTAAAATGATTAACGATCTCGTCTCGGACTATAGACTATAAAACGTTACATACTATACAAAACTTACTGGTCTGTAGTTGCTGCATCTGACCTAGAACCTTTTTAAAAAATAGAACTTACCTCTGCGGTTCAGTCGCCAGTCTTGCGGTACAATACCTGATTTAAGGGAAAATGAAAATAATGTGCAAAGTGGTTCCGCCAACTCATTACACAACTGTTGTAAAACTCTGGGAGGGATGCAGTCTGGACCTTGAGCTTTGGAAGGATTTAATTCTTTTAATTTTTTCTTCATGATATCAGGAGTTATTACGATATCTGTTATGGTGCACCCATTCGAATTTTGAACCGCTACCAAGCAATGGAACATTACTCAAATTTTTCTTCCACAAATACACTTGAGAAAAATTTATTCAAGGTTGCTGCCTTTTCATGATCTGATACAGTAAATTTGCCATCTTCTTTTTTAAGTGCATTTATTCCAGAGTTATATTTAGTTTGTTCTTGTACATACTTCCAAAATATTTTGGGGTTAATTTTACATTTATCTGCAATATTTCTTTCATGTAATTTTTTTTATTACGTTTTATTAATTTATTACAGTCATTTCTTAAGGTAATCTATCTGTGATAATCCCTACTTTCTTTAGTTTGAAGATATCTTTTATATAAATTATGCTTCTTTTTAATCATTCTTAAAGTACCCTTATTCATCCAAGATGGTGTGGTTCTTTTATGTGATTTGGGATGTGCAACTCCATACCTTTCAAAATCGAAGACTTAATTAATGCCCATAATTTTTCCACTCCGCAATTTTCAGATTTAATAGTTGTAAAGTCTATATTTGCAATATGTGCTCTCAGACTATCACAGTCTTCCTTTCCAAGGTTACGGAATGTTTATTACTCTGCGTCACCTTTACCTTAGGTACATACAGCTGGAAGAGTAAAAAATCGTGGTCACTCTTGCCAATGGGATCCAAGTGTTGAATATCTGACGTTAGCAACTCGTCATTTACTAAGATTAGGTCATCTGATGTTGACCTTCTACCTTGCCTATGTCTTGTTGGGTTTTTCACCATTTGAATCAGGAAGGCGTCCCTTATGCACTCAACAATTTGATTATTTTTCTCACCTGTCCAGGAGCCATCTCATCCTGCATACGGGAAATTAAAATCTCCGAAAATGCAAATTTTGTCATATGTTTGTATCCCCTCGGATCGTAAAAGTTGTAATAGTAAATCTGTGTTTTCAGTTATGGAGCTGGGGCTTCTATACACACAACCAACAAGAATTCTTTTCACCAGAAGCACTCACAAAATAGCACCACAAGCTCTCTTCAAACTTACTATTGTTCAATGTTTCATATTCTTGAGCATTTAACTTTTTGTTAAAGTAAAGGGCAACTCCTCTCTTAGGGTTTGTGTTAAGAAACATATCATAATTCGGTAATGTGTATTCTGAATCCAATGGAATATATATCTGGTTTTTAGCTTTTACTTCAGTAAGACCAATGATGTCAGGCTCTATATCATCAATCCTTTTTAAAAGTTCACTCTTTTTATTTAACAGATAATTGACATTACTGTATATGACGGTGCAAAAATTGGAATCAATTAAAGAAAAAAGACAAGACGATGAGTAAGAAGAAAGATGACAAGATAAAGAGGAATCTGAAGATGAATGTCTAGTATCGTTTTCAGTATATGTACATTTATTTACAATTTAAGGTTTTTTGTGTGGGCTGTCATACTGTCAGTTGTCTGCCCCTGCTTGCGTGGCAGAAGCATACTGTTTGTGCTGCAGTAGCACCAACAGCTCTGGTTTTTCTGGTGACGATCTTCAAGGCTCTGTAGTTTATCGTCAAATTTTCCTCCCCTCCCTGCACCCTCTCTCTCATCTCCTCCCTTAGTTCCTTTTTTTTCTCTCTCTTTCCTTGGGGGTACTGTCATTGTTGATATAAATGCGTGTGTTTTGGGGTTTATTTTTTTTCAGATCAAAAATCCCCTTCAACATCTTTTTCTTGGTTTCCTCAGTCTTCACCACCAGTCTCAACAGTCTTGGTCTGACATTTTGTCCTATTTTAAAGGTCCCCAACCTGACTGGGCTATCTATCTCATCTGCATCCACATCTGGCATCTTTCTCACCAGCTCGCGCACCCCGTTTCTGTCATCTCTCATCTTTTCCGCCACTGTCTCTCTATCACTCTCACTCAGATTCGCCACAATTATGTTCAACTTTCTTTTTCCTCTCTCTTTTGCTTCCTCGGCATATATTCCTTAACTTTTTGTTCAACGGTCTCATCAAACCTTTTGTCAAGGTTTTCTTTCTTATGCACACTTTCCAAACATTCCAGTCTGTCAGTCATAGTTCTTAGCAGCTGAAAGATGCCATCCAGCTTGGCCTCAATTTGAGACTTGACAATTACCTCTTTGTCTCCACAAGGTTCACAAGTCCACTGCAGTAGCTTTGAACCCCGGCAAGCATTGAACAAGTACGACTTGTGGCAGAATTCTTTGCACAAAAAGCACTGGATGCTAGCATCTACTTGACTATCTTCAATCGCATTTCCACATGACAGACACAATTAAGGCGCCTGTATAGTTTTTGCTATTGCGGCTTGAAGAGTCTTTTCTCTCATGCTGTGACTGACATTGTGAAAAAGTATCTAAGGTATGAAGTAAGTCTATCTTGGCTTGACTTCGCGAACGAAGATTCTATAGGGCTTGCCCACGTCGTCTGCAGGCATTTTCGTGGCTGCGGAGGCCAATCCGGGACAGGCAGGTTCGACCGCAGTGGCTGCAGGGGAAGGTCTGGTCAGGGTTCTGAGTTACGGCAACTCGGTTTTTTCTCCTGAGCCGTTTGTCCTTAAGGTTAGCTCTGCGAGAGTCCTCAAAGGAGACGGCTGCCTTGTAGATGGTGGAGCGCCAGGTGTCACGGTCCGCAGCAAGCGAAGACCACTGGCGGTGGTCGATTTGGCAAGCACTAAGTGACTTCTTGAGACCGTCTTTGTATCTCTTCTTTGGTGCCCCTCTGTCACGGTGTCCAGTAGCAAGCTCGCCGAACAGAGTGATCTTGGGTAGGCGATGATCCTCCATCCTGGAGACGTGTCCCGCCCAGCGAAGCTGTGTCCGCAGCAACAAAGCCTCGATGCTCATAGTTTCTGCCTGTTCAAGGACCTCGACGTTGGTGACATAGTCACTCCAGTGAATGCCCAGGATGGTACGCAGGCAGCGCTGGTGAAAGCGTTCGAGGAGTCGTAGTTGGTTGCGGTAGAGGGCCCAGGACTCGGAACCGTACAGCAGGGTGGTGAGGACGACAGCTCTGTACACACTGATCTTGGTGCCCGTTTTCAGCTGTTGATTGTGCCACACCCGCTTGAAAAGTCGCCCAAAAGCGCTGTTCGCTTTTGCCAGCCTGCTGTCAAGCTCCTTGTCCAGCTTGGCATCTGACGTGATGATGCAGCCAAGGTAGGTAAACTGGTGTACTGACTTCAGTTCAGACTCGCCGATGGTGATGTGGGGAGGGCGATGCTCTACCTTGGGTGCCGGCTGATGTAGTACCTCTGTCTTTTTCAGACTGACCTCGAGTCCAAAGAGCTGGGCAGCATCTGCAAAGCAGGATGTGATGCGCTGCAAGGCTCTCTCTGTGTGTGCAACAAGGGCAGCGTCATCAGCAAAGAGCAGCTCACGAATCAGTTGGTCTAGGGTTTTCGTGTGGGCCTGCAGTCGTCTGAGGTTGAACAGGCTGCCATCGAGACGATACCTGATGTACACTGCATCGTCATCGTCGAGGTCTACTGTGGCCTGCTTCAACATCATGCTAAAGAAGATGGTGAAGAGGGTTGGTGCCAGCACGCAGCCCTGTTTCACGCCGTTGATAATGGGGAATGGTTCTGAGAGGTTACTGTTGAGTCTAACCTGGCCTTGCTGGTCCTCGTGGAGCTGGACGATCATGCTTAGGAACTTTGGGGGACAGCCAAGTCGCTCCAGGATCTGCCACATGCCTTGCCTGCTCACAGTGTCGAATGCTTTTGTTAAGTAAGCGCACACAAAATACAGAAAATACAGAATATGATTTAACTTACCTTCGAGGTGGTTATGTTAGTCAGTGAAAACGTACGTTTATAAATGAAACAAGTGCAAAGGACTCGGAAAGTTCGTCCTAACAGACGACGGAACACCGTGCAGTCAATGAGAAGGGTGTGAGCGATCCTCAAAGTTCAGGTGGACGATGATAACTAGCAAATCTAGCAGAAATATTCCTGTGGAATGTTATTCCCCAGGACACAATGGCTCAATCCAGCCTTTTTAACACAATTTTTGCTTTTAGGTACTGCTGTAAACATATATAACGCCAAAACATTTCGCATTTCACAAAAACAGCAGCTATCTTGCGCATGCGCAGACGGCCAAACCTTTACGACTGATCGTCACTACTATAGATATCCAACTTTTAAAACGTTTGCTCTACAAAGCAGCCGCGAAACTCAACTGAATCAGCGGTGAGCGGCCCAGCCGACGAACAGGCTAAAGCTCAACTGTCATCAGCTTTGTTTGATGTTTGGTGACTAGATTAATGTTGTGAAAGGTTCTATAAAACATAAAAATGGAGACTGAGTTCGTATACCCATACAGTTTGAGAATGGGAGTCACTCGTCTGTCTAGAAATAATAGAATACGAACACTCTCAGCGTACGCCATCATAGCGTTTAACAGAGATACAAGTATAGAGAATCCCAGACCACCCATCCATTGTCTTAAGTTGGTCCTAATTAATTAGCTAATTAAAATCATTAAGCTCACATGATCAGTCGTTACTCTCTTAAAAAAAAAAAAACGGGCCCCTTTTAGTGCATTCAGTAAAAAGAGATTTCCAGATCACCTAAAATAATAATGCCGCATCGATCTCTATAACAAGGCTAATTAGAATACCCATAGCCTTTACCTTACCCAATGCACTCAGCCATTTCCCAAATCAGCAGTCAGCTGTTATCGGGAACTGGCTAGCCTAGCTGTCCGCAATTACTAGACAAACGGAAATTCCCGATAATCATAACGAGACTGGGAAAAACACATATGAGCAATCGCTACAATACAATCTCGCCCACACGAGCGCTCTGATTGTGACGTCAGTGTTGCTATAAGCGACGCCACGTGTCAATCGCGTGCATGACCGGTCTATTGCGTCTAAGTCATTTCCAGAATACAGTCATGCGAAAGGACGTGTTGTTTACAGTTTCATCGGAGATACCACTAAATTACGCCTTTTTATTCAGAGTGTTAACAAATCTTGCGGAATATTACTACGGGGAGATCGTTAATTTGACTGTTGTATCCTTAGCGTTATTTTGAAACAACAAAAAGGTTCACTTTTTATTCCGAATATTACTACGGTGAGATCGATAATTTGACTGTTGTACTTAGCGTTATTTTGAAACAACAAAAAGGTCAGTGAACTGAGAAAAGAAAATCTTACTGATAGTTCGTCAGCTAACTGTATTACAGTAGCCGAGTGTGAGTTGCCTACACTTACATTGGCTATGTTTAAAACATATTAATGACCGGCTACAGATTAATAAGGGATGCCAGACAAAAAAAAACAAAAACAAAAAAAAAACCCAACAAAACCTGTCGGCCTCTATCGATTATGGACAGTTATTTTCGTCAGTTGTTCCATTAGCCAGACTGTGTCGCGCTAAGCTTTTCAAATCAGCTGAGTAACGACACGGTGTATTGAATGATGTAAACATAAGATTCTATCTATCTTATCTATATCCCGTAGTCTTGCCGACCGTTGGGGCACCACTGATGACTTGGCAACCAGCTCCCTCCATTCCTCTCTGTTCTCTACCATTCTTAGCGTATCGCCTAGCTTCAGTCCTGTCCACTCTGAGATATTGTCCTCCCATCTTTTCCTCTGTCTTCCTCTTCTTCATCCGGCCCTTGCACAGTGCCTTGCAGGATTGTTTTGGCAAGCCCTGCTGAACGCGTGACATGCCCATACCACGTCAGGCCGTTTGCGTTTTTTTCACAATGGCTAATAGGTTGTTATAGGGCCCGATGGCTTGCCTGATTCTGCTTCCCACTTCCTCGTTCGTGATGTGATCTCTGCATAAAATGCCAAGCAGCCTTCGAAAACATTTCATTTCAGTGGCTTGTATCTGCCTTTCAAGGTCTGCTGTGAGTGTCCATGACTCGCAGGCATACAAGAACACCGACATGACTAAGGAGCGCATCAGTCTGATCTTGGAGCAGATCGTGATGTTTTTGTCCTTTCATATGGTCTTCAATCTTGTCAGTGCTGTTGTTGTCTGCGCAATCATGGACAGTATTTCTGGTTTTGATCCCTCATCTGTCACAATAGCTCCGAAGTATTTGAATATATTAACGGTTTCCAGTTTTTGGCTTCCAATCATGACGTCGGTGCCAATGCCACTGGTGTTAATGGTCATCAGTTTGGTATTCTCTGCACTGATTTCGATTCCATACGCAAGGGCTTTACTGTCCAACGTTTCCACTAGCTGAGCTAGCTCCTTCTCTGTTCCTGCAAGGCCATCAATGTTGTCCGCAAAGCGCAAGTTCGTGGTTGTTCTGCCTCCAATACTGACAGTTCCTTCATGGTCTTTTAAAGCTTCTGTCATGATTCTTTCCAGGAAGATGTTCAAAAGAGTAGGTGAGAGCAAGCAGCCTTGTCTGACTCCGACTGTAGTCCTAAACCAGTTTCCTATTTTGCCGTTGAAGCAGACTGCGCTAGTGGTCTTGTTGTAAAGGTTTGCTATGACTTTGATCAGGTTGGCACTGATGTTGTATAGCTTCATGGTGGACCAAAGGGCTGCATGTCACACCATATCAAACGCTTTCTTAAAATCCACAAAGACATGATAGAGGACTTGCTGATGCTGGAGGTACCTCTCAATCTAACTCTCAGGTTGAAGATATGCTCAGTTGTGCTGTGCCCTGGTCTGAAGCCTGCCTGTTCATCAGCTATGATTTCCTCTGCCTGTGGCTTCAGCCTGTTCAGTAGGATCTTTACCATGACTTTGCTTGGGTGGCATGTAAGACTGATAGTGCGATAATTCTGGCATTGATGTAAGTTGCCTTTTTTTTTTGTTGTTGATTGATTGTACATTGCTTAACGTCCCGACAGCAACAAGGCTTTCTTAGGACGTGCCTGCACTGCGTGTGAAAAAAAAAAACCCTAAACAGAATATTGAATGTATGTCGCCAGCCGGTCCAGTACGTTAAATAAACCTACGACATGGGGCCTAAATAAAGCTAAGACCATTTAGCAACACACATCCAATATCAAGAGCTACAGTGTTACGTGGTAGAGTCGTAGTATGATAAACACACCAGACGCACGCACGTAAGGTTCTTTTAAATAAACTTCGTTCAGCTGCAACCCGTCACACGTGGCTTAAGGATGTGGGCTACACTGGAGTAACAGTTCCAACAATATTTTAATTCAGCGATGCGATCTCCACACAATGCATTCCCAAATGCACCAACGCTGATACAATGTCTCCTCTGCAAATGTCAACACTGGCGACACAAAGTTTCTCACACAACGTACACCACCGTTACGCTGCGTCTCTCACAATGTACACCCTATACGGGCCACGTACCTACGATAAACTGTGTGTCCCTACAACTGACAATGCATGACAATGTACACACATGCTTCCTAGCACCAACTTTTATAATAAAACGACTTTCCAGAAAAATCTAATGAATTTACACAACGCACCCAATCAGAACGGAACACGTAACTGAAACTCATAAATATTAATAAAAAAAGGAACTTTCTAGAATAACTACAAAGTCAATAGTCTACAAAAATTTGACTGCTCATTTCAGCCCCAAATCCTAGTGTGTAATGACGTCACACAACAGTATGGCAGACCGTTCACGACCTTTCATAACACGCAAAGAACGGCCGCTAATTTCACGCTCACAGAAAACAACTATGACTAAAAATAGATTAGCTTTACTACCGCTATTTTCCGTGCGACTTTGCTAGAAGCTTCCAGACTAAACTTAGCGTATCATAACAAAACCAATTCTGCTATCTGCGCGAACAATAAAGAATCTTACTGAAAAGGTACGTGATTCACAACCATGATAGCTCAAGTAAATATCGGATTGTTTCCTACGATTAACACATGCATTCTCTCACAGAACAACACAACCCCAATCGTAACTTTACCCCCCTCTTTAGAATGAAATTTCACAAAATTTCTTTTAAAATCTCAAAAATACGGTTGTGGCTTTATTAACCTACACAAAACCACAAATAATAAGAATTTCACATCAAAATGAAAGTAAATCAACTACTTTAAAATAATCATCTCACAGTTCCTTTAAACTGTCCTGAGCGAAGACATGTCGCTTTAAACTCTCCTAAACACCGAAATGTTTCTTTAATCTGTTATGGGTACAGAAATGTTCTTTTAAACTGCTCTGCTCAGGTAATCCGCACCAAAGTTCTGCGAACCCTTGATAGACTGTAGTTTAACGTCAAAATTCTGCAAGAACATCGCCCATCTCATAATACGAGAATTAGTAAACTTTGCAGAGTTTAGATAGTTCAAGGGCTGATGGTCCTTTTGGAGAACAAATGGCACACCCAGAAGGTACAGTTCGAAGCGCCTTACTCCCCAGATGATGGCTAGGCAGTCCTTCTCGATGGTCGAGTAGTTTCTCTCAGCTCTGGTCAACCTTTTGCTGGCGTAACTCACTGGGTGGAGTTTTCCATTATCCACTTGCATTAAGACTGCACCTACTCCTTCGTTGGAGGCGTCTGTTCTCAGGAAGAAAGTTTTCAACGGGTCAGGGAGGTGTAAAACAGGCTTCTCGGTTAGGATGTCTCGAACTGCCTGGAATGCTCGCTCTTGGGCCTCCTCCCACTTCACTACGTTAGGTTGTCCTTTCCTCAGCAAGTCAGTCAGGGGACATGTGACTGCCACAAAGTTTGGTATGAACTCCCGGTAGTAGTTCGCCAAGCCCATAAATGAGCGGACTTGCGTCTTGGTCGTAGGTCGCGGGGCATCCCTGATCTTCTGCACGTTGTCGTCGTGTAGCCCCTTTAAACCTTCGCTCAATTTGTGTCCGATGAAGTCTATGTTGTCGGCCCCAAGAATACACTTGCTTGGACGGATGGTGAAATTTGCATCTGACAGTCTTTGGAGCAGTTCTCGGAGGGTTTTGAGGTGATCCCCCAAGTTTTGGTATGGATCAAAATGTCATCCCAGTAAAAGACCACATTCTGCATATCTTCTAGGATCTTTTTCAGTCCTCTCTTCAATGTGGCACCACTGTTCACCATACCAAAAGGCATCTTCAGGAACTCCCAATGACCGTCGGGTGTGACGAATGCTGTCTTGGGGATATCTTTTTCTGCAACCTTGATTTGCCAATACCCTTTGCTTAGGTCAATTGTGGACAAAAATCGGTCTCCACTGACCTTCTGGAACAGTTCTTATGCTGTGGGCATAGGCTCTGGATCGAAGATCGTTAGTTTATTGAGTCTACGGTAGTCCACACACACGCGGTTGGATCCATCTGGTTTCTTCACGATGACAACTGGGGACGCATATGGTGACTTGGACTCCCTGATAACTTCCAGACTCAGCATTTCCCTGATATTTTTTATCAGTTCTTTCCTCGCGTTATAAGGAATACGATAAGGTTTGCTGCGAACTGGCTCATTTGATGTCAGATTAACCTCGTGCTGGATGGTGTCTGTTTGTTCCTGGATCAGGTGTAAATCGATGCTTGAACTCTTGAGTCAGGACGCGCAGTTCTTCTCGTTGAGTCTGGGTCCGAACTGAATGTCTTCTACATCCTCCTTGTGGCGGAGTTCATTAAGGTCAAACAGGTTCTCGTCGTCTAGTCTTTCGTCATCAGCAAGAAGCACCGATGCCGCCAGTTGTGATCTGTCTTGACGACCTCTCTCGATATACTTTTTCAGCAGATTAGCGTGATAAGTCTTCACCTTGTTGTTGACCTTGACGTTGTAGTCGTTGATGTCAACCACTGTGTTGACAACGTAGGGTCCCTTCCACTGCATCAGGAGTTTGTTGTTGTCGGTAGGAAGAAGAACCAACACCTGGTCACCTGGCTGGAATCGTCGAGGTTTCGCCTTACGATCATAGTAATGCTTCCCCTTGTTCTGCGCCTTGCCCAGTTATTCTCGAGCCATCCTGAGGGTATCTTCCAGCTTCTCTCTCAGGTCGAAGACGTACTGGTAGCTGATCTTCACCTCAGGCGCGTCGATATCCTTGGTCCACAGCTCCTTCAGGATGTGCATGGGCCCCCTTACAGTCCTACCGTACAGTAATTCAAAAGGGGAAAACCCTGTCGAATCCTGAGGAACTTCACGGTATGCGAAGAGCAAGGCATTGATATATCTATGCCACAACCTTGGCTGTTCAGCAAACAGTTTCTTCAGCATAGCCTTCAATGTTCCGTTAAACTTTTCAACCAGCCCATTACACATGGGGTGATAAGGGTGGTAGTATACTAGGTGTCGGATGCTCAATAGCCGGTTGACTTCCTCCATGCAGTCGGAGACGAACTGAGTGTCTAGGTCACTCAGGATCTCCTCAGGAATCCCCAAACGGCTGAACATATCGACGAGCGCCTATGCCACTGTTGGAGTGTCGATCTTCTTCAATGGTATGGCCTCAGGATAACGTATAGCATAGTCCACCAGGGTCAAAATGTAGCGATGACCATCTTCACTTGGAAGGGATATTGGCGCCACTGGGTCCACAGCCACCCGCTTGAAAGGCATATCGATCAGTGGCATTTTTTCTAAAGGAACCTTGGGCACCTTTCCCTTGGAGATTGTTTTCTGGCATATGTCGCATGACCTGCAGAATCGGGTGACGTCGCCTCCCATAACAGGCCAGTAGAAGACGGCTCGGATCCTATCGAGGGTCTTGTTGATTCCCAAAATGTCCTCCCAATATGGAATCATGGGCCAATTTCATCACCTGTATTCTCAAAGGTTCAGGGACTACTACTTGACGCACAGGTTTATCTCCATTGCTGTTGAATATTCGGTAGAGGATATTTTTCCTGGTCTCGAAGGTTATATCTTTTCCATTTCGCGTCACGGGCTCGGTCTGACCTCGGAACTTGTCAAGCGTGGGGTCGGCTTTCTGTAGCTCCACCAGCCTTTCTCTATTCACCACAGCTGCTTCGGTGTTGTCCTCCACTTTTAGAGGGATGATCAGGTGACTCTTCTTTGCTTGACTTCTTGTGGTAACAGCACATGTTTCAGGTCTCCACTCTGGATTTGGATCGTCTGCGTTTCTGGCACCATCAATGTTTCCGATGATAAGATCGTAGACTGGTATCTTTACGCACAACGCCTTCACCTCTCCTTTCAGGTACGGGGTGTCGACGCTGACATTGGCAAGGGGGATAATCCTCACAGTTCCTTCGGCCAAAATGAGGGTGGTCCACTCCTGTAGCTTCTGGTCTTCAGTTACTAGGTCCTCTCTCTCGATGATGCAACTACAACCAGTGTCTCTCAGCACTCTCACTGGTGTGTTTTCGACGAATCCTGACACCACCGGCATGTTCGGCACTTCACTCTCAGGCAGCGCAATGTTTGAGACTGGTAAAAATGTAGCCCCATCTCCTACTGGGATGCGTTCATTCTTTCGGACAGATTCAATCAACTCCGGTGTCACTCGCGTTTCTCCAGATTCAAAGTCACTGGATGACGTCACATCATTGGCTAATACAGCGGCGGCTCTGTGTTGAGACGTGGTACTGCTTCTGCCTGCTATCCCGCGATCTTGGTTGGATCTTCTGATGTTGCCGCCTCGGGGAACATCTTTAGAAGGACACCGTATCGCCTTGTGACCTTTCTTTCCACAGAGAAAACATGTCAGGTTCTCCACCGGCTTGTATTTCGGGTTGTCTCTGACATCGTGGATTTCCTCTACTGGTGCAGACACACGCTGCGGCTTACTGGGCCCGAACTTCATGTTGTGGGTGTCAATGTATCTTTGAGCGAAGTCGTCCAGGGCCTTTAGGGACTGGTCTTTTTGCTTCCTGAGGTGGGCGGCCAGGTCCTTAAAACATGCGTTGAGGACTTGTTCTTCGATGATGAGGTCACACAGGTCCTGGTACTCTTTGTTTAAACCAGCCAGCTCTATCCATTTCTGCAGGTAGCTCCTGATTCTCTCAATGAATAGGCCGCGTGTTTTTCCTTCTTCAGGCTTGCAGTTCCTAAATTGTCGCCTGTAACCCTCTTAAGTGAAGTCGTACTGTCTCAGCAGGGCGACTTTCAACTGCGAATAATCTTCGGCTTCGTCTCTTGGCAAGCGGGTGTAAAATTCAAGCGCTTTGCCAGTTAGAAGTGCACTCAGTTTGATAGCCCAAGTTTCTTGTCTCCAGTTGTTGCTGCCTGCAAAGAGCTCGAATCGATCCAGATAAGCGTCGATCTTTTCTGAATTTTCTATGAAAGATGGAAGTTTTGGCGCACGGGCTGTTTGCTCTCTGCTGGCTAAGGCTGTTGCTTCAGTAGCTCTCTGGCTCTGTGCTTCTATCTCCATCTGCTTTCGATGAATTTCGTGTTGTCGTTGCCTCTCTGCCTCTTCTCGCTCCTCTTCTCGTTGTTTTTCTGCCTCTCTTCGCTGTTTCTCTGCTTCTTCTGCTTGGATTTCGAGTTTTCTGATTTCACGTTCTTTAGCTCTTTCTTCTCTCTCCAATCTCTCCTTTTCTTCTCTCTCTCGTCTCTTTTCTTTTTTCTCCTCTCTATACAGTCTCTCCTTTTCTTCTCTCTCTCTATTCTATTCTTTTTTCTCCTCTCTCTCTTTTACGAACTCGAGGAGTTGAGCTACTTTGAGTCCACATTACTTTCCACTTTTCAGGAATGTCTCCATTTCCGATGTCGCCATCTCTGCTTTTCACTGCTGGCTGTTTTCTCCGGCTACCCTTTCCACTGAGCCAACTGAAGAAGTCCCGTCGGAGGTGCCAAAATGTTACTCGTGGTAGAGTCGTAGTCGTAGTATGATAAACACACCAGACGCACGCACGTAAGGTTCTTTTAAATAAACTTCGTTCAGCTGCAACCCGTCACACGTGGCTTAAGGATGTAGGCTACACTGGAGTAACAGTTCCAACAATATTTTAATTCAGCGATGCGATCTCCACACAATGCATTCCCAAATGCACCAACACTGATACAATGTATCCTCTGCAAAATGCCAACACTGGCGACACAAAGTTTCTCACACAACGAACACCACCGTTACACTGCGTCTCTCGCAATGTACACCCTATACGGGCCACGTACCTACGATAAACTGTGTGTCCCTACAACTGACAATGCATGACAATGTACACACGTGCTTCCTAGCACCAACTTTTATAATAAAACGACTTTCCAGAAAAATCTAATGAATTTACACAACGCACCCAACCAGAACGGAACACGTAACTGAAACTCATAAATATTAATAAAAAAGGAACGTTCTAGAATAACTACAAAGTCAATAGTGTACAAAAATTTGACTGCTCATTTCAGCCCCAAATCCTAGTGTGTAATGACGTCACACAACAGTATGGCAGACCGTTCACGACCTTTCATAACACGCAAAGAACGGCCGCTAATTTCACGCTCACAGAAAACAACTATGACTAAAATAGATTAGCTTTACTACCGCTATTCTCCGTACGACTTTGCTTGAAGCTTCCGGACTAAACTTAGCGTATCATAACAAAACCAATTCTGCTATCTGCGCGAACAATAAAGAATCTTACTGAAAAGGTACGTGATTCGCAACCATAAGTAAATATCGGATCGTTTCCTACGATTAACACATGCATGCTCTCACAGAAACAACACAACCACAATCGTAACATACAGACAGCGCAGACATTAGGGAGAGTTTAAAAAAGGAAAATACAAGTGAATGGACCAAGGGTAGACATGTGGGGCTGACCTTGATGACCATGGGAACTAAAAAGTAGTTAACCCCACCCAGTCCCTTAGGGCAGACCCGGGTGGGGGATTTTTTGGGGGAGGGTTATTATAAGTGATTGGGTCTATAGTGTGGGCCAATCCCCTGACTGCCAGATCTTATTGCAGATTGTTAGTAAAGCGCTTATCATGTCTTCTCCCCCTTCTTGGACTAGCTCTGCAGGGATGTTGTCTGCACCTGCTGCCTTACCTTTTTTCAGCGACTTCACTGCAGCCTCTACTTCTTCTCGGAGGATGGGATAGTTGCCATTGTTGGTCACGGGTGGGTTTACAAGTATGCCTGGGTCCCCTGTAGCTCGGTGGTTGTACAAATCTGAGCAGTACTCTTTCCATCTCTTCAGTATGTCTTGGTCTTCCGTAAGACAGTTCCCGTCACTGTATTGAATGATCGAGGAGCGTCTTTTGTTTTACACTGGTCAGGTCTTTCACCAGCTGGTATGCTATTTTGCTATTATTTTTTGTTCAGATTTTCTTCTACGTGTTTATACTTTTTATTCTTTGCCTTTTTCATGCTTTTCTTGATATCCTGGTTGATTTCTCTATATTATTTAGCTCCTTCTGCCTCTGATTTCTTTTTCTTTAATTCTCGACGCTTGTCATATAGAACAAAGATGTCAGCTGTAACCCAAGGTTTCTTTGCTTGTCGGTGTTTGCCAAGGATCTCACTGGCTGTTTGGGTTACACCAGTGTTAAATGTGTCGATCCACATCCGTGTCTTCTGCACCTAGAAGTAGCAGTGGCGCGAATTTTTCTCCTAACTTTGCCTGGAAGGCTTACCTTACCTCTGGGTCTTTCAGCTTCTCGAGGTCAAACTTGATTCTGGTGGGACCCTGCTTGTTGACCTTCTTTGGGCGGAATCGGAAGGTCATGATCACTAAGACATGGTCGCTTCCAATGTCTGCTCCTGGAAAACTTCTTGTCTTGGCAATGTTCACACTGGTTTTGAAGCGTCTCTTTACCATGATGTAGTCAATTTGGTTATGGTGCTCTCTGTTTGGGCTGTGCCATGTCTACCTTCTGGATGCTTTGTGTGGGCCAAACGTGTTCATCAGCTTTAGATCAGTTGAGCTGGCGAACTCCAGGAGCCTTAAGCCTCTGTCGTTGGTCTCTGCATTGCAGTAGCGTCCGCATGTGCCTTTCCAGTTCCTAGCAGCATCCTCTCCTATTTTGGCATTCCAGTCTCCCTGCACCACAAGAATGTCTTTCTTGGGTGTCTGGTCCAGAACTTTTTGCAGTTGGTCATAGAAGTCTTCTATTTTCTCATCGCCATAGTCTGTTGTTGGGCCATAAACGTGTACAATGGTGATATGAAATGGGGGTGCTCTCAAGCGTATGGTGATAAGCCTACTGGAGACTGGCCGACAACTCATGACAGTGTTCACGATGTCTTTGTGGACGAGAAATCCGACACCCTGTTCGTGTTTGTCTTCTCTGCCACTGTAGTACAGTTTGTGGTTTTCCTGGGTTGATGTTTCCCCAAGGTTCTTCCATCGTACTTCGCAAAGTCCTAGGATGGTCCAATGGTATCTGTTCATTTTGTGTGTCAGTTCCTCTACCTTTCCAGGCGTTCTTAATGTTCTGACGTTCCAAGCGCCAATGCTCATGTTGTTACTGGCACGGAGTTTTGATGGTGACGGTGCACCAGTAACATTCTTAACACCTCTGCCCTGGGCAGTGGGCAGATGTTCACATCTGCACGGGACATAGACGACCCCGCCCCGCACGAGTCCCCTGCTGCCTTGCAGGTTAGGTTTTGGATAACCAAAGGCTAGGGTGCTGACACGGTACCTGATTGGGTGTATGAACTTCCTTGATGAAGTCAACCACCCAGGGCAAAAGAGTCCCATGAGGGTCTCATCGGCCACGTGTCCAGGACCAAGGCGAGCCACAAGTTATGTGGAGTTTCGGTTGTGGTTAACAGCCTGGAGAGGGATGGGCTCTGCCAGGTTCTTTTGCCCAAGACACACCACATGCAATGACAACCTTACCTCAATCCATACCGGATCGGTCATCGTCTGGAACAAGGACCGCGCCTTGTGTCTTAGGCCAGGGCAGAGGTGTTAAGTGTGTTACTGTTAAGTGTGTTAAACAGAAGATTGAGCCTTCTCAAAACAGAGGCATTTGCTCTCATTTCTTAGTTGTTCATGACACGGAGATGAGAGACAGAACACAGAGTTTAATGACTTTTATTACAAATCCTCGATCTTCTGTTTACACCCTGCGTTCACGTGTGAACGCAATTTTTTGGTAAACAAAAGGACTGCCTGTGACAACTACACTGACAGCGTGAGCGCCAAGGGTGTAAACAGAAGATTGAGAATTTTCTAAACAGAGCCATTTGCTAAGACTTTTTGGTCATGGGCACTTTTTCCATTATTTCTTTTATGCCTATTTTTTCCCTTCCTCTAAAAAGATGCCTTTAGTTCTTCAAAATTCGCAGGTTGACTACGTATCTTGTTTTGAATTTCAGTCTTCTGTTGTTTGTAATTGGCCAAATGGGCGGTCCGTGGCGCAGTGGTTAAGGCGCCTGCCACCAATGCCAAAGGTGCGAGGTTCGAAAACGGGTTCCAGCGTCGGACTTTTCTCCTCTGGTAAGTGTCACCGTTAATTCGGGTGGACCATCGAGGGTTCTTTCTTCGGGTACTCCGGTTCTTCTACCCCCCACCCATCCCCCCACCCCTACACTTTGGTACCAGTTTCAGGCCACTTTACAAATTTTAAATACAAGCGATCAAAAATCTCTGTAACTTCAGTAGCGGAACTGGCCCTTTGTCTGTCTTGTACTGTTTTTGTCTTAAATGGCGTAAATCCATGTCTGTTATGTGAGTGTGCGTTTTGGGTTTCAGTTCACAGCGCTTTGAGTCGATTTGCCCAAAAATTGAGAAAAAGCACCTATATAATAACGGTATTATTATTATTATTATTATAAATCATCCTGCACTCTCTTAAACTCATCATCATTGATTTTATTGTCCTCTAATGCTTTACTGATAAGTTTCATACTGCTCCAGCAAGAGTACTCAATGCTTCATGTTTTTGCAACTTCTTATGAATCTTTTGTTAAGGGCTTCCAAATCAAAGCATGCCAGGCATGTGGCAGTGCTAACGCCTTCAAGGGTGATCCCAATTATACTACCAATCCCCATTGCAAACAGAGCAATACCACCAGCAGATAAACTAGCCGAAAACACACCCACAGCCATTGATGTGTTTTGAATAGAATTGAAAACTGTGCTATAGCATCTTTTACACCTTGAATATTTTTCCTCTTCACCTTCCAGATACTTCAACACCTTTGTAATACTTATTAAACGGAATGAGTCTGCCTGTAATTTTTTTGTCAGGCACAATCAGAGCAGGTGATAGTTGCGGATACAAGTTCACCATTTATTTTATGACAAATATTTTTTTCTCCATTTAATCAGCGATTACATTTTGCAACTCTTCAGGGGTATACAATTTGCTAGTGTAATAAAACGAAACAAGATCTATGTGTTCCAGGTTTATGTACAACAAACCAAGGGGAATCACTCAGCGCTGGACAGACGAACAGTTAGATCCCCTGCCCCCGCCTATCAGGCACCCATTCGCCAGCCCACAGAGAAATACGCAGGTATAGAACAAGACGATCATCTACATCCCTTATTATTAAACACCCTCTAAAGGTATTATGTTAATTTTAAAAAATCTGAGGGATGTAGATGATCGTCTTGTTCTATACCTGCGTATTTCTCTGTGGGCTGGCGAATGGGTGCCTGATAGGCGGGGGCAGGGGATCTAACTGTTCGTCTGTCCAGCGCTGAGTGATTCCCCTTGGTTTGTTGTACAATTCTGCCAGCGCTAGCCTCACCTATCTGGTTTGTGAGTATCTCAGGTTTATGTAATTTAGAAAAACTAGAGTTGTTTTATCGACTACTACCTTAACAGCAGGGTTACTGCTCAATACTTCTATATCTGTGCCTTTTCTAATAGCAATAAAGACTTTTGATGATTCTATCACTGAGCTATCCCACGTATGTTTGATTCCCTGTGCAATATTTGCTATTTAACACCCTCTAAAGGTATTATGTTAATTTAAAAAAAAACTATTGCCGCTTCTCTTGCTATGGTAAAGTTTGCTGGTACAAACACAACAGCCGGATCAAATCTACCCTTTCTATTTGTAAGAAGATACCATCGTTTCTCATACTCTTGCAGTTTTATTTTGTCTCTGCTATTGGTTTCCTTGGAATAGCTCAGAACAAGACTCACAAGCAACGGCCCAGAGTTAATAACTTTTTTTAAATACTAAGTTTGTTCATCAGTAATTACATAAGGACTAATAAATTCAAACCTTATGTCCCAGACAATTGCAGGTGCAGGACCAGTGGCAGGTGCAAGCGGAGCAGGAACAACTACCCACTTATTACTCACATTTTTAAAGATGTAGAGCGCACTATTTATAGGAATAGGTACAGTAACATCACGAAGTTGACTAAGTTTAGGATACCTTCTTTCTGCAGCATCTTTCACAACATCAATTACCTTCCGCTTTTAAACCCAAAGGAATCAATTTCAAGACCATACACTTCTCCTACCTCTCCTTCTTTATCAAAACCCTGCACATCAGCCAAATCTTTTAATTCTATTACTGGACAGGCAACTGCTATAAATTTCGGTTTTGGACCAAAACTCATTTTTATTCAACAAAACTAAAATTTATTTTAATTCTAAGACAACACAAAAATCATGCATCAGAACTGGTTTACCATCCTGACTAGTTACAGATAAACACAGTGATTCAAAGAAACTTGAACATAATTTTTTAAACTGCAAATTAGGAAATCTAACAACTACTCTTTCACAATAGGGAGCAGTTCCAGTCGGCAAGCATCTTAACAAAGTTGAAGGCTTTCCATTGTGTACATTTTCAGATGTGTTCAGTGTTTTTAAAATAAACATTTAGTAATGTGTGTACTGCCAAAAGTACAGGATATCTTCCAGTTATTTTTTGTGTATTTGGCCTTATATTTTTTCAGGATCTAATGTCCAATCTTCATCTTTAACTATATATAAAAATATTATGTCATCTTTGTTTAAAAAACCAAGTAACATTATTAATCTATCTGATAGTGAATGCTGATTAGCTTTTGGAAATTCCAATGTAACAAGTAAGTTAGCCGGATTTAAAGTTGCTTTAATTTTAAATCCATTTTATAGCCATTCAGCTAAAAGTCATAATACCCAGGTTGTAAAATATCACCCATAATGGTAATATCATCAACAGCAGTTCCAGTTACATAATATCCTGTATTATCTTTTACATTAAACCACATTACAGTGTAGAATATTTAATGAATAGCTACAACCTTGTTAGCATCTCGATTATCAATTCCATTAGTTAACATTACTGGTTTGCTTGTATCAAGATTTATTAAGGTAATAAACATTTTTATTATCATATAAAAAAGCACAATGGCATTTAAATCACCAACAAGCATTAGCACAAAACCATTTCAATTTAAAGTGGATGCTAAGTACAATGTTGCACCTACTTATTATCGGAAAATAATTTAACTAAACCAGCTCGTCATAGCTGTGTCTGAAAAAGATTCCTTTCAAGTAAAAGTACCCAACCCTTTTGATCAATACCTAAACCCACCAATTACAGATGATTCAACTGCAAGAAACAAACAAACAAATGTTTAAAACCAGCTTAACTTTGCCATACTATGTTCAACTACTGGCTGCGCTGATTCTTTTACAGACCATTTGTTTCACTCAAACAAACTGATTAGATCTGTGTATCTTTTCCACACGTATTACCAGTTAGCAGAATACTGTCAGAACTCCATTTCCCACTACCTACTGACTCTAGTTTTGACCCGTATAATAACCCTATGGATATGAAAGCGTTTCAACGCATCTGTAATGAATTTAACATTAGGGCATGGGAACATTGTATTATGCTATGAGTCACAAGCAATACCTCCAAGATTACTACCCTGGTTACACTTCATTCTCATCAAAAAGTACAATCTGGTTAGGCTCAATAGAACAGAAACAGTCTAATGCCTGGAGCACATTTAACTTAGACAGAAGTGATGAGTTTACTCAAACAGGAGTCATACGCATTAATGAGTCTATAAGAACGTCTGTGTGGTGTTTACTAGGAGCACAAGCTCAAACAAAATCAAACATCTTTAACGGGAGTGGCAAATTTGAAGCACAAAAACAATTTCTTGCAAACCTGGAAGATGCTATAACTCGGCAGTAGATCTCCAAAAGAGAATACAGCGCTATTAAACATTCTCAAGAATGCCTGATCAAAAGTTGACTTTGTAGTTGGCATTGGGTTATACATGTTGCCATCTGACCTTCAACTTCAAATCGGAACAATAATAAATTATAATAATGAAATAATTGTTGCAAAGGCTGATCAGAAATTAGGACTCAATCAATCAGTAAACTTGGGTCCAACAACCACACATTTACAGACACCGTTGACACTAATAACACCAGTTACATCAGCACCAGCACCAGCACCAACACACATGAGTCAGCGAGAACTGCATTGTTAATAGGCCTTACTGGATTAGGAATATTATTTCTTTACCTGTTTCATTAAATATCCTGCGATTAATCCTCCTACTGTTACCAAAAAGACCCACATATGCTCTGCCATAAACCTGACTACCTTCCCTGCTGTACTGATCAACCAACTGACAACACTCCCTATTATACCAGGCAAAGCATCCATTGCTTTTACAGCCAATTTCTTAAGCAAGTCTGAAATACATGACAACTATTTGTTAACCCATGACTGTAAGTCTTTTGGGTCTGAAGGAGCCAGAGGACCTGGAGATGGACTGCTTGTGCTACCACCACCACCACCAGAGACAGCCAACACAACAGTACTAATAATAAACCCAAGAGCAGTAATTAAACTTGCAATTGTGATTCCCTGCTCTCTGAAAAGTGTTTTCAATCTCTCAGCCAATGTAGTGTCTCATGAAGTATTTTCTGAATAGTTTCTCTAATCATGTTGACCTGTGTTTTCAGTTTTTCTTTCCCAATTTCAACTACTTCTAGCCGTGCTGATCTTTCTATCTGCAAATCCTTTAATCAATGTTATATTTTTTCTTTTATTTCTGTGTCATAATTCTCTTCGTCTGCTTTACCTAGTTTGTTGTTTTCCATTTCTATGTGATTATCAAGCTCACCTAGTTTATCTACATTATTTACCAGTTCACCTCTGATTGTTTGTAGCATTTTATCTAACCCCATTATCTCCCGCACGGACAAAGGAGAGTCATCTATTGTTTTCATAGCCTCATTTATATGTCCAACTGTAAATGACGTTTCTAGTATTACCGTGACTGCTATTTATGGCAGGTTTTTTACTTCTGCCATTTCAATTTCTTGTCCCGTTGGCAACCTTGTTTGCACATCATGAAGAGCACTAACAAGTTGAGGTGGTACCGGGGTACCTCTTACACCCCCAATACCAAGGTACCTTGTCAACCAAGCGTTACCACCGACTTCACCTTTAATTGTACTTAAAGCTCTAAACTTAGCAGGGTTGTTTTTTTGGGGTTAGATGTACTTTTCCTCTGTTTGTTATTACAAATAAGTGACCATTGCTGTCAATATCAAACCGATTAGGGTCTATGATGTGCGGGCGGTTACCTACACTATCATAAAATGAGTTTACTTTGTTTTCTAAAAGTTTGCGGAGTAAACTGAAAGTATTTCTTGTGCCAACCATATCCGTTGTACTATTATCAAAATCATACATATCATCCATTTCAATATCATGATCAAACCCTCTCACTGCCATTGTTTTTATTTATTATTTTTTTGATTTTTGCATAATAAAATGACATTGCATTGTCTTACGGATCAAAGTTAGACCCATACAGAAAACTACGTGAACCTCTAGGTGTTAAGGGCATTAGGCAATCAATTGTTATTACAAACAATCCTAGCACCATAGATCAAAACCAAACTCTTACTGTCAAGTTTCCAAACCTAGGTCCCAGTGATGTTATTGTTCCTGGTACTGCATGCCTTGCTTTTAATAATGAAACTTTATCAGACACAGACGCAAAAGGAACACTAGTTGACAATCTAGGCAGAGCAATTATTAGGATTATTAAAGTTAAACTTGAAGGCCAAGAAGTGTTTAGTCTGGATGATGCTGATGTGCTCTACTGCTACTGTGGCTTACTAGGGAAGAAAGAGAAGACCATGTTTACCAAGGTATACAGTCTAATAATGTTGCCAAACTCAGAATCGACCCAGGAGATAAATCAACAACAGCTGCAAAAGACATTATTTTAACAGAAACATGGAAGTAGCTTTTACATTCCACTTGAATTTGAAATCCTGACAGCACATTTGCCTTATTATCAAGGAGCACTGAATGACTGTCTAAGCTTTGAACTAACCTTCAATGACTACTCCAAAGTTATCAGGTCATCTGACACAGAAACAACATACAAGATCTCAAATGTTTCATTGGAATATGAAATTGTCACACATGCTCATCTAGGTAGTCTTATACAAAATCAATACCAAACAAGATCTCCGATTTATTATGACCGTGTGATAAGACACAGTTTGATGCACAAAGACAAAGGTGATCCAATGTGGAACATCAACTTGAACACACCTGCCAGGTCACTAAAAGGCATTCTTATGTTGTTCGTTGAGCAGAGAAGTCCATTCAAAAGGGAGTCAGAAACATTTTACAATCCAAAGATTACACACTTGTCCTGTACTATTGAAGGGCATCCTAATCAAGTGTATGCTTCAGGCATGCTACATTATCAACACTATGACAAGATCACAAAATATTTTGCAGGTGGAAGAAAAACATCCTAACATGGCATGCAAAGATCTACATCTATATGAAATAAGAATTGATTAATACCTGATAAACAAATATGCATTTTGGCTAGACCTACATAGTACAGATGACAACTACCTACACGGGTCCGGTTGTACTGTCGAAAACGGCAGTGATGGAATCACAATCCAGATACAAAAAAGAGTGAAAAAAATAATATATACCTGTATCTGATTTATGATGCACAACTGAATATCCAAGAAAGCAGACTAAGTGGTCACATGTATTAAAATGATATTCTATTTAAAAATGAACTTGCTGATACTTGACCTGAACTGTGGTTTGTTTTGTGGTGCCACAGGCTGTGGAAAAACTGAATTTGTTCTTGAACTCTTACAAACAAGATATAACCACCATTTTGAAAACATTGTGATATTCTGTCCTACTATCAAACACAACAAAACTTATCACAACCGTTTATTTATTTGGACTGATCACAACATTTACTTAGTCGACCCTGAGAAAAAACTGAATGACTACCTGCAGTATTTTTATAAGCAATTTCAAGGGCAGCCAAGGTTGTTTATAGTTGATGACTGCTCTGCAGAGAAAGACATTGTTAACAAGAGAAACACATTAGCAGAACTTGCCTTTAGTGGCAGACATGCAAACATCAGTGTCTGGATTCTCACTCAAAAATATAATGCTGTACTGAAAGATTTTCGAGAGCAGTTAAAGTTTATCTGCTTGTTTTACTGTAAGGATCATGACAGCTTTGAAGACTGTCTCAGGGAAAGCGATGTAATACCCAACAAACATGAACGAGTCATTGTAAAAAACAAACTGAAATCGACTAAGCATCTAAAGCTTATCTTAAAGACAGATCAGCCCACTGGGTATGGATTAGTGAATTAATTTATACTTTTGTTTTGGTCATAAAAATGACAGATGGACAAACCATTGATATCACAGACTGCTTCAGAGACGTTGTTGATATTAACCTTATATATATTCACGCTCCCTAAGACTTGATATAAAACTTTGAAAACTGACAACAATATACATGACAGGTAGTGTAACGTTCGATATTGAAGATGAACAATCACTAATTGTACAGAGCATAACTGTTGATGTTAAATCACTTACTTTTGAAGTCAATGACACTAACATGTTTGACAATTTTATTATCTTATATAGTGTAATAGTCATATATTTACTTAAACTAAAACTTCCATATGAACGTTTTACAGTTAATAAAACAATATTACACTTGCAGCTCTACTGGCGCCAGCGGTGCCAGAGGTAATATTTTTATATTATTATTTTGTCTGTCAAATAAAAATGATGGACAACACGATCAATGTTACAGACTGCTTAAGATATATCCAGCATTTTGATCAGTTAAGAACAGATTTCAGACAACCAGACATAACGCCAATATCAACATCTGCATTGATACACATGCCATATCATATGACTTTAGAAATATTTGAGAAGCTACCGTTTGTAGAGTACATGCCTGTTGATCTTAAGACACATACCTTTGATGTTGATAATAGCTGGTCTGAAACAGTGTGTGAACAAATATTCAGACATCTATGCAAACTGAATCTGTTTATTGTTGGAGTTACAGTCAATAAAGTGGTATTACACAAGCGGTAATTTTTTGTCTATTTATTATTTTGTCGGACAAATTAAAAGAATGGACAACATCCAAAGTTCGCAAAGGCCTCCAAGCTTAAGAAACGTGTTTCACACAACAAACTTGCCTATATAAAACACTTACAATGTCTATGAATCAATAGAGAACTCTTTTACCATTATACAAGATAATCTTCTTGCTGGTAGTGTAAAAATTCAGGTTGTTGCTAAAATATAATTTAACAAAGTAGATGGTGAAGTGATTGTATCATATATCTCGACAAGACAACACACAGTTAATTCAAAAGGGGAACTGGAGAAAATGTTTAAAAACACACTGTTGCCTGATTTCCTCGAAGCAATTGACAGAGCAAAAATGAAGGGGTCTGGTTGGCATGAAGGATATGTACATGAACTACAACTGAGACAGTCAAGATATCATCCTATATTAGGTAAATCATGGTTGCCACTACCAATTGAGGTTGTTAATATTCAGAACATTGAACACTGTTGTTTTATGTGGTGTGTGCTTGCTAAACTACACTTTGTAAAAACAAAACCTGAACGTGTTTCTAACTACACAAAATTTGTAAATGAACTCAACTTCAATGTTATAGATTTTCCTGTTAAGGTGGAGGACATAGACTTGTTTGAAAAATTAAATCCTGGTATCTCTGTGAATGTATATGTATGGAATAATAACTCTCCTAACATGTTACAACCAATTAGAGCATCACCACTTGCCCCAACCTATGGGCGGTCAGAAGATAAGCATGTTGACATGTTATTAATAAGCCCTGACACCGGTTCTGTCAATGGCGATAACTTTCACTACACAATTATCAAGAGTATGTCATGTCTAATCCACGATCATGTATCAAAACACAATGGAAAAGAAAAATGTTGTAAGAGATGTTTACAAAGGTTTTCCTCTATTGAAGTAGCACATAAGCATGTTCATTGTAGATCGGCTGATGACATTCAAACAATACTTAAGTATCCAGATCCTGGTAGTCATGTATATTTCAAGAACTATGGTAATCAGCAAAAGCTGCCATTTGTATTGTATGCTGATTTTGAATCACTGGTTGTACCATATGAAGGTGCTGTTCCAGAATCCTTACCAAAGACTGTAAAATTGAGTGACCAAGTAGTGTGTTCCTTTGGATACATTATTGTTAGGTCAGATGGTGAGCATACAGAGCCTGTTATCTACAGAGGCAAAAATGCAGCAGCTGAGTTTTTAACAGAAATGAGACAACTGCATAGTAGCGTAGTATATTATCGGGAAAACTGTCAGATGCCTTTGATGATGACAGAAAAAGACAAACTAAATTTTAATACAGTGGAGACATGCTGGATTTGTGAAGAACCCGGGGGGGGGGGGGGGGGGGGGGGGGGTATAAACTTTGCGACCATGACCATATAACTGGGCGTTACAGAGGTGCTGCACATGGTGAATGTAACTTAAAACTAAAAATAGATCCCAAGACATATAAACTGATTATCTTTTTCCACAATCTCAAAGGATATGATTCACACATTATCATGCGTGCTGTAGATGAGTCTTACAAGAACATTAGTTGTATTGCCCAGACACCTGAGAAGTACTTGAGTTTTAGGTTAGTCAACAAATTAGTGTTTTATGACTCAATGCAACATTTGTCTTTAGGGCTTGCTAGTCTGGCAGAAGGTCTGACTGAGTTTCCAATAACAAGTAAATACTTTGAGCCTGAGTTGATCAAGAAAGGAGTCTATCCCTATGAGTACATTGATCACTGGGTTGTGTTTGAGGAAACGTCTCTGACTCCAAAAGAGGCATTTTATTCTACACTAAATGGTAAAGGAATTTCTGACTCTGAATACCAGCATGCTCATGATGCATGGGGTAAACTAGGGTGTCAAACGATTGGTTACTACCATGACCAGTACTTAAAAGGTGGCGTTTGCTTGCTAGCAGACATATTTGAAAGTTAAGGTAAAAAGGTCTTGTTGCACTACAGTCTTGACCCAGCTAGCTACATAACTAGTCCTGGCATGATATGGGATGCATTTTTAAAATCCATTAAGATACAGATAGACCTGCTGTCTGATTGTATGATGGTTGACATGGTGGAACGCGGATTGAGGGGAGGCATAAGTATAGCCACAAACAACTATGCCAAAGCTAACAACAACTATCTTGACGGCTATGATGACCTTGACTTTGACCTTGAGGGGTCAAGGTCGTCAAGGTCACGGTCATATATTACGTACTTGGACGCCAATAATTTGTATGGGTTCACGATGACCGAGTTATTGCCCTTGAAAAACTTTCATCTGCATGATTTGTCACAGTGTGATATAACATACTTAACAAACTGTATTGACTCATGATTGGAATCACAAAAAGGGTTGGATCTTTGAAGTCGACCTGCACGATTACCACGATGATTATCCATTAGCTGTTGAGAAAATGTCTTTGACGGGGTGAGGGGGTGGGGGGTGGAAAGAAGACAATAAACTTGTGCCAAATTTGAATGAAAATTCAATTACATCTGTATCACCTCGTACAGTTTTACATCAGACATGGGTTAATACTAAAGAAAGTTCACAGAGGCATTGGATTTGATCCATGTGTGCTTTCAAGAAAGATTACATAATGAAAAACACAACCCTTCGTGCAAGGGACCATAAAACTGCATTTGACAAAGACTTCTTTAAGCTTATGAACAATGTCTGTTTTGGCAGAACGATTGATTGATTGTACATTGCTTAACGTCCCGACAGCAACAAGGCTTTCTCAGGACGTGCCTGCACTGCTTGTGAAAAAAAAAAAAAAACCCAACTAAACAGAACATTGAATGTATGTCGCCAGCCGGTCAAACACATTAAATAAACCTAACACATGGGGCCTAAATAAAGCTAAGACCATTTAGCAACACACATCCAATATCAAGAGCTACAGGCAGTGCAGACAGTAGGGAGAGTTTAAAAAAGGCAAATACAGGTGAATGGACCTCGGGTAGACAGAAACACATGCCCCAGAATAGAGAGAAAACCCCACCCTGTGGGGCTGACCAGGGTGACCCTGGGAACTAAAAAATACCTAATGGGAAATCCACATCACTGTAAAGATGTGAGATTAGTCACAACTGAATCAGGTGCAATTAAACTTACAGGTAAGCCACAATACACAGGGAATAAAGAGTTTCATCTGTCATTGAATGCAGTGACACTCAATGTTTTTTGGGTTAAACTGGACAAGCCAGTATTTATTGGTATGGCAATATTTGAGTTATCAAAATTATTAATGCTTGAATTTTACTATGATTACTTTAAACCAAAGTATCCTGACAGCCGACTGTTATATACTGACACTGAATCTATGATCATAGATGTGCCTACTGAAGACTTTTACAGGGCTTCCATTTTAGTGCGTCTGTGCGTCTATGATGCATTAAAACTCAAAATCACATACTGAAAATGTAACTAAGGGGTAGTCAGATGCACTAAAATTCAGTGCATCTGCGTCCGAGACGCATCATCCTTGCGCCACCATGCGTAACCTAACAGAGGTAGGTGACAGTCATTCTATTTTTAGTGACGAGTTGGTTCGTTTAGCCGCTCGCTATGGGTTGCGGCTGCGATCAGAATCACCCAGACTCCGGGGTCCATGCGAGTGTAACTGGATGGGCAAACTGTGGTGTCAGCATGTTATTACAACAAGCGTGCTACATGTTATTACAACGTGCATGCTACTTGCTGTGACGTCACTATAATACTATTATGGGATACCACACTGTGTGTTTGACTTTCGATCCTGAATGAAGTTGCAAATGGCGGAGAAAAAAGCAAAGAAAGCTGGAATGCTTCAGATTCTTCAATCCGACACCGTGTGATCGTCACAATGATAATCGCAGACGCTTAGAAGAAAGTTGCAGTGCACTTCGACACCGCTGTTTCCATGGACAAGCGACAGTACCAGAAATGATACCCGTGGGCCGTGTTTGGCCCCGCCACTGCGGCTATTTGCAGTTTTCAGAGTTCATGGCTGTGTGTATTTCCATGGCTAAAGCACGACGGCACACGATGACGTGCACAATGTGCATGGAGGCAAACTCAAAAAGCAAGTCCAGAAATTTGAACAGAAATAAGTTTGTCAGTTTTTTTTTTATCATGGTCGATTCATCTTCTGATACACAGGTATTAGGCAAAAGCTCTCAAATTGGAAAGATACGTCTTTCAGGTTAAATGGGTTGAACTGACCAACTTTTAAGTAAATTAGATCTCTCTCTCTCTCTCTCTCTCTCTCTCTCTCTCTCTCTCACACACACACACACACACACACACACACACACACACACACACAGAGAGAGAGAGAGAGAGAGAGAGGAGAGAGAGAGAGAGAGAGAGAGAGAGAGAGAGAGAGAGAGAGAGAGAGAGAGAGAGAGAGAGAGATTGTACATTGCTTAACGTCCCGACAGCAACAAGGCTTTCTCAGGACGTGTAGAGAGAGAGAGAGAGAGAGAGAGAGAGAGAGAGAGAGAGAGAGAGAGAGAGAGAGAGAGAGAGAGAGAGAGAGAGAGAGAGAGAGAGTTTAGACAGTCAGACTTTGGTTGTCAATCTGCATTCAGCAGAAAAGGCTATATTCTCTGTTACAATACATTATCAAAATTAATGATCATACAGATAAATACATATATGTGTTTTTCTGTGAGAGAGAGAGACGGTGAGGGAGACAGGAGTTTGCTCGATAGCTCAACAGTTAAAAAAATCAGTGGAAAAGACACACACACACACTGTCACAACAAATTTAAATAGGAGAGAGTGAAATGAGTTAAGTTATTAAAAAAAACCAAAACATACAGATGATGCAGTTTTTGGCTCACGTGCAAAGCAAAAGTGAGTCTGTGTTTTGGGCCAGTGGTCGTCTGTCCGTTGTCTGTCGTCCGTCTGCCGTCATCTGTGGTAAACTTTAACGTTGGCATTTTCTCCGAGACTATTCAAGCCACATTCCTCAAACACCAAGGATACTTTGTTGTAAGACCTTTCTAAACATACCAATTTGAGTGACCTCTCACAAAGGTCAAGGTCACAGGGTATCAGGAAATAGGACCCATATAGCTATATTCTGACATAATTTTTTTTTTCAAATACTATTCACAACTTCAAACCCAAACTTGGTACAAAGATACCTGATGGTAAGACCTTTCTATACGTACTAATTTGGTTGATCCCTCAGAAAGCTCAAGGGTCACAAGAGCTCAGTAAATAGGTGAAAAATAGTCATATTTTGACAAAAGTTGTTTTTTCTCAAACACTATTCACAACTTCAAACCCAAACTTGGTACAGAGATACCTGATAGTAAGACCTATCTATGCATACTAATTTATATGACCCCTCGGAAAGGTCAAGGGTCACAAGCGCTCAGGAAATAGGTGAAAAATAGCCATATTTTGACAAATGTTTTTTCTCAAATACTATTCACAACATTAAACCCAAACTTGCTATAATAATAATAATAATAATAATGAGTATTTATATAGCGCTTAATCTTACTCAAAAGCTCTAAGCGCTTTACAATCTGTACACAAAAATAAAAATACAATGACATATGCACATAACAAACAAAGCACAATGCCGGAACACACCACTTTTACAATAAACTAAACAACAATACATACATACATATTGCTACAGAGATACCTGATGGTAAGACCTATCTATGCATACTAATTTGGATGACCCCTTGGAAAGGTCAACGACAGGCTGACAAATGTGTGTAAAATGCTGATTTTTATTTATAAAATTGTAGGTGTTCCCAAATTTTTGCAAAATTTTTTCAACCAAATTTGGTACAAAGATAGGTGATGTGAAAAGACCTTCCTATGCATACTAATTTAGTCGACTCATCACAAAGGTCAAGGGTCAACGGGGTTGACAGATTTGTGAAAAATGCTTACATTTTCAGAAAACGTGGATTTTGCTGCTGCAGAAGCCAGCCCTTGTCACGAAGGTCACACATGTAAATCGGTCATACACGTGAGCCACAATGGCTTTGCCTTTCTTGGTTTAAAATAAATTTGCGGACCCTCTATTATGCTCAGATGGGGGTCTCTGTACCCTCTAAAATTTATACCCTGGGGTCTGCAGACCCTCTAACCTGTTGTGAAAACAGAAGCCCTGCTTTTATGAAGACATGAAAACAGAGTTGCATATGTTTGACACATATGATTATCCTAAGGATCACCCACTGTACAGCACACAAAACAAGAAAGTGCCTGGAAAGTTTAAAGATGAACTAAATGGAGTACCTATACTTGAGTACGTTGGACTGAGATCAAAAATGTATTCCACACTGCACCAGAAAGGCAGTCAGTCTAAAGCAAAAGGTATTAAAAAATAAAAAAACAGCGATAAAAAATAAAGAAACCTGTCATGAACACTATAAGCAAGTTTTAGATGGAGCACTAATGCCTGATTATCCAAACAAGACACTGAGGTCAAATAAACATAATTTGAAATGATCCAAACACATAAAAAATCACTTGCAGTAGGAGACACAAAACGTGTATTTCACAGTAAGGAAAAGGCTTATGTACCTGGGCATTACAGGATTAAGTTATCTGAAGAAATTTGTGATGAACTGATTGATGAACTAATTGTTGAAATTGTTAAAAATGAGTAACCATGTCCAGTGGAATAATCTGTAATTCTTCTCTGACAAATGCCCTCTGTGGGGCAGGCTCATATAGATAATAATCGATGGGTTGCTGGGGACTATTCTTTTATATTGTGAACAGATATAGACCATATTGGATCAGTTGCCTTGTATCATTTTCTACCTCACTGGGTTGATACAAATATCTCACCTGTTTCATAACAAACTTGTGTCAGGTGTCAGCGGTGCTATTGTTTTTAGCCTTGGCCCCAGTGGCATTGTTTTTAATTTAATAACATCAGCAGGTTTAAAATGACCCTCGTTATTCATTGCTTTTATCACAGATGGTAATCTTTTAACCCACTCAGTGTTACGTGTGTCATGCATGAGTTCCGTAGAATACTGGTAACTGAAAAGTGTCTCTGAAAATTGTTTGTTAAAGTTCTCAACAATTGTCTGAGACCCGTGTACACCCGGTATGCCGCATTTAACCAATACACCATGCTTCACAAATAATTGATTAACGGCACCTTTGAATTCACTTTCATCATCGACTTGAACAAGCCTAGGGTATTTCAGAGGACCATGACTATAAATCGATGATAACGCTGTCACTACAGTGGCAGAGTTTTTGTCAGTTATAGGTTCAGCGTCCTTGAACCTCGACGCAATATCAACAACAGTCAGTGCATACTTGAATCGTTTTTTCTTATTGTGCCATGTGGAAGAAACAGGAGATCCATTTGGTTGTGTGTCATTAGGGGTGGTGTTCTCAAGGTGTGGTCTTATTATTTTCCTGGGCCCAGGTAAATATATTTGCCAAATGGCTTGTTTTTGGAGCCTCTGTTTTACCTGCTCGAGTGTAACATCACTGACTACAGCAGCAGACAATTTCTCTATTGCAGTTTTTCCTTTCCAGTAGCCAAACGGGGATTAATATATTTTCAATAGTTTAGCCCCCAGGTTGTCATCAGTGTTTGTCATTTCTTTTGGCAAGAAAATGCCTGTGAAATAAACAAACGTCATACCTACTAGAACGAATATTATTTCTCCATTTCTTTGTTGTGGGCTGGGTTGGTAGTAGACAAAAAGCTCTGGTTGTGGGATGGTCATGTCTTCGCCAGTAACAAGGTAGTATTCATTGATAGCTTCATCAACATTTAAAACTGTATGCTGTGCATGGCCTTCCAGTCTGAGTTTTTCATTGATGAAATCAAGTTTCTCTATTCTTTGTTGTTCCTAATCTTGTTCAGCCTGTGCTAATTTTTCTGATGCTTTATTGTGATGCCTCATTTCTTCCGCAGATTCCTCCTTACTCTCTTTTGAAAAGAGATAATTTGACCCACTAAAAGCCAATGCACTAACAGCACCACCCATGATAACAGCCAATGTTGCCATATTTTTATTTACATAGATACATTTTCTGGAATAATTCCTTGTTTGACACAAAGTATTTTGGAGCAATCGACGCTGTTAAAACTCAACTAGCATAGCACTGTCCTCAAAATCTAGTTTACCCAGGTCTGCAGAATGCATTTTGAGAAGACTCCACCCTAGCATAGTGTAAGTTACTGCAAGTAAACTTATAATGGCAGAGTGATAGACTTGGTGCTTCTTTGGGTCGCTCATTTTCTTATGCTACAAAAATTAAAATAATAATTTTATTTGCTGCATGAAAAATGGATTGAAAGGTTTTGGCGCTGCTGGTCACGTGGCAACATTTTGTTTTGTTTTTGGAGTTTCTGGTTTTTTGGATACTGAGTTTGTGGTTTGTATTTTTGCCAACTATATATTTTTTATTTCAGGTTTAGACTGAGTTGTTAATCTCTCAATTTGTTGAGGGGGTGAGGGTGGGAGTAATGACACTGGTGCTGGGGCCGGTGCTGTTGACGGTCCTGGTGGTGGGTCAGTTATATGAGCCTTTTCTGTTAACGTCTGAAGATGTAATTTTTTTTGCCTGTTATATTCAGCTAATCTGTTTCCCGCCTCAACCCTGCCTGGCTTTTAACCTTGGTCACTGCTTGAACCTGCGTCGAAAGGGCTCGGTTGTAGAGTCGTCTGAGTGTCATCTATTTTCTTCTGCTTTAAAATTATAATTTTAGAAAAATCAATATGACTCCCAGTAATAAGCAAGGTTACCACAGGTGCAAGGTAATTTCCAAACTTGTAAAACATAAGGCATGCTAATTTGCTGATTGAACTTGAAACAATAGGATTGCTTTCGAGATCATGTGATAGACTGACAGTATCGACAGGTAGGAAGTGACTAACAGCTTTTGTGTATAGGCACACAAGAGATTGACTTAAGTCATGGGTCATTAGTGAACCAAAATGATTTTCATACTTAACATGTAGTTTAATTATCTCCTGAACAGTGAGTGTGTTGATTTCTTCTGTTGTGTACTGTTTTCCGAGATAAGCTTTTGATTTTCCAGAAACAACTACAGAGAGGAGACGTTTTTCTGAGTCTAAGTCCTTATTCTCTACAGTGCAGATATTGTTTAGAAGAAGTAATTCATCTTGATTCATTTTATAATGTAATATATTAATTTTTGAAGCTATAATTAATCTCGTAAAATACACTTCTAGTGTCAATTATGCAATACCAAAAGCGGAAGGCTAGGATAGCCGGTTTTCGATATGAACAGCTGATAACTGATTTGAAAATGGCTGAGTGCATCGGAAAGGTAAAGGCTGTGGCTGTTGTTATTCTAAATAGCCTTGTTTTAAAGATCGATGCGGCATTATTAATTTAGGTGATCTGAAAATCTCTTTTTACTGAGTGCAATAAAAGGGGCCCGGGTTTCTTGAGAGCTGTAGCCATATGGGCGTTGATTGCCTTAAATGGCTAATTAATTAGGTGCAAATTAAGACAATGGATGAGTGGTCCGGGAATCTCTATATTCCTATCTCTTTTAACTCCTCTCACCCAAACTGCAACGCCAACAGGACCGTTGGTCGATCTGGCTTACGGTTTAGCGATCCTGTTGTCGACTGATCAGGTCATTAGTGAGGTTTCGTTTGCACGAACGACTACAACAACGAAGGGATGTGAAACCGCGGTCGATATAATTAGCTTGTACCATAAGCATAGACAACGCTCGTCTGGGCCCAAGAGAATCCTCTTGGAGATGCTGGAGTATTGTATATGTTTATAGAACCGTTCATGACCACTTTTGCATAGATAGCATCCGCACACTATATTTCCTAGTCTTACCGCGCTAAGCTTTGTGGGATATCCTAGTATACCGCTCCAATTCGGGGAGATTTGGTCTTTGTCCAAGTCATGAAAACAGATTCCAAACCAGATGCTTTTCACTCGCTGTACAAACATTTTACTTCTAACATTTTCCTATTTTCAAACACATGATGTTACGGACTATTCTACGGTTGTCAAGAAGGTTTATCTTTACATCGTTGCCCGTGCAATGTTAGAAACAAGAGCCTAAGCGCGCAAACGTTAGCACTGGATGTCCGAACGTCACCGTGTGTGGACTACATTCTGTGGACGTTTTTGTTCTGGTGACGCAGTTTATTTGGCAAAAACTACATTCATAACATTAACATCATGGACTTCCCATATAATTTGACTCTCATCTCACACTATTCAGATGACGCTTCGTTTTGTGTCCCAAATTTTGACGTCACACATGTATCCATTTGTTGTGCGAATTTCCACGGTCCAGGGGCTGGTTGCACAACAAGGTTCCATGTAGGTCCCATGGAAAATGGTGGTGAAAGGAACAACTCCGCATTTTGCTGAGTCATTCAAGAGATGTTAAACTATTCGATGAGAGCATTTGTTTTCGTATAATCTGTATCAGTATTATGCAGTGAATGAAAGGAGTGAAACGTAGCACAGTGCTTTTATAGTTGGAAATGAAATCAAAGACCAGATATTGTAAGCTACAATCAGACAAATGCAATGGTCATTTCTCTACACCTAACCTGATTCTAACTGTTATTAGCGCTGCTCGGAACAACTGTAACGTTTCCATGCAAATTTATCTGTTAAGCTGCGGTTCCATAAGCATGAATCCGATACGAATATGACCCGAACCAGATGCGGTGATGCAATTTTACTTTAAAAAATTGCGTCATTTTCGTTCCATGCTGGATACGAATTCGTTTCAGCATCGGGCATATGGAAACACACAAACACAAAAAGGACTTGCAGGGACTTTTCTGTTTCGGATCCGGTTCGGATTGGGATTGAGTTCGTATCGGATTCGTGTCTGTGGGTCGTTCACCTTAGTCTAAAATGCGTCCGACTATGTTGTCACTAAGTTCAGATTTTAGCTGACAGAGTCTGACGGCTAGATGGGTAGTGTTCCTTTTCCCCAGCAACAGAGAAAGAGGTCGTGGAGCTTGTTGTGCAGTGCTGGGCCTCCATGTTTCCAGATCTCTGGAGAGATAGATAAGTAGACAGGTGATGGACACCCTCCCCCCAATCTATAGATTTATTTGATCCTCTCTGTATTTAGACAAACCCACTCGACCAATTACCGCCAATACCTTTATTACCTAGCCATTTTAGTTCCACTCCAGAAATCATTCAAGCTACGTTTTTTGATCAGCTACCAACCTGTGATTATTAAGCCAGATCCCCCACCTAACCTAAATTATTAATGCTGTCATTGACTTTTTTAAGCAAAATTATTATATTACATTATAAAATGAATCAAGACGAATTGCTACTTCTAAGTGATATCTGTGCTGTAGAGAACAAAGACTTAGACTCTAAAAATCAAAGGCTTATCTCTGTTGTTGTTTCTGGAAAATCAAAAGCTTTTCTCGGTAAACAATACATGACAGAAGACATAGAATCCCTTACTGCTGATGAGCTAATTAAACTAAATTCTAAATATGAAAATCACATTGCTTCACTAATGACACGTGATTTGAGTCGATCTCTTGTCTGCCTATACACAAAAGCTGTAAGTCACTTCCTACCTGTTGATAGTGACAGCCTTTCACATGATCTAGAAAGCAATCCTATTGTTTCAAGTTCAATTGGCAAATTAGCATGTGTCATGTTTTACAAGTTTGGGAATTACCTTGCACCTGCTGTAACCTTACTTGTTACTAGTAGTCATATTGATTTTTCTAAAATAAATTTTAAATTAGAAGAAAATGGACGAGACGACTCCACAACAGAGCCATGTCTTGACACAGGTTCAAACAGTGACTAAGACTAAAAGCCCAGGTCGAATAGAGGCAGGAAAAAAATTAGCCGAATGGAACAGGCAAAAAAAATTACAGCTTCAAGCGCAAACAGAAAAGGCTCATGTGACTGACCAGGCGTCAACACCTTTAGGACCAGTGTCACTACCGTCACACCCTCATCAAAGTGAGAGACAAACAACTAAGTCTGACCCTGACCCCGGCCCTCAATCAACAAAATATATAGTTGCCGGATTTGTTGTCGGATTTGGTTACGTAGGTTATCAATTATATAAAAAATACAAACCACAGACTCGTACAGTGACCAAAAAATCAGACACTCCAAAAACAAAACCAGAAGTCGCCACATTACCAGTAACACCCAAAGCCGTTGACCCATTTTATATGCAGTAAATAAATTTATTATTTTAATTTTTCTTGTATTAGAAAATGAGCGACACAAAGAACTTAATGAACCTTGTCTATCACTCTGCTGTAATAAGTGGACTATCAGTAGCTTATTCTATGCTGGGAAAAAGTCTTCTCAAAATGAAATCAGCAGACCTTAGTAAATTAGACTTCGAAGACAGTGCTAAGCTAGTAGTTGTTATAACAGCATCGATTGCAACAAAAGATTTTCTAGTCAAGCAAGGAATTATTCCAGAAAATATTTCTATGTAAATAAAAATATGGCAACTATAGCTGTCATGATTGGTGGTGCAGTTATTAACGCATTAGCTTTTAGTGGATCAAACTATTTCTTTTCAAAAGTTAGTAAAGAAGAATCAGCAGAAGAAATGAAGCGACACAATGAGGCATCTGAAAAACTAGCTCAAGCTCAACAAGATTATGAAAAGCAAAGAATTGAAAAACTTGATTTTATTAATGAAAAACTAAAACTTGAGGGTCACGCACAGCATACATTTTCAAATGTTGATGACGCGATCAAAGAATACTATCTTGTAACTGGTGAAGACATGTCTATTCCACAACCAAAACTTAGTGACTACTACCAACCAAGCCCAGAACAAAGAAATGGAGAAATAATATTTGTTTTAGTAGGAATGACATTAGTATATTTTACAGGAGTTTATATTGCTAGAAAAAATGGCAGACGCTAAACTATCAAAAATATATTACTCCCCAATTGGCTACTGGAAAGGGAATACTGCAGTAAAAAAATTACATGCTGCTGTGGGTGGAGATGTCAACCAAATAAAACAGTGGCTTAAAAAACAGGCAATTTGGCAAATATATCTTCCTGCTCCAAGAAAAATAACAAGGCCTCATTTTGAAAACACATCACCTAATGACACACACCAAATGGACCTCCTGTTTCTTCCGAATGACACAATAAGAAAGAAACGATACAAGTATGCATTAACTGTTGTTGACATAGCTTCAAGGTATAAGGATGCAGAACCCATAACTGACAAAAAAGCTGTAACAGTGGCCACTGCATTATCAAAAATATATAGTCGAGGTCCTTTAAAATACCCTAGGCTTGTGCAGGTTGATGATGGGAGTGAATTTAAAGGGGCTGTTAATCAGTTATTTGCAAAGCATGGAGTGCTAGTGCGGCGAGGCATACCGGGCTTGCATAGATCACAGGCTATTGTAGAAAACTTTAACAAGCAATTATCAGAGAGACTTTTTAGCTATCAGTATTCTAAGGAACTCATGCATGACACACGTAACACTGAGTGGGTTAAAAGATTACCGTCTGTAATAAAAGCAATGAATAATGAGGGTTACCCTAAACCTGTTGATGCTATTAAATTAAAAACAATACCGTCAGAAATAAAAGCAATAACACCTCCAGACACTAGCTTGTTTACAAAACAGGTAAGATATTTGTATCAACCAGGTGAAGCTGAGAATGACGTTAGACGTAGGGCAACTGATCCAATTTGGTCTACATCTGTTCATAATATAAAAAAAATAGTTCCTTCAGCTAATGCAACAATATATTATCTGTATGAGCCTGCACCCCAGAGGGCATTTGTTAGAGAAGAATTACAGATTATTCCCACAGACACTGTTACTCATTTTTAACAATTTCAATTCATCAATTAGTTTATCAAACAGTTCATCAGCTATTTCTTCAGATAACTTGAGTCTGTAATGACCTGGTGCATAAGCTTTCTCCTTACTGAAAAACACTCGTTTCGTGTCCCCTACTGCTAGAGACTTCTTTTGTGTTTGAATCATTTCAATATTGTGTCTATTTGACCTCATTGTTTTGTTTGGATAATCAGGCATCAGTTCTCCATCTAACACTTTCTTATAATGTTCATGTCGAATGTCTTTATTTTTTATTGCTGTTTTTTTAATTCCTTTGGCTTTGGATTGACTTCCCTTTTGATGCAGTATAGAATACATTTTTGATCTCAGTCCAACATACTCAACTATAGGCACACCATTTAGTTCATCTTTAAACTTACCAGGCACTTTCTTGTTTTGTGTGTTGAACAGTGGATGGTCTTTAGGGTAGTCAGACGTGTCATACATGTGTAGTTCTGTTTTCACGTCTTCATAAAAGTCTTCAGTACACACATCAATGATCATAGAGTCAGTGTCAGTGTATAGCAGACGACAGTCAGGATACTTTGGTTTGAAGTAATCATAATAAAATTCAAGCATTAATAATTTTGACAACTCAAGAATAGCCATACCTATAAATACTGGCTTGTCCAGTTTAACAATCTTTTTTTTGAGTGACACTGCATACAATGATGAATGAAATTCTTTGTACCCTGTGTACTGTGGCTTGCCTGTAAGTTTAATTGCACCCGATTCAGTTGTAACCAGTCTCACATCTTTTCTGTGATGAGGATTTTCCATTGTCTTACCAAAACAGGCATTGTTCATAAGCTTAAAGAAGTCTTTGTCAAATGCAGTGTTGCCGTCTCTCGCACGAAGGGTTGTGTTTTTCATTATGTAATCTTTCATAAAAGCACTCTGATCAAATTGAATACCTCTGTGAACTTTCTTTAGTACTAACCCATGTCTGATGTAAAACTGTAACAAGCGATAGTGACAAACGTAATTGAATTTGTCGTTCAAATTTGGTACAAGTTTGGTGTCTTCTTTTTTCCCCGTCATACTTATTTTCTCAACTGCTAATGGATAATCATTATGGTAATTGTGTAGGTGGTGTGGATACTCAAGGTCGACTTCAAAGATCCAACCCTTTTCATCATTTTGACCTCGATCCATAATATATTTTGTTAATTTTTTTATACCATACTGTGACAAATCATACAAACAAAAGTTTTTTAATGGCAACATTTCACACATTGCAAATCCATACAAATTATTAGCATCTAAGTACGTAATAAATGACCTTGACATTGAGGGGTCAAAGTCGTCAAGATATTTATTATTTGCCTTTGCATAATTGTTTGCTGCTAGACTAATTCCTCCCCTCAATCCACGTTCCACCATTTCACCCATCGTACGATCAGACAACAGGTCTATAAATATCTTACTGGATTTCAAAAATGCATCCCATGTCATGCCAGGACTAGTTATGTAACAAGCAGGGTCAAGCTTGTAGTGTAATAGACCCTTTTCACGGTAACTTTCAAATACGTCTGCTAGCAAGCAAACATCGGCCTTTAAGTATTGGTCATGGTAGTCACCAATAGTTTTGCACCCTAGTTTTTCCCATGCATTAAGTGCGTGTTGGTATTCAGAGTCAGAAATGCCTTTTCCAGTTAGTGTAGAATAAAATTTCTCTTTTGGTGGCAGTCTTGTTTCCTCAAACACAACCCACTCACTGATGTACTCATACGGATACACACCTTTCTTAATCAAGTCTGGTTCAAAATATTTACTTGTTATTGGATACTCAGTCAGTCCTTCTGCCAGACTAGCAAGACCTAAAGACAAATGTTGCATGGAGTCATAAAATGCTAATTTATCTAACCTAAAAGTCAAGTATTTCTCAGTTGTCTGGGCAATACAACTAATTTTTTTGTACGACTCGTCTACAGCCTGCATGATAATGTGTGAATCATATCCCTTCAGATTGTGAAAAAAGATTGGTAACTTGTATGTCTTAGGATCTATTTTTAATAACAAGTTACAATTATTATGTGCAGCTCCTCTGTAACGCCCAGTTATGTGATCATGGTCACGAACTTTATCACCCTCTAAAGGTTGTTCACAAATCCAACACATCTCAGCTGTATCAAAATTATGTTTGTCTTCTTCTGTCATAACCAAAGTCTTTTGACAATTTTTCAAATAATCAAATACCTTGTTATACAGTTGTCTCATTTCTGACAAAAACATAGCTGATGCATTTTTTCCCCTGTAAATAACAGGTTCTGAATGCTGACCGTCTGACATAACAAAAATATACCCGAAAGAACACACCACTTGGTCACTCAATTTTATAGTCTTTGGTAATGAATCTGGAACAGGACCATCATATGGAACAACCAGTGATTCAAAATCAGCATACACTACAAACGGTAGCTTTTGCTGATTTTTATAGTTACAAAAATGTACTTTAGTACCAGGCTCTGGATACTTAAGTACTGTTTGTACGTCATCAACAGACCTACAATTTAAAACATGTTTATTTGCTACTGCAATAGAAGAAAACCTTTGTAAACATTTTTTACAAAATTCCTGTTTACCATCATGGTTTGTTGTATGATGAATTAGTCTTGACATACTTCTGATAATTGTGTAGTGAAAGTTATCACCAGCTTATTAGTAACATGTCAACATGCTTATCTTCTGACTGTCCGTAGGTTGGGGCAATTGGTGACACTCTAATTGGTTGTAACTTGTTCTCAGAGTCATTATCCCATATATACACGTTTACAGATATACCAGGATTTAGTTTTTCAAACAAGTCTATATCCTCTATTTTAACAGGAAAATCTATACCACTGAAGTTGAGTTCGTTTACAAATTTGGTGTAGTTAGATACACGATCAGGTTTTATTTTTACAAAATGCAGTTTAGCAAGCACACACCACATAAAACATAAATTATCATTGTTTTGAATATTGACTACAGCCTTTTTGTTTGCAACCTCTGCCGGCAGTGGTATCCATGATTTGCCTAAAATAGGATGATATCTTGACTGCTTTAGTTGAAGTTCAAGTACATAACCTTCATGCCAACCAGATCCACTTATTTTTGCCCTATCAATTGCTTCAAGGAAGTCAGGCAACAATCTTTCTCTAAACACTCTTTCTAATTCTCTTCTCGAATTAACTGTGTGTTGTCTCGTTGAAATATATGAAATAATAACTTGTCCAGATTCCCTTCTAAATTCTATTTTCGCAACAATCTGAATCTTTATACTACCAGAAAGAAGATTTTCTTGTATTACGGCAAAAGATCTTTGTATCGATTCATATACATTAAAATAATTAGATATAGGTAAGTCAATTGTGTGAAACACGTTTCTTAATCTTTGATGGTTGTCCATCTTTTTTATTTGTCCGACAAAAAAATAAATAGAAAATTATATAATGAAAATGGCACTTTATTGACTAAAATCTATATAATAGACAAAATTAATCACCAACTAATAAGCCACTTCATTGATATGTCTTCTGTGGTATCATTTTCAAGCTTTTGCATGTGTAATATCGTTTTACTGACAGTAAAAAATTTAACATTTTTATT
This sequence comes from Semisulcospira habei, assembly GCA_036245525.1. NCBI lineage: Eukaryota > Metazoa > Mollusca > Gastropoda > Semisulcospiridae > Semisulcospira > Semisulcospira habei. The sequence continues at coordinate 247,278,270 of BTPG01000001.1, forward strand.
TTCTTTTTTTATTTGATAGTATATGTTTAAACACATAATCTTAAACCAGTCAGATTTAGCATCATAAACTAAAAAATTTGCTGTCCTATTATTATAAAGTGGAAAAGTATTAGAATATCCAAGATAAAAACTATATGTCATGTACATCTTCATCGGTGATGGGAGTTCTGAAAAAGGGCGTCTAACTTGTGTTTTTAAGTCACTAATAAGCATAAAATCCCTGAAACTCGATGTAATATCCATGAATTTACCAATAGGCCAATTTTGATCCTCTTGTCCGTCCATCATTTTTTATAGACAAACCAAAAAGATAAATTAATTTACTAACCCATACCCTGTGGGCTGATCTGTCTTTAAAATGAGCTTTAGATGCTTAGTTGATTTCAGTTTATTTTTTACATCATCACGTTCATGCTTATTTGGAATGACATCGTTTTCTCTGAGACAGTCTTCGAAGCTGTCACGATCCTTACAGTAAAATAAACATATAAACTTTAACTGTTCTCGAAAATCTTTCAGTACAGCATTATATTTCTGAGTGAGAATCCAAACACTGATGTTTGCATGTCTGCCACTGAAGGCAAGTTCTGCTAATATGTTTCTCTTTTTGACAATGTCTTTCTCTGCTGAGCAATCATCAACAATAAATAAAGTTGACTGTCCTTCAAATTTCTTGTAAAAATACTGTAGGTAGTCATTCAGTTTTTTCTCAGGGTCAACTAAGTATATGTTGCTGTCAGTCCAAATGAATAAACGATTGTGATAAGCTTTGTTGTGTTTGATTGTAGGACAAAATATCACAATGTTTTCAAAATGATAAAGGTACCTTGTTTGTAAGAGATTAAGAACAAATTCAGTTTTTCCACACCCTGTAGCACCACAAAATAAACCACAGTGTGGGTCTAATGTCATCAAGTTCATTTTAATACACAATATAATTAATATATGTGTCCACTTAGTCTGCTTTCTGAAATATTTAGTTGGGCATCAAAAATTAGATACAAATATATATTTACTGCTCCAGCTGTTTCAACCTTTTTTTGTATCTGAATTGTAATTCCATCACTACCATTTTCGACAGTACGACCTGATCCATGTAGATAGTCATCATCCGTACTACGCAGATCTAGCCAAAGTGCATACTTGTCTACCAGATATTGAGCAATTCTTACGTCATACATATGCAGATCTTTAGATACTATGTTTGCTGGTTTTTCTCTAATCCTTCCACCTGCAAAATATTTTAGGATCTCACCATATTGTTGATAAGGTAGCATACCTGAAGCATACACTTGATTAGGACGGCCTTCAATAGTACAAGACAAATTAGTAATCTTTGGATTATAAAATGTTTCTGGAGTAGGAGCATATGGATTTGCTGGTTGAACAAACAACATAAGAATGCCTTTCAGTGACCTAGCAGGAGTGTTTAGGTTGATGTTCCAAATCTGATCACTTTTGTTTTTATTAATTAAACTGTGTCTTATCACACGGTCATAATAAATTGGTAGTCTTGACTGGTACTGATTTCGAATGAGGGTAGCTAGATGAGCATGTGTTACAATTTCATATTCTAAGGAAATGTTAGTGATCTTGTATGATGCATGAATATCAGTTGATTTAATAACTTTTGAGTAGTCATTAAACATTAGCTCAAAACTCAGACGGTCATTTAGTGCTCCTTGGTAATAAGGTAAATGTGATGTTAGGATTTCAAATTCAAGTGGAATGCAAAATCTATTACCATATGTATCTGCCACAATAACATCAGCAGCAGATGTTGTTGATTTGTCTCCTGCATTTATTCTGAGTTTAGTAATATTATCAGCCTCTATACCTTGATAAATACGGTCTTCTCTTTCTTGACTTGTAAGCCAAAGGTCTTTGTAACAGTAGAATACATCAGCATCGTCAAGACTAAACACTTCCTGACCTTCAAGTTTAACTTTAATATTTTTAATAATTGCTCTACCTATGTTTCAAACTAGTGTTCTGTTCACATCTGTTGTTGCTGAAAGTTCAATATTAAATGCAAGGTTAGCAGTATCAGGAACAATAACATCATTGGGACCCAGGTTAGGAAACTTAACAATAAGGGTTTGGTTCTGGTCTATAGTACTAGGATTGTTAGTGATGACAATTGATTGTCTAATACCTTTAACACCAAGAGGTTCACGTAGTTTTCTGTGTGGGTCTAACTTTGATCCGTAGGTTGATGTCATTTTTATTATGCACAAAAAAATTAAATTAATAAAAACAATGGCAGTGGGAGGATTTGGTCATGACAATATTGAAATGGATGACATTAATGTCTCTGATAATAGTGCAATAGATATGTCTGGTACAAGTAATACTTCTTTTTTACAACAGGAACTTTTACAAAGTAAAGTTAACTCGTTTTATGATAGTGTTGGTGAGCGTCCATATCAAATAGATCCTAATCAGTTTGAATATGAAAAAGGACATTTATATTTAAAAACTGTTGACAAAGGAAAAATACAATTGACTAACAAAAAAGACCCTACTAAGTTTAGAGCTTTAGGTACAATCAGAAAAGAAGGTGGTGTTGGTGCCTTGCGTCAACTTGGTGTTGGTGATAAAAGGTTGCCACCTCGAGTTGTTAGTGCTCTTCATGATGCGCAAACAAGGTTGCCAACAGGACAAGAAATTGATGTGGCACCAGTAACAAGCCTACCAGAAATAGCAAACACAGTAATACAAGAAACATCATTTACAGAAGGACAAATAAATGAGGAATTAAAAACAATTGGTGACTCTCCTTTGACAAAGAGGGAGTTAGCTGCGTTGGATAAAACACTGCAGACAATAAGAGGTGAGCTTTTGAATAATGTAGCTAAACTGGGTGAACTTGATAATCATATTGAAAGAGAAAAAGAGAAACTGGCTACAGCAGATAATGGGAATTATGACATAGAAATGAAAGAAAGAATACAACACAGATTAAAAGATTTGTATACAGAAAGATCAGCGCGACTAGAAGTGATTGAAAATGGAAAAGAAAAACTGAAAACACAGGTCAACAGAATTAGAGAAACTATACAAAAAATACTTCACGAAGACACAACTTTGACTGAGAGATTAAAAACACTTTTCAGAGAGCAGGGTATCACTATTGCAAGTTTAATTACTGCTCTTGGATTTATTATTAGTACTGTAGTGTTAGCTGTAACAGGAGGACCAGGTAGTAGCACTCCAACTCCACCCGCACCACCATCAGACCCAAAAGATTTACAGACTTGGGTAAGAAAACAGTTGTCTCATATATCAGACTTGCTTAAAAAATTAGCTGTAAAAGCAGCAGATGCTTTACCAGGTATTATAGGTAGTGTTGTCAGTTGGCTTATTAGTACAGCAGCAAAGGTAGTAGGGTTTATGGCAGAACATGTATGGATCTTTTTGGTGACAGTAGGAGGGTTAATTATAGGATACTTAATGAAACAGGTAAAGAAGTAATATTCCTAATCCAGTAAGGCCTATTACCAATGCAGTTCTCTCTGACTCAGGTGTGTTTTCTTGGTCTGTTACTGGCTGTACTGGTGTTGTTACTGTCTGTACTGGTGGTGTTACTGTCTGTACTGGTGGTGTTACTGGTTGTATGTTAGAGGTTGTTGGATTTAAGTTTACAGATTGATTAAGTCCTAATTTCTGATCACTCCCTGCAACAACTATTTCATTATTATAATTTGTTATTGATCCAATTTGGAGTTGAAGGTCTGATGGTAACATATATAACCCAATGCCAACTACAAAGTCAACTTTTGATCTAGCATATCTGAGAACATCTTGGTAGCGCTGTATGCTTGATGGTAAATCTACAACTGAATTAATTGAGTCTTCCATGTTTGCAAGAAACTGTTTTTGTGCTTCAAACTTTCCACTCCCATTTAAAATATTTGACTTTGTTTGAGCTTGTGCTCCTAGTATACACCACACATACGTTCTAATAGACTCATTTATGCGTTCGACTCCTGCTTGAGTAAACCCTTCACTCTTGTCTAAGATAAATGTGGTCCACGCATTAGATTGTTTCTGTTCAATGGAGCCTAACCAGACTTCTGATTTTGATGAAAATGAAGAGTAGGGAGGCCAATAATCTTGTGGGTATTGTCTGTGACTCATAGCATAATACAATGTTCCCATGCCTTTGTGATCATCAAGTTTTTGTGTAAAGTCATACTTTGTACTGATGTTAAATTCATTACAGATCCGTTCAAATGCTTTTAAATCCATGGGATTGTTAAACTGATTAAAACTGGATTCAGTGGGCAGTGGGGTATGCAGTTCTGACAGTATTCTTCTAAGCTGGTAATACATGTGGAAACGATAGACAGACTTAATCAGTTTGTTTGGGTGATTCAAATGGTCTGTAAAAGAAACGCCACAGCCTGTAGTTGAGCATAGTATAGCAAAGTTAAGTTGGTTTTGAAACATCTGTAGTGGGCTTGATGACCACCTTCTTGCAGTAGAGTCATCTGTAATTGGAGGGTTTAGGTAATGGTCAAATGGATTTGGTACTTTTACTTGAAATAAATCTCCTTCAGACAAAGCTATATCAAGCTGATTTAGTTGAATTATTTTTTGTTCATAGGTTGGTGCAACATTGTATTTGGCATCCACGTTAAATTGAAACGCGTTTACAATGGCAATTGTTGGTGATTTAAATTCCATTGTGCTTTTTTTATGTGATAATAAAAATGTTCATTACCTTAACAAATCTTGACACAAGCAAACCAGTGTGGTTAACTAATGGGATTGATAATCGTGATGGTAACAAGGCTGTGGCTATCCATGAAATGTTTTATACAGTAAAGTGGTTTAATGTAACGGATAATACAAGTTTTTATGCGATTTATGCAAATACTAGTAATAGTGGTGTAGACACTAATACACACTTTATACCATCTGGGTATTATGACTTTTGTACTTTAGCTACATGGTTTCAAAATAATTTAAAAATTAAAGCAACTTTAAATCAGGCTAACTTGTTTGTTGAATTAGAAATTCCTACAGGCACTATACCTTTATTTTCAACTGAACTTGCATATTTACTTGGTTTAATAGACAGAAATACAATGCCTGTAAATTGGGTAATGGGTTTTACAGATAATGGTACTAGTGGATGGTATTATACAGAAGTTGTAACTAAAATAACAGGAACATATCCTGTTCATTTGTCGGTAAACACATTTCTAAATGTTTATTTAAAAGAACTTGACACAACTGAAAATATATATAATGGAAAGCCTTCAACTTTGTTAAGATGTGTGCCAGCTGGAACTGCACCGTATTGTGAAAGTGTAGTTGTTAGATTTCCTGTACAGTTTAAGAAATTAGGTTCTAGTTTCTTTGAGTCACTGTGTATATCTGTAACTAATCAGGATGACAAACCAGTTGTTATACATGATTTTAGTGTTGTGTTGGAAATTAAATAATTTTATTTTTGTTTATAAAAAATGAGTGCTGGTCCAAAGCCGAGAATCATACCAGTTGCATGTCCAGTAACAGAGTTGAAAGATTTGGCTGATGTGCAGGATTTTGAGAAGGAGGGAGATATTGGAGAAATATATGGTTTTGAACTTGATTCAAATGGCATGTACAAGAGGAAAGTAATTGTTGACATGAAAGATGGTGAAAAACAGATTCCTAAACTTGGTCAGCTGCGTGATGTTACTGTACCTACTCCACCTGTAAATAATGCGCCTTACAACTTAATACATGTGGGAAATAAGTGGGTTGTTTCACCTGTACCGGCACCACCACCCACAATTGACTGGGACATAAAGATTGAATTTATTAGTCCTTATGTATACACTGATGATGAAGGCGCCTTAGTGTTTAGGAAGGTTGTTAATTCTGGGCCGCTTATTGTAAGCCTTGTTCCAAGTTTTGCCCTAGACAACAATAGCAGAGAAAAACTGAAAGTTGAAAATTATGAGAGACGGAGATATCTTCTTACAACTAGAAAGGGTAGATCAGATACCACTGTTGTGTTTATGCCAGCAAGCTTAGTCGTGGCTAGAGAAGCGACAATAGTATTTGAAATTATCATGAAATCTGTTGCTTCTGCAAAAGAGGCTCAAATTGCGCAAGGAATTAAACTTACATGGAATGAAACAGTAACAGAATCATCAAAGGTCTTTATTGCCATTACAAAAAATAATGATGTTATTAATGTTTCAAGCAGTATTCCTGCTGTCAAGGTGGTGGTCGACAAAACAACTTTTGTTCGTCTAACTTACATAAACCTTGAACACATTGATCTTGTTGCATTTTATTATGCCAGCAAATTGTATACTTTTGAAGAGTTGCAAAATGTAATTGCTGATTAAAAAAATATTTGTAAATAAAAAATGGTGAACTTGTATCCACAAATACCACCTGAGCAGCTTGAGCCTATTGAGCGTGATAAAACATTAAAGGCAGATTCATTCCGTTTAATGAATATTACAGAAGCGTTGAAGTATTTGGAAGAAGAACAAGCAAAATACTCGAGGTGTAAACGCCGTTACAATATGGTTTTCAATTCTGTACACAACACATCAATGGCCATGGGGGTGGTTTCGGCCGGATTATCTGTAGGAGGTATAACTCTTTTTGCAACGGGGGTGGGAAGTGTTATAGGAATTGCTGTTGAAGGTATTGGTCTTGTCACAAGTCTAGCATGCTTTGGTATGGAAGCTATTAACAAAAGATTTTATATGAAGTTGCAGAAGCATGAAGCATTAAGTACGCTCGCAGCAGCTAAGCTGACGAGTATGAAACTTATTATTAGTAAGGCTTTAAATGATAATGAAATTGATGACGAAGAATTTAAGCGAGTCCAGGATGATTTGGCCAACTATAAACAACAAAAGTCTGAAATACAGAATAAGATGCGTAGTCAGGCTGTAAATGTTGAAGAGCTAAAAAAATCTTTTTTAGAACAAGGAAAAAAGATAGGCGTAGAAGAAACTATGAAAAAAGTTCGAGAACTTACAAGCAAGTAAAGATAGGTTTTGTTAATCAATTATTTTTGTCATACACTTCACAAAGAGATGTCATGCCTTTCACGTCTGCCCATCTAACACCATCTGCCCCACCACCAGACTAAAAAAAAGATTTTACGTTGTCCTTGTAACTTGGGAAATCTGTCCGAGTAAGTTGTTGACTTGGTTCAATAACTTACAAGATCTTATGATTAGGTTCTTGTAAGAACTTGTTTTAAGTCACTTATCAGAACTTGCACCAACTAACTTTAAAGTTACCTGTAAAGTTAGTTAGCGGTTGTAGGTGACTTTGGAAATTTGTTAACAAGTGTCTGTAGGTAACTTAAATTTGTATCAAGTGTATATAAGAATGTTTTGTGTGTGTGTGGTTATTATTAAATAACTGTGTTTTGGGGTATTGACGTAGAGTCAATGGTATAAATGTTCTTGAAATTATCATATCTCTAACACTAACTATATATACTCATGCATAAATACACGCACAGACGCACACACACACACAAACACTCGCACACATACATACACGCATGCACATGCATACATACTAGCATGCACACGCATACATACATGCACTCACACAATGACAAACACTCACACACAAACACTCGCACGCATACATACATGCACTCACACACGCACACACAAACACACTCATACACTGACAGACACACGCATACACACTCACACATACCTACAAACACACACAAGCACTCACACACAGACAGACAGACAGACACAAAATCTTTATTCAGCATGTAGACTCCAGTCCGCAGAAAACTTCACCGCATTTCAGTTGTATGACACGATATAGACGCGGCGACTGTGTACTTAGTCACGTTACTAAGTCCCTATGTCAGTGTTTACGTTAAAAACCGCGCTGACAGCGTTAGCGGCAAGGGTGTCAATAGAAGACTGAAGACTTTGTATTAAGAGTCATTTAACTCTATGTTCTGTCTCTGTTTTTGCTTGCTACAGAGCTACAGGCCGCTAAATATAAGTAGATCGGCAACTTCCGCATTGCAGCTAGTGATGTATTTGTCTGCACCAATACTCAAATGAAACTGTCTGCACGCCGCGCGCCAGCGATGTTTGCTACGTAAAATCTATTTTAAAACCGCGCTGACAGCGTTAGCGGCAAGGGTGTTATGATAGAAGACTGAAGACTTTGTATTAAGAGTCATTTAACTCTGTGTTCTGTCTCTGTTTTTGCTTGCTACAGAGCTACAGGCCGCTGAGCCCACGCCGCGCTATTTACCACCAGCGGTGGTTGCTACGTACAATCTATTTTAAAACCGCGCTGACGTTGTTAACGGCAAGGGTGTCATTAGAAGATTAAATACTTTGTATTAAGAGTCATTTAACTCTGTGTTTTGTCTCTGTCCTCAACTGAATGACACTGTCTGCAGTCCGCGCTGACGGCGTTAACGGCAAGGTGGTAAACAGAATATTGAAGACTTTATGTTAAGAGTCATTTAACTCTGTGTTCTGTCTCTGTCCTCGCTGTACTCAACTGAATGACACTGTCTGCAGTCCGCGCTGACGGCGTTAACGGCAAGGTGGTAAACAGAATATTGAAGACTTTATGTTAAGAGTCATTTAACTCTGTGTTCTACTCTCATTTCTTAGTTGTTTACGAGACGGAAGTAATAGCAAATGACTCTGTTTTAGTAGGCTCAATCTTCTGTTTTGCCCCTCAACACATGCTTACTGCGCCGTTAGCGGTCCCCGTGTGTGACTGCACACCTAAATTCGATAAAAATCGACATAGGTCTGTAAACGTGACACTGCCTAGATAAATTAAACAACTTGACGAGAATAAATGTCCTATTACATAGAGACCCGCATGCTTTTGCGTACGGTACAACCAATAAACTAAAACCGCGGTTTTTTACTCACAGCCGTGTTTAAAGTAAAACGCAATACTGAACCCGGTTGTACTCAACACTCGGCAATTTAACAGTAAGTTTTCTTTAGTCTCGGCTCACTAACCTTTTTGTTGTTTCAACATAACGCACAATAGTAATATTCTACAAGATGTATCACTGCACTGAATATCGAAGTCCGGAATTTGTAATATTTCCAATGGCTACCACAAATAACACATCTTCTCACAGCAACAGAAATCCTTGAAATGTCTCAACGACGCAATACTTGATCACGAGACTAGGGTCACGAGTTGACACGTGGCGTTGTTATTGGCAACATTGACGTCACTTACTTTTGGGTTGGGTGTTGTGGAAATTATGCCTAACGGGAATTCCCACAATGGCGCAAGTAATCATTTCCCGAAAACGGCTGATAGTAGTCAATGACAGCATTAATAATTTAGGTTAGGTGGGGGATCTGGCTTAATAATCGCAGGTTGGTAGCTGATCAAAAAACGTAGCTTGAATGATTTCTGGAGTGGAACTAAAATGGCTAGGTAATAAAGGTATTGGCGGTAATTGGTCGAGTGGGTTTGTCTAAATACGGAGAGGATCAAATAAATCTATAGATTGGGGGGAGGGTGTCCATCACCTGTCTACTTATCTATCTCTTCTGGCGGGATTCCGTCAATGCCTGCTGCTTTGCATCTCCGTGATGCAGTCATCATCACCCTGTACAAGAACAAAGGAGAGAAGTCTGAATGCTCTAATTATCGTGGAATTACCCTGCTGTCCATTGCCGGGAAAATTCTCGCAAGGTTGCTCCTGAATCGGCTGGTACCTGCCATCGCTGAAGACCACCTCCCAGAGGGCCAGTGTGGCTTCAGAGCCAACAGGAGTACCACCGACATGGTCTTTGTGCTGAGACAGCTTCAGGAGAAGTGCCGCGAGCAGAACAAAGGGCTGTACGTAACGTTTGTCGACCTAACAAAAGCGTTTGACACTGTGAGCAGGCAAGGTATGTGGCAGATCCTGGAGCGACTAGGTTGTCCCCCAAAGTTCCTCAACATGATCGTCCAGCTCCACGAGGACCAGCAAGGCCAGGTCAGACTAAACAGTGACCTCTCAGAACCATTCCCCATTCGCAACGGCGTGAAGCAAGGCTGCGTGCTGGCACCGACCCTCTTCACCATCTTCTTCAGCATGATGTTGAAGCAGGCCACAGTGGACCTCGACGATGACGACGCAGTGTACATCAGGTATCGTCTCGATGGCAGCCTGTTCAACCTCAGACGACTGCAGGCCCACACGAAAACCCTAGACCAACTGATTCGTGAGCTGCTCTTCGCTGATGACGCTGCCCTCGTTGCACACACAGAGAGAGCCTTGCAGCGCATTACGTCCTGCTTCGCAGATGCTGCCCAGCTCTTTGGACTTGAGGTCAGTCTGAAAAAGACAGAGGTCCTTCATCAGCCGGCACCCAAGGAAGAGCATCGCCCTCCCCACATCACCATCGGCGAGTCCGAACTGAAGTCTGTACACCAGTTTACCTACCTTGGCTGCATCATCACGTCAGACGCCAAGCTGGACAAGGAGCTGGACAACAGGCTGGCAAAAGCGAACAGTGCTTTCGGGCGACTATTCAAACGGGTGTGGCACAATCAACAGCTGAAAAAAGGCACCAAGATCAGCGTGTACAGAGCTGTCGTCCTCACCACCCTGCTGTACGGTTCTGAGTCCTGGGCCCTCTACCGCAGCCAACTACGACTCCTCGAACGCTTTCACCAGCGCTGCCTGCGTACCATCCTCAGCATTCACTGGAGTGACTATGTCACCAACGTCGAGGTCCTTGAACAGGCGGAAACTGTGAGCATCGAGGCTTTGCTGCTGCGGACACAGCTTCGCTGGGCGGGGCACGTCTCCAGGATGGAGGATCATCGCCTACCCAAGATCACTCTGTTCGGCGAGCTCGCCACTGGACACCGAGACAGAGGGGCACCAAAGAAGAGATACAAAGACGGCCTAAAGAAGTCGCTTAGTGCCTGCCAAATCGACCACCGCCAGTGGTCTTCGCTTGCTGCGGACCGTGACACCTGGCGCTCCACCATTCACAAGGCAGCCGTCTCCTTTGAGGACTCTCGCAGAGCTAACCTTAAGGACAAGCGGCTTAGAAGAAAAAACAGAGTTGTCGTAACTCAGAACCCTGACCAGACCTTCCCCTGCAGCCACTGCGGTCGAACCTGCCTGTCCCGGATTGGCCTCCGCAGCCACGAAAATGCCTGCAGACGACGTGGGCAAGCCCTATAGAATCTTCGTTCGCGAAGTCAAAGCCAAGTTAGATGGGTAACTGCATGTTGTGCAACCGGCACCAGGTTTGTCTGCTTCGAGATATTGAATAAAAAGTTTAGGACATAATGGTTGACCAGTGAAGCTGATGTTGTGAACCGTGGAGTGTTCGTATACTATCATTTCTAGACAGACCGAGCGACTCCCATTCGCATCACTCTCGGTGACTATGAATCCAACAGTTTGAGAATGGGAGTCGCTCGGTTTTTCTAGAAATGATAGTATACGAACTATCTACTCCTATGCTTTCATGGAACACACTGGTTATCCGCAAGTGACTTTGCTCTCGTACATTGTTGAGAGTCGTTTGCCGCAAACGTAACCTTCTAGCGAATCACACACCTTAAGACGTTGGTACGAGTTCCACTCTTCCTCAGTGTATCTCTGTCCGATCGGCACCGTGTACAGCACAGCATGGGGACCAGGCGTCATGCCCGCTACTGACTTGATCACCTCCATAGCAATGTCCTCGTGTGTCCGAGACGTGTCAAACAGGCCTGGGGAGTCCATCACCTGCAAAAGACAATTGGTCAGACATCAGTTCGAGGGTAGTGGCAGATTAGCTTTGTCTCTGGGACGGTCCAAAGCTAATCTCTTACTACCCTTAACCCATTCAGCCCCGACGCCCTACACCAGGTGATGGATCGACCATGGTACTTCGAGGGGAGGGCTAGATTAGCTTGGCGCCTGATGGCACCAAGCTAATCGTTTACTACCCTTGAATTATCATGGTCGATACATCTCCTGCAACTGGGACACACTTTTGGAAATACAACTGTGGGGTTAAATAGGATAAACTGACGCCTGACGAAATTTATGACCTCCGACCTGTGGGTGAGGCGTGGAACAGGTAAGGGGAAATGCACCACTGACCTGTCAACACACCTGTGGAACCAGCTAGCTAACCAGCCAACCGACCAGCCGATCGACAAACCAAGCACCAACCAACCAATAAATCATCCAGACCACAAAAAAGGGATTTTGCGGACTCGAAAGCCTGTCATGTAACACATGCACGCACGCACGCGCACTGATTAGCTCACTACGTCCTGAGGATGAAATTATATATATATATTTTATTCTTAGACATCTTTTGAAGTAATCGACCATGATCGTGAGTGATGTCTGAATAACTTGGCGCCTACGCCACTCTTGAACTATCATGGTCGATTCACATCCTGTCTCAGTATGTCAGGGCTTTATGGGATCGACCTCAATCCTCGTCCCGTTCCGCCTGATGCGTTCCAGTTGACACCGACTGGTTTCAGACTCCATGAGGACGCTGGTTTTGAACCTGTTCTCCCCCAGAATGATGTTGCCGCTCGTGCTCTTCCCGCTGCCTGTCTTGCCCAAGACCAGCAGGCGAAGAGAGTCCTCTGAAACCAACAATTAACCCATTCACTGCCGAACGGACGTACATTTTGCTTCTGAAATCTGTGTTCACTGAACGACCAAAAGACATATGATAATCAGTCCTAAGAACGTGGACACAAAGTGGTTTCAGCAAGAGGCATAGATCCTCATGTATGAGCCCCCGAGGGGGCTCATGCATGCGGATCTATGCCTCCTGCTGAGACCACTTTGTGTCCACGTCCCTCTTGCGGTTAGATCGCGTTCACTCTTTTTCGGCAGTGAAGGGGTTAATGGTTTGTTCTCATTGAATTCTGTTGAAGAGCGTGTATCATTCACGAAAGACTCCAACAAACACATTGGGTACTATTGTTCTAGCGTGGGAGTTTTGACACGGTGTTGCAGTGGAGATAATAATTTCATCTGATCTCTGTGCTTTATGACGCCACTGGTACAAACCGTTTACAAAAATGTATTTATTGCCAATTTGCCTGAGTTGCAATTTGTAGTAGTCCGCTAGCAGTGGGTTAGAAAGATATTTTTCATTGGAGGGTGGGGTGGGTGGGTTGGGGAAAGGGCTGTCTTGCTTTGCAAGGGAATAGATGGGGGCGGGGGGGGGGCGGAGGGGGGCAGGGGGGGGGGGGGGAGGGAAGGGAAAAGGGGGTAGAGCTGGCCGCCCTCCCCCTCGATTCATACACCACTATTTAGCAGTTGACATAACCCATGACGTGTCGTTTGCGGTTTTAGTCGCGATGATTCCTACAAGAATCATCGCGACTAAACCCGTTACCGACACGCAAAGGGATAATATAATTATGTGAATGCCATCAAAGGTACATCAGTCAGTGATACCTCTTTAAAAAGATAATAATACAAATGGTTTATTTTTACACGGAATTGAAGTGTTGTTTTTTTGGCGAAAAATTTGGAGAACCGCTTTTTACGACACGCCGACACTTGAACCGCGAAGTTTATCGCGGAAGAACCATACCAACGAAAGAAGGCTCAGTATATGGACTCGACTTGCATATTTCTGCAGTCACATATAATAAGCGAAAAATCAAACTAAGCTTTTTACTGCGTGTTGTGTCTATAGCGTCAAACGGCAATGATAAAAAACGTGTTAATGGCAGTGATATTAATACTGATACAGTTAACGAATAAAGTCATTTAAAAGATTAAGGCCAATAGATAGACAGAAACAAAATCGCACACACGTACACATCTATCTCTCTCTCTCTCTCTCTCTAAGAGAGAGCCACATTCTTATTTTCTCTTCCTACTTCTCAAATGCGCACATTGTTAATGCGCATAGCTCAGCTCGGCATAGGTAAAGAAAGAAGGAAAGAAAGTTATCTCCCCTAGACAAACAACGCTCAGAAAAGCCTAAAAAATAAAGGCGATTTGCTAAGAAAAACGACCCTTCACAAACACCTTTTTCACGCAATCCCCCCCCCCCCTCCCCGTACACACACACACATACACACACACACAGCCGCCACCCCCACCCGCCTCACCCCTCGATATAGCCAAATTCCGTCATGGGCATGTAAGGGTGTCATCTGTAAACGGGAAAGTGTCCTTCCAGCTGTTACATCTAGAAATTAAACATTTCTAGTTAGCGTATCACTATATATACTAATGGTCAAAACTTAAGAGCTACTTTTTATCGCAGACGCACCGACAACACCACACAAATAATGTAACAATACTTGGAGTCAGTACTTTGCTAATTTATTCAGTAACAATTTCATGTAAGTTTTGAGTAAATCAAGCAATTGTAACAACAGCAGTACGTTAAAATGTTCACCCACCCCTCATTTGAAAAGTCACACAAGACTGGTCCAGTCAGTAGCGAGTGTACCCACCAAGCCAAGCATTCAATGCAGCGTTGACGCATGGAGTTCACCAGGGTTCGGAGAACATGTTGTGGGATCGCTTCCCACTCTTGATGCAGGAACTGAATCAGCTGGGGGACGCCTTGAGGTGGGGGGGGGGGGGGGGGGGGTTGCTGACTACACGTTGCCCCAGCACGCCCAAGAGGTGCTCGATGAGAGAATGATCAAGTGAACGAGCTGGCCACTCCATCCCTCATGATACCCCGTTGGTCTAGGTACTCATCCACAGCACGGGCGCGATGAGGTCGAGCGTTGTCGTCCTCCAGAACAGCATTGTCGCCTATGGCTTGGAGAGCTGGCTGGATGAGGGGCTGCACAATCTCGTTCCGATAGCGCGGGCCAGTCAGGGTGTCTCGGATGACGTGGAGGGGGGTCCTGCCTTTCTTGCTGAAGCCTGCCCAGACCATGACTGAGCCTCCTCCGTAGCGATCCGCCTCTTGGACGCATCCATCCGTGAATCGCTCGCCCTGGCGTCTCCAGACCCTCACCCTGCCGTCGTTGAAGGACACAGTGAACTGTGACTCATCAGTAAACAGAACCTGAGTCCACTGGAGTCTGTTCCACTTCATATGTTGACGACAGCAGGCAGCCCGGGCTCTGCGGTGAGCTGGAGTGAGGGGTATTCTCACTGCTGCTCTGCATGAAGCCAGGCCAATTTCGCGCAGACGTCGGCAGACTGTGCTTCTGTTGACGTCGTAGAGTGGTTGACGTGACAGTTAGGTCGCGCAGAGCCGCCACACAGAGGTATCTGTTCTCCCTTCTGCTTGTGCAGCGCGGGCATCCTGAGCAGGGTCGACGTTCTGCCCTTCCAGTTTCTTGGAATCGTGCCAGCAGCCGGCCTCTGGATCACTGAATGGGACACCACAAGACGTCTCCCAACCTCTCGTCTGGAAATTCCGTCCTGCAGCCATGCTAGCGCCCGGCCTTGACCTACTGGCGTTAGGTTTCGTTGTGGTAGCATGGTTAGGAAAGTGACAATTATGCCCCTACTGTACCGGTATTTGTAGCGAAACAGAAGTGCTCAGTGTTCACGACTGACCCCTTTAGTACGTGAATCACGACTTTACCGAATTTTTCCACCTGCCTGCCTTTGGTACGCTTGCCAATATCGCACAGCTTTCACAAAAACTGACGATGTTTCACGTGCATTTGACACGTTCGTGGAAATTGATGAATTGTTGTCTATTGTTCCCTGTACAGTGGCCTGTCTAAGGTCAACTTTTAACCCATGTGGATCGAAAGAACATTGTATTTTATTAGCGTACTTGCGACGATAAACAATGACACAAAAAAGTGGGATGGCCCTTAAGTTTTGACCATTAGTATAGATTAGCCAAAGTCGTGCTGTGTGCGGCGGTTTGAACAGGTATTTTCCAAGTATCTATTTTAAGACAGGGTGTCGAGAGCACACTGGTAAAAAGTACCGCACGAGACAGAGACGCAGGAATCGTTTACGTAATAAAATGTTCGTCTTATGGCGTATTGGCATGTAAACGTCATGTAATGTTCTAAGCATGAAATGTTAAAAGAATACTTTTGTTGTACAGTCAGGGATTTCGCATGTGTGTGTATGTGTGTAGAGTAGAGGGGGAAGGGGGAGCAAATGGCTGCATGAGATGGCACAAGAAAAGTGTACGATTTCTCTTGTTTTCTGTACCTGCATATAAGTAACAAAGCAACAAACAAAACAAAACAAACAAACAAACAAACAAACAAACAAAATGACAAACACAGGTCTCATCATTATCAGACAGAACAATCGTTACCATCCAGGTACCTTTAGCACGTCGTTCCTCTTCGTGTTCAATCTTTTTTTTTTCTCCAGAAAACAAATCAAGCATCATTGAATGATCGCATTTGTCACCATTACATCACCTTGCGTAAGACAATGACGAAGTGTCGGGGATTTCTACGCAACCTTCCTAACATGCCGGCCCCATTTTTTTATTATTTGAAGTCTGCGTACTTGTTTTTTACGTCACTACGGAACCTTCAAGCTAGGGCGATCGAACATCACGCGTCGACTAAAGTAACATGTTACTACATGTGCGGCCGATGTGTTGCATACTTATAGTTATAGCAACAGACTTATGGTACTGTTTATACTTAATAATAATATAATAATAATAATAATAATAATAATAATAATAATAATAATAATAATAATAATGTGATGAAGCTCTATGCTCGTACATAGTGCTCACACATTAGGTTAAATACGGTACGGTTTCTGTTAACGGTTTGTTTTGTGCCGATAGTCCGTGAGGCCGAGATCCACGTGAAATCTTTAAGACATGGTTAGCACGGGAGTTTTAGTGAGTTCTGTTATAGTGAGTTCTAGGCGAAAGCAGTCTGGCAGAGCAGTAAATATATTAGTACGGGCTTTCTTGTCAGAGGGATCAGATGTGTTTGAGATACCTAGCCCGTATTCCAAGACTCTGAAGCCTAGAATTCAGGTATGTTTTTGATATGTATTATTGATGCTTAGTTGAAGATAGTATGCGTTGGTAAGAGTAATTTGGTTGTATAGCGTTGTTGATTGGTTTGGTTCTGTTACGTTGGAATTCAGTGAGTAACCGGTGTTTTTGGTATAGTTGACAGTTATTTACCGAGATGGCCGGATGACTAAAAGAATGTAAGGTGTGTATGCCTAAGTCGCTAGGAAGGTAGTACGTGGTTGGTTAAGCATAGTCTTTTCAGTGTATAGAGTAGGGTATAGTGAGAGTGTAGTAGTCCACAAGCTAGGAAGGTATACCGTGACCCCCCCCCCCCCCAGTACTCAATAAGATGGATTTCAAAGTGTTCCTTAGTATGTCCTGAGATGTTTAAGCCATGTTCCCCGAAAATCCTTAGGAACACACAAGAGATATAGCCGATGGCGCAAGGGTACCCCCATTCACGCTCTTCGAAGGTGCTAAAATGAGGTTGAGAAACATTTTCCTCTAAATAAATCAGAATTCATTCCAGAAGCCCAAATCAGGCAATATTATGTTAAGGCACACGTTCTGCAGCCTCTGCAAAAACAGAATGAAAATATATTGAATCTCTGGCTCACAGTGAAGGTATTTGTGGACCCAGCAAACGACCATTTCCACGAAATCGCAAAAAAAAAAGACAAAAATAATGTGTCAGATGCCTTCAGACATTTTCTATAGTGCTGGCAGTCCATTTTCAGGCTTACATTATTAAAACAGGATGTTACAATTATTATAAACTTGACTAGGTGATGCTGTGATCACTGTGAGTGCCACAGTGGTTGATTTTGTATCCCTACCCCCAAGTTGTAAAAATACACAAAATTAATTAGAAAAAAATTCTAAAGTTATTCCATTTCATTTTGACCTTTCTTTACCTATTAAGTTTCAATAATGTGAGCATAAAGTGCAAGAAAATAAGGAAAGTCGGCATCCTTTACGGTACATTCGTGGTGAATGATAGCTTTTTCCCATTTAAAATTGCCAAATTGGGAAACGTACGTTGTTTCCGGTGCCCTCAGAAATTTTGTATACTACCGATAGGTCTTTGTTAGGTTTTATTGGTTAGGATAGAGTACCACAGTTACTCCCAACCTGATTTTGTGATGCTATGATGCATTTAGCGGCCACAGTGGCTGAATCTGCTGCCCTACCCCTATTTTACCAGTACGCAAAGTAACGCAAAATAATCATAAAAATTGCTTACGTAATAGTCCTCTGTTTAAATATTTTTTTTGTTGCCAGTTGTTTTGTTTTTTTAAAGTATTCATACTGAGCATAAAAAGTTGTGATCATTTCATTAATTTCAATGTAACCCATCAATTTAATTGTAACTATTTTTAACTGGCTGGTCTTTTAGGTGATATTTTACCTAGCGTAAGGCGGGTCTAGTAAGGTCTCCCCTTTTCCTTTCATTTATTTTTATCTAGAAATGTGTAAATATGAATATGCGTAATAAAGTTTCATGGTTCCTATTTAGCCAAAACAATGTTATCAAAAATACTTAGTTTCCACATGTCGACCACGAGATCTCCACTTCCACCTTCTGCAACGTTCAATCTTTTTTTATGGCCGTCTTTAAATCTTATATTGTTCTGGCTGCCAATAAGTGAGCTGTCAAGAGCTAGGCAGCATGTTTTCAGAGTTTGGTGTATAGGGGCATGTATTCTGGTCAGAACTGCCAGCAGACCGCTTCTCTGTATGGACATGTTTGGAGAATGTGCTAAGGAGACCGATTTTCTACGCCAAATTCGCATAGGGCTGTTTCCACATGACCCAGTCTCACGAGGTGAGTTCAGCAGGGTCCTTACGGTCTGTGAACATTTGTGAAAGTTGTAAAAAAATGGCAAGGCTTTTTGAGGGCCCTGGAAAGTCTGTCAATTTCAGTCCTTTTCCTTAAAGTCTGTGAAAGTTTGTAAAAAATGACATCGTACTGGCAAACTTTTGTCTATTTCTTTTTTTTTTCTCCCTCAATTTGTGACTATTCCCATTGCAAACGATCATGCTGACGCTTGTTGCAAGTGATCTATATTTAGCTCTGATCATAAAGTGACTGCATGGCGAACATTCTGATTGGTTGTTTACGCTTCTACCGAAGTCCGCCATTCACTAAGTGTTCTTTTATTTTGGTATCTCTTCACGCATTAGGCACGGAAGCTTCAAATAATTGCTGATACAGAGTGATCTGATTAAAGTGTGTAAAGCTTCAGGCTTCAGTTTGGGTTTGTGAAACGTTCCTGCTTTTCTGGATGGACCCAGTCCAGAGTAATCAGTGTGTAGATGAAAGATGGTGGCCTGGCTCTCCCTGTTCAGCTTGTTGATGTCATCTGCCCACGGGCTGCAGCCGCCATTCTGCTTTTGCCAATCACTTTGTTGTTGTAGTGTCTCCATTCCCAGCTAGTCCAGAATGCACTGGAATCCACTGCAGCACTATTTTGTGGACAGGGCATCCAGTCTATCTTGAAGCTTCCTGGTGAGATCAGTGGATCAAGCTGCTGCCTTTCCCTAGCTAGTGCTCTGCTGCTGCGTTGAGCACCTGCAGATCTGTACGATAGTTGGAGCTGCTGCCGCTAGTTGGTAAGGAGAGGGAGGTAGTAGTGCGGTCTGCACAACAGATGTACACGCCACTTCCTTCATTCAACACGGCATCTTGTGTGATATCACAGCTGCTGTGAGGGTAGCGCTTGTGCACAACCTCCAGCAAGATGGCTTTGTGCAGTGCCGCGACCTTTGGCAAAGAGTCCTGGAACATTATGTTGTCTTGAAGGCTCTTTCGAGATTCCAGGTATCTGAAAGGAGCTGTTCACACATCTTTGGGCTTGGTTCCAGGACGTCAGTGTTAGCCCTTTGCAGGACCTTCAGTTGGCAGTTCAGATTGGGCATTTCTGACGGTTCTTGGTCTGCTCCTGTAGTCTCCCATGCTGTCGGTGTTTAGTAAGTCTCTTCATCGTGTGTGCTGTTCTGCATTCCAGTGGCTCCAATGTCCTCCATTTCCTAAATTGGGGTGCTCCAGATGGTTCTAAGAATGTCACTGCATCATGAGAATGACCCATGTTCTGCATCTTGTCAAGCCTGGCTTTTTGGGTTTCAGGCAGTGTTTCATGTTGTCGATGTATCTTGGTACCGCACAACTGGTCTGACCGAGCAGGTGTTTGCTTGTGACAGGATGCTGTAATTTGCGCCAATGTGGTCCCCACCAGTTCTTCATCAGAGACTCTCTTTCTTTTTTGCAGCTCTAGCTTCCATGGTTTCAATGTGAGGCCTCCACGTGAATCCAGTAATTTATTTGTTGCCAGTAAAGTTGGCCTGTCTGTCTTTGGTACTGGAAGATCTCCAGTTTTGAGGTGACCTCTTCCATCTGATTGAAAGAGATGGTCTAGCTCAGTTTGAGTGGCCTCTTTCAGTCCAGCTGCTGACTCTATAGTCAGCATCCTGGATTCTGGAGGATGCTATTTCTTTATGTTCTGGAGGATGCTATTTCTTTATGCCTCCACGTGAATCCAGTAATTTATTTTTGCCAGTAAAGTTGGCCTGTCTGTCTTTGGTACTGGAAGGTCTCCAGTTTTGAGGTGACCTCTTCCGTCTGATTGAAAGAGATAGTCTAGCTCAGTTTGAGTGGCCTCTTTCAGTCCAGCTGCTGACTCTATTGGCAGCATCCTGGATTCTGGAGGATGCTATTTCTTTATGTTCTGCTGCGCTCCACACTGCAAAGTCATCTGCATGGAGGATGTTCAAGATAAACCTTGGTACTGTTGTACTGATGTCATTAATGTAGACCAAAAACAGCATCAGACACAACATCTCCCTGAGGTACACCTTCCCCGAGTTTGACAAGAGTGCTGAATGTGCAGACGATAGAAGCTTCAGCGGCAGCCCCTGTTAAGCATGCCTTAAATAAAAAGAATTACAATTAAATCGATGGGTCACATTGAAATTAATGAAATGATCACAAATGTTTATGCTCAATATACATATTTTGTTAAGAAAACTAGCAACAAAAATATTTAATCAGAGGAACAATTGTTATGATCATTTTTCGTTCCTTTGCGTACAGGTAAAATGGGGGTAGGGCAGCAGATTCAGCCACTGTGGCCCCTAAATGCATCACAGCATCATAAAATCAGGTTGGGAGTAACTGTGGTACTCTATCCTAAACAATAAAACCTAAAAAAGACCTATCAGTTGTATACAAAATTTCTGACGGCATCAGAAACAATGTACGTTTCCCAATTCAGCAATTTTAAATGGTAAAAAGCTATCATTCACCATGAACATACCGTAAAGGATGCCGACTTTCCTTATTTTCTTGCACTTTATGCTCACATTATTGAAACTCAATAGGTAAAGAGAGGTCAAAATAAAATGGGATAACTTAAGAAATTTTTTCTAATTAATTTTGTGTATTTTTACAACTTGGGGGTAGGGATACAAAATCAACCACTGTGGCACTCACAGTGATCACAGCATCACCTAGTCAAGTTTATAATAATTGTGACATCCTGTTTTAATGATGTAAACCTACAAATGGACTGTCAGTGCTATAGAAAATGTCTGAAGGCATCTGACACATTATTTTTGTCTTTTTTTGCGATTTCGCGGAAATGGTCGTTTACTGGGTGCACAAATACCTTCACTGTGAGCCAGAGATTCAATATTGTTTCATTCTGTTTTTTGCAGAGGATGCAGAAGGTGTGCCTTGACATAATATTACCTGATTTGGGCTTCTGGAATGAATTCTGATTTATTTAGAGGAAAATGTTTCTCAACCTCATTTTAGCAACTGCGAAGAGCGTGAATGGGGGTACCCTTGCGCCATCGGCTATATCTCTGGTGTGTTCCTAAGGATTTTCGGGGAACATGGCTTAAACATCTCAGGACATACTAAGGAACACTTTGAAACCCATCTTATTGAGTACTGGGGGGGGGGGGGGGTGTGCACGGTAGACCTTCCTAGCTTATGGACTATAGGTTATAGTCTGTTTCAAGATAGTGACAGTAATGGGGGTGTTGTGAAAGTAGTTCGGGTTATGGAGCACGTCATGTGTGTGTGTGTGTAAATGAACGTGTGAGTAGTTGTATCGGCCAGGTTACGTAATGTTTCTCATGTCATCCAATATGTTGTGTGTTTAGCAAGCGTTACGTTTTGGATCCTTGTTGTTGTGTTTAGAGTGCTTGTAAAGAGTGGAACGACGGACGACGAGACGTCAGTCACAGGTGCGACCTAACGTGAGGTCATCCCTCCAGCTCTTCACTCAGAGTGAGTCTGATCGGGACCAAGATACCCGGATCACAGCGAGAACTGCGCTACAATACGAGTGCAAGGACGTCCGTGTTAAAGACACAGGACGACAGGAACGAGCATACAACGGACTTGCACGCCTAGACGTGAGAAGGACCAACGTAAGCAGGCAATAACACCAAACAGGTTGGAGACTCTGAGAACTAACACCTAGCCTGGCAAGGATATTGTGTGTGTGTGTATGTGATATTAAGACATGATAGTGGGGAAGGAGTGATGTATATAGTTTGATAGTTTTGTGAGCATTCTACTGTTATTGTTTAATAGTGTATAAAAGTTACTTTAGAAAGGGAGCCCGTGTGTTGAGTTTTACCGCATGAATGCGCCCGTCTGAGTCAGTGGCGGTGTATGCGTCTGTTGTGCGAGAGTCTGTGCGTACGACTGTGGGCAAGTCTGCGTGCGTTACAAATAATAATAATAATAATAATAATAATAATAATAATAATAATAATAATAATTTTTAAGGCGCCTATACTTTCGGTAAAAAGCTCTAGGCGCCGTACAAATGACATACTAGAATACATACACCTTACACTCCTACAACACCTATATATTTCCAAACATACACACTCGCGCAACAAGATATACAAGAAAAATTAAAAATAATAAAATGAACACACCAACAAAAAATGCTCATACACAAATACGTGTACCATAAAACTAATAAAAGATATAGTGGACAACTCTCACTGACAACGAAATGTTGACAAAAAGAAGAATTCTAATAATGAATGCATGTTTAAACGAATAAATGCGTCTTGAAAAGACTGGCCGGAAGCTGTTTAAATAATAACTGTTTGAACCGAAATTTGAAACTTACTTACCTGACTGACTTGGCTCAATCGCTGTGCAGTGTTGTGCAGCTGAAACACCACACACACACGCGCGCACACACACACACACACACACACACACACACACACACACACACACACACACACACACACACACACACACACACACACACACACACACACACACACACACACGAAGTCATGTTTAAGAACAAAGATGCTGCATATTGACTTCGGGGTCTTATGAAAGGTCAACTTTCACCGACGTCATTTGTCGTTGACTAAGCTGAGAAAAGGCATGGTTATTTCGAAGAGAACAAAGTAGCCAAGCGGCGGGGTCAAGCCTTCTCTGATTGGTCAGAATTTGAATCCATTAGGTAATTATTACTGCGAGGAGTAAACGACATCACTACTCGTAATAATAATTACGCCCAGTTTGAGTAGTAACCAGTCACGTGGTACCGAGATATGTCCTGCTTGGGTGCAATTACTACTAGGCGCATTTTTTTTTACGCCTAGTAGTAATCATAGTACATATACAGTACGTCGCATAGTAACTCCTTTTGTGCCTGCTTCCGCCGACCATAGTTCATCGGGCAGGAATATTCTGAGATAGCTGTATTGATTTAACTTCTTAACTCTTATAGCGCCCTGGGCGCATATTTTCGGTTCTCGTGATTGCATTTTATCCATCCATGATCCGCGACAGAAGAGATCGTCGTGAAACGTATCTCGCGAAACGTGCAAGTGTTGCCAAAGTGTAAAAAAAGTAGTTAAAAACCTCAACAGAATCCACAGGGGCCCCACTACCACCCTCTACGTTGTTTGATTTTTTGGCTTTACTTATCAACAACAATCACCCCCCCCCTCCTTCCCCACCCTTCCCACCAGGGATCTGTGGATACTTGATGGGACACCGCAATCCCCCCCCCCCCCTCCCTCTCACCCCCCTCCCTTCTCTCGCATAAGCACTGATTGTCTCCCTCGATTCGCAGTGGTAGCGGATAGAGAAAGGCAACTTGTGTGATACCTACTGATTTTGACAGCGCAGTACCTACCTGCGTAGCCTCGAATGCCCAGCATCAGCAACAGGATGGGAATCGCGAAACAGCGTTTCAAACTGGCCATGGCTCGTGATCTGCATGCAGAGCAACAAGCAGACACCAATAAATTCGTGTTAATTGTAGTCAGGCGGTACGCAAACAGTCATAGGGCGGCCACCTAGAAGATCGTGTTAATTGTGGCCAGGCGGTACGCAAACAGTCATTGGGCGGCCACCTAGAAGATCGTGTTAATTGTGGCCAGGCGGTACGCAAACAGTCATAGGGCGGCCACCTAGAAGATCGTGTTAATTGTGGTCAGGTGGTACGCAAACAGTCATAGGGCGGCCACCTAGAAGATCGGGTTAATTGTGGCCAGGCAGTACGCAAACAGTCATAGGGCGGCCACCTAGAAGATCGTGTTAATTGTTGTCGGGCGGTACGCAAACAGTCATAGGGCGGCCACATAGAAGATCGTGTTAATTGTGGCCAGGCGGTACGCAGTCATTGGGCAGCCACCTAGAAGATCGGGTTAATTGTGGCCAGGCGGTACGCAAACAGTCATAGGGCGGCCACCTAGAAGATCGTGTTAATTGTGGTCAGGTGGTACGCAAACATTCATAGGGCGGTCGGCTATCCTATGACGTACCGCGTGACCACAATTAACACATCCGCTTCTTGTTGGCCGCGTGTCGGTGTGGCCGCCGAAGTCTACCTGAGATCCTTTTGCTCACTGATTTATCTTGATCAATGCGGATAGAAAATAAATGTGGAAGTGCCACTTGTTATCCGCGCACGACAGTAACTGAACCACAAACAACAAAACTACCAGTCATGAGTACCGGCCCAGAATCCCCCCCCACACCCCCCCCCCGACCCCCTCGCCCCTAGGCGCAGTTGCATGAGTGAGCTTAGCCGTGAGCCAGCCACTAAACAAGGAGCTCCGCTACAGCAGAGCACCTTGCTTAGTGGTTGGAGCAGGACTAAGCTCACTACAGCGGAACACATTGCTTAGTGGTTGGCGCAGGACTAAGCTCACTACAGCGGAACACATTGCTTAGTGGTTGGAGCAGGACTAAGCTCACTACAGCGGAGCACATTGCTTAGTGACTGGCGCAGGACTGAGCTCACTACAGCGGAGCACATTGCTTAGTGGTTGGCGCAGGACTATGCTCACTACAGCGGAGCACATTGCTTAGTGGTTGGCGCAGGCCTAAGCTCACTAAGGCGGAGCACATTGCTTAGTGACTGGCGCAGGACTAAGCTCACTACAGCGGAGCACATTGCTTAGTGACTGGCGCAGGACTAAGCTCACTACAGCGGAGCACATTGCTTAGTGGTTGGAGCAGGACTAAGCTCACTACAGCGGAGCACATTGCTTAGTGGTTGGCGCAGGACTGAGCTCACTACAGCGGAGCACATTGCTTAGTTGTTGGCGCAGGACTATGCTCACTACAGATGAGCACATTGCTAAGTGACTGGCGCAGGACTATGCTCACTACAGCGGAACACATTGCTTAGTGACTGGCGCAGGACTGAGCTCACTACAGCGGAGCACATTGCTTAGTGGTTGGCGCAGGCCTAAGCTCACTACAGCGGAGCACATTGCTTAGTGACTGGCGCAGGACTAAGCTCACTACAGCGGAGCACATTGCTTAGTGGTTGGAGCAGGACTAAGCTCACTACAGCGGAGCACATTGCTTAGTGACTGGCGCAGGACTAAGCTCATTACAGCGGAGCACATTGCTTAGTGGTTGGCGCAGGACTATGCTCACTACAGCGGAGCACATTGCTTAGTGGTTGGCGCAGGCCTAAGCTCACTAAGGCGGAGCACAT
Source organism: Semisulcospira habei (assembly GCA_036245525.1). Classification (NCBI taxonomy): domain Eukaryota; kingdom Metazoa; phylum Mollusca; class Gastropoda; family Semisulcospiridae; genus Semisulcospira; species Semisulcospira habei. Next base: position 247,304,179 of record BTPG01000001.1, read on the forward strand.
TGCTTAGTGACTGGCGCAGGACTAAGCTCACTACAGCGGAGCACATTGCTTAGTGACTGGCGCAGGACTAAGCTCACTACAGCGGAGCACATTGCTTAGTGGTTGGAGCAGGACTAAGCTCACTACAGCGGAGCACATTGCTTAGTGGTTGGCGCAGGACTGAGCTCACTACAGCGGAGCACATTGCTTAGTTGTTGGCGCAGGACTATGCTCACTACAGATGAGCACATTGCTAAGTGACTGGCGCAGGACTATGCTCACTACAGCGGAACACATTGCTTAGTGACTGGCGCAGGACTGAGCTCACTACAGCGGAGCACATTGCTTAGTGGTTGGCGCAGGCCTAAGCTCACTACAGCGGAGCACATTGCTTAGTGACTGGCGCAGGACTAAGCTCACTACAGCGGAGCACATTGCTTAGTGGTTGGAGCAGGACTAAGCTCACTACAGCGGAGCACATTGCTTAGTGACTGGCGCAGGACTAAGCTCATTACAGCGGAGCACATTGCTTAGTGACTGGCGCAGGACTAAGCTCACTACAGCGGAACACATTGCTTAGTGGTTGGAGCAGGACTAAGCTCACTACAGCTGAACAAATTGCTTAGTGGTTGGAGCAGGACTAAGCTCACTACAGCGGAGCACATTGCTTAGTGGTTGGAGCAGGACTGAGCTCACTACAGCGGAACACATTGCTTAGTGGTTGGAGCAGGACTAAGCTCACTACAGCTGAGCACATTGCTTAGTGGTTGGAGCAGGACTAAGCTCACTACAGCGGAACACATTGCTTAGTGGTTGGAGCAGGACTAAGCTCACTACAGCGGAAGACATTGCTTAGTGGTTGGAGCAGGACTGAGCTCACTACAGCGGAACACATTGCTTAGTGGTTGGAGCAGGACTAAGCTCACTACAGCTAAGCACCTTGATTAGTGGTTGGCGCAGGACTGAGCTCACTACAGCGGAACACATTGCTTAGTGGTTGGAGCAGGACTAAGCTCACTACAGCGGAAGACATTGCTTAGTGGTTGGAGCAGGACTGAGCTCACTTCAGCGGAACACATTGCTTAGTGGTTGGAGCAGGACTAAGCTCACTACAGCGGAACACATTGCTTAGTGGTTGGAGCAGGACTGACCTCACTACAGCGGAACACATTGCTTAGTGGTTGGAGCAGGACTGAGCTCACTACAGCGGAACACATTGCTTAGTGGTTGGAGCAGGACTAAGCTCACTACAGCGGAAGACATTGCTTAGTGGTTGGAGCAGGCCTAAGCTCACTAAGGCGGAGCACATTGCTTAGTGACTGGCGCAGGACTAAGCTCACTACAGCGGAGCACATTGCTTAGTGGTTGGAGCAGGACTAAGCTCACTACAGCGGAGCACATTGCTTAGTGGTTGGCACAGGACTGAGCTCACTACAGCGGAGCACATTGCTTAGTTGTTGGCGCAGGACTATGCTCACTACAGATGAGCACATTGCTTAGTGACTGGCGCAGGACTATGCTCACTACAGCGGAACACATTGCTTAGTGACTGGCGCAGGACTGAGCTCACTACAGCGGAGCACATTGCTTAGTGGTTGGCGCAGGCCTAAGCTCACTACAGCGGAGCACATTGCTTAGTGACTGGCGCAGGACTAAGCTCACTACAGCGGAGCACATTGCTTAGTGGTTGGAGCAGGACTAAACTCACTACAGCGGAGCACATTGCTTAGTGACTGGCGCAGGACTAAGCTCATTACAGCGGAGCACATTGCTTAGTGACTGGCGCAGGACTAAGCTCACTACAGCGGAACACATTGCTTAGTGGTTGGAGCAGGACTAAGCTCACTACAGCTGAACACATTGCTTAGTGGTTGGAGCAGGACTAAGCTCACTACAGCGGAGCACATTGCTTAGTGGTTGGAGCAGGACTGAGCTCACTACAGCGGAACACATTGCTTAGTGGTTGGAGCAGGACTAAGCTCACTACAGATGAGCACACTGCTTAGTGGTTGGCGCAGGACTAAGCTCACTACAGATGAGCACACTGCTTAGTGGTTGGCGCAGGACTATGCTCACTACAGATGAGCACATTGCTTAGTGGTTGGCGCAGGACTAAGCTCACTACAGCGGAACACATTGCGTAGTGGTTGGAGCAGGACTATGCTCACTACAGATGAGCACATTGCTTAGTGGTTGGCGCAGGACTAAGCTCACTACAGATGAGCACATTGCTTAGTGGTTGGCGCAGGACTAAGCTCACTACAGCGGAACATCTTGCTTAGTGGTTGGAGCAGGACTATACTCACTACAGATGAGCACATTGCTTAGTGGTTGGCTTTGATTGATTGATTGTACATTGCTTAACGTCCCGACAGCAACAAGGCTTTCTCAGGACGTGCCTGCACTGCTTGTGAAAAAAAAAACTATACAAAAAATTGAATGTATGTCGCCAGCCGGTCAAATACGTTAAATAAACCTACAACATGGGGCCTAAATAAAGCTAAGACCATTTAGCAACACACATCCAATATCAAGAGCTACAGGCAGTGCAGACAGTTGGGAGAGTTTTAAATAGACAAATACAGGTGAATGGACCAAAGGTAGACAGAAACACATGCCCCAGAATAGAAAGGAAACCCACCCTGTGGGGCTGACCAGGGTGACCCTGGGAACTAAAAAGTACCTAACCCCACCCAAGTCCCCCAGGGCAGACCCGGGTGGGGGCTTAGTGGTTGGCGCAGGACTACGCTCACTACAGCGGAGCACCTTGCTTAGTGGTTGGAGCAGGACTAAGCTCACTACAGCGGAAGACATTGCTTAGTGGTTGGAGCAGGACTGAGCTCACTACAGCGGAACACATTGCTTAGTGGTTGGAGCAGGACTAAGCTCACTACAGCTGAGCACATTGCTTAGTGGTTGGAGCAGGACTAAGCTCACTACAGTGAACACATTGCTTAGTGGTTGGAGCAGGACTAAGCTCACTACAGCGGAAGACATTGCTTAGTGGTTGGAGCAGGACTGAGCTCACTACAGCGGAACACATTGCTTAGTGGTTGGAGCAGGACTAAGCTCACTACAGCTGAGCACATTGCTTAGTGGTTGGAGCAGGACTAAGCTCACTACAGCGGAACACATTGCTTAGTGGTTGGAGCAGGACTAAGCTCACTACAGCGGAAGACATTGCTTAGTGGTTGGAGCAGGACTGAGCTCACTACAGCGGAACACATTGCTTAGTGGTTGGAGCAGGACTAAGCTCACTACAGCTAAGCACCTTGCTTAGTGGTTGGCGCAGGACTGAGCTCACTACAGCGGAACACATTGCTTAGTGGTTGGAGCAGGACTAAGCTCACTACAGCGGAAGACATTGCTTAGTGGTTGGAGCAGGACTGAGCTCACTCAGCGGAACACATTGCTTAGTGGTTGGAGCAGGACTAAGCTCACTACAGCTGAGCACATTGCTTAGTGGTTGGAGCAGGACTAAGCTCACTACAGCGGAACACATTGCTTAGTGGTTGGAGCAGGACTGAGCTCACTACAGCGGAACACATTGCTTAGTGGTTGGAGCAGGACTGAGCTCACTACAGCGGAACACATTGCTTAGTGGTTGGAGCAGGACTAAGCTCACTACAGATGAGCACATTGCTTAGTGGTTGGCGCAGGACTAAGCTCACTACAGATGAACACATTGCTTAGTGGTTGGCGCAGGACTAAGCTCACTACAGCGGAGCACATTGCTTAGTGGTTGGGGCAGGACTAAGCTCACTACAGCGGAACACACTGCTTAGTGGTTGGCGCAGGACTAAGCTCACTACAGCGGAGCACCTTGCTTAGTGGTTGGAGCAGGACTAAGCTCACTACAGCGGAGCACCTTGCTTAGTGGTTGGAGCAGGACTAAGCTCACTACAGATGAACACATTGCTTAGTGGTCGGCGCAGGACTAAGCTCACTACAGATGAACACATTGCTTAGTGGTTGGCGCAGGACTAAGCTCACTACAGCGGAGCACATTGCTTAGTGGTTGGAGCAGGACTAAGCTCACTACAGCGGAACACATTGCTTAGTGGTTGGAGCAGGACTAAGCTCACTACAGATGAGCACATTGCTTAGTGGTTGGCGCAGGACTAAGCTCACTACAGCGGAACACATTGCTTAGTGGTTGGAGCAGGACTAAGCTCACTACAGCGGAACACATTGCTTAGTGGTTGGAGCAGGACTATGCTCACTATAGCGGAACACATTGCTTAGTGGTTGGACAAGGACTAAGCTCACTACAGCGGAACACATTGCTTAGTGGTTGGAGCAGGACTGAGCTCACTACAGCGGAACACATTGCTTAGTGGTTGGCGCAGGACTAAGCTCACTACAGATGAGCACATTGCTTAGTGGTTGGCGCAGGACTAAGCTCACTACAGATGAACACATTGCTTAGTGGTTGGCGCAGGACTAAGCTCACTACAGCGGAACACATTGCTTAGTGGTTGGAGCAGGACTAAGCTCACTACAGATGAGCACATTGCTTAGTGGTTGGCGCAGGACTAAGCTCACTACAGCGGAACACATTGCTTAGTGGTTGGAGGAGGACTAAGCTCACTACAGCGGAACACATTGCTTAGTGGTTGGAGCAGTACTAAGCTCACTACAGCGGAACACATTGCTTAGTGGTTGGAGCAAGACTAAGCTCACTACAGCGGAGCACATTGCTTAGTGACTGGCTTAGGACTGAGCTCACTACAGCGGAGCACATTGCTTAGTGACTGGCGCAGGACTAAGCTCACTACAGCGGAACACATTGCTTAGTGACTGGCGCAGGACTGAGCTCACTACAGCGGAGCACATTGCTTAGTGGTTGGAGCAGGACTAAGCTCACTACAGCGGAGCACATTGCTTAGTGACTGGCGCAGGACTGAGCTCACTGCAGCGGAGCACATTGCTTAGTGACTGGCGCAGGACTAAGCTCACTACAGCGGAACACATTGCTTAGTGGTTGGAGCAGGACTAAGCTCACTACAGCGGAGCACATTGCTTAGTGGTTGGAGCAGGACTGAGCTCACTACAGCGGAACACATTGCTTAGTGGTTGGCGCAGGACTAAGCTCACTACAGCGGAGCACATTGCTTAGTGGTTGGCGCAGGACTAAGCTCACTACAGCGGAGCACATTGCTTAGTGGTTGGCGCAGGACTGAGCTCACTACAGCGGAGCACATTGCTTAGTGACTGGCGCAGAACTAAGCTCACTACAGCGGAGCACATTGCTTAGTGGTTGGAGCAGGACTAAGCTCACTACAGCGGAACACATTGCTTAGTGGTTGGAGCAGGACTAAGCTCACTACAGCGGAGCACCTTGCTTAGTGGTTGGAGCAGGGCTATGCTCACTACAGCTGAGCACATTGCTTAGTGACTGGCGCAGGACTAAGCTCACTACAGCGGAACACATTGCTTAGTGACTGGCGCAGGACTAAGCTCACTACAGCGGAGCACCTTGCTTAGTGACTGGCGCAGGACTAAGCTCACTACAGCTGAGCACATTGCTTAGTGGTTGGAGCAGGACTAAGCTCACTACAGCGGAGCACATTGCTTAGTGGTTGGAGCAGGACTGAGCTCACTACAGCGGAAAACATTGCTTAGTGGTTGGCGCAGGACTAAGCTCACTACAGCGGAAAACATTGCTTAGTGGTTGGCGCAGGACTAAGCTCACTACAGCGGAATACAGTGCTTAGTGGTTGGCGCAGGACTAAGCTTACAGCGGAACACATTGCTTAGTGGTTGGCGCAGGACTAAGCTCACTACAGCGGAACACATTGCTTAGTGGTTGGAGCAGGACTAAGCTCACTACAGCGGAGCACATTGCTTAGTGGTTGGCGCAGGACTAAGCTCACTACAGCGGAGCACATTGCTTAGTGGTTGGCGCAGGACTGAGCTCACTACAGCGGAGCATATTGCTTAGTGACTGGCGCAGAACTAAGCTCACTACAGGGGAGCACATTGCTTAGTGGTTGGCGCAGGACTAAGCTCACTACAGCGGAGCACATTGCTTAGTGGTTGGAGCAGGACTAAGCTCACTACAGCGGAACACATTGCTTAGTGGTTGGAGCAGGACTAAGCTCACTACAGCGGAGCACCTTGCTTAGTGGTTGGAGCAGGACTATGCTCACTACAGCTGAGCACATTGCTTAGTGACTGGCGCAGGACTAAGCTCACTACAGCGGAACACATTGCTTAGTGACTGGCGCAGGACTGAGCTCACTACAGCGGAGCACATTGCTTAGTGGTTGGAGCAGGACTAAGCTCACTACAGCGGAGCACATTGCTTAGTGGTTGGCGCAGGACTAAGCTCACTACAGCGGAGCACATTGCTTAGTGGTTGGCGCAGGACTAAGCTCACTACAGCGGAGCACATTGCTTAGTGGTTGGCGCAGGACTAAGCTCACTACAGCGGATCACATTGCTTAGTGGTTGGCGCAGGACTAAGCTCACTACAGGGGAACACATTGCTTAGTGGTTGGCGCAGGACTAAACTCACTACAGCGGAGCACATTGCTTAGTGGTTGTAGCAGGACTAAGCTCACTACATCGGAGCACATTGCTTAGTGGTTGGCGCAGGACTAAGCTCATTACAGCGGAGCACATTGCTTAGTGGTTGGCGCAGGACTAAGCTCACTACAGCGGAGCACCTTGCTTAGTGGTTGGCGCAGGACTAAGCTCACTACAGCGGAGCACCTTGCTTAGTGGTTGGCGCAGGACTAAGCTCACTACAGCCAAGCACATTGCTTAGTGACTAGCGCAGGACTGAGCTCACTACAGCGGAACACATTGCTTAGTGACTGGCGCAGGACTAAGCTCACTACAGCGGAACACATTGCTTAGTGACTGGCGCAGGACTAAGCTCACTACAGCGGAGCACATTGCTTAGTGGTTGGCGCAGGACTGAGCTCACTACAGCGGAGGACATTGCTTAGTGGTTGGCGCAGGACTAAGCTCACTACAGCGGAGCACATTGCTTAGTGGTTGGCGCAGGACTAAGCTCACTACAGCGGAGCACATTGCTTAGTGGTTGGCGCAGGACTAAGCTCACTACAGCGGAACACATTGCTTAGTGGTTGGAGCAGGACTAAGCTCGCTACAGCGGAGCACATTGCTTAGTGGTTGGAGCAGGACTAAGCTCGCTACAGCGGAGCACATTGCTTAGTGGTTGGCGCAGGACTAAGCTCACTACAGCGGAGCACATTGCTTAGTGGTTGGCGCAGGACTAAGCTCACTACAGCGGAGCACATTGCTTAGTGGTTGGCGCAGGACTAAGCTCACTACAGCGGAACACATTGCTTAGTGGTTGGGGCAGGACTAAGCTCACTACAGCGGAGCACATTGCTTAGTGGTTGGAGCAGGACTATGCTCACTACAGCGGAGCACATTGCTTAGTGGTTGGAGCAGGACTATGCTCACTACAGCGGAGCACATTGCTTAGTGGTTGGAGCAGGACTATGCTCACTACAGCGGAGCACCTTGCTTAGTGGTTGGGGCAGGACTGAGCTCACTACAGCGGAGCACATTGCTTAGTGGTTGGCGCAGGACTAAGCTCACTACAGCGGAACACATTGCTTAGTGGTTGGCGCAGGACTAAGATCACTACAGCGGAGCACCTTGCTTAGTGGTTGGAGCAGGACTAAACTCACTACAGCGGAACACATTGCTTAGTGGTTGGCGCAGGACTAAGCTCACTACAGCGGAACTCATTGCTTAGTGGTTGGAGCAGGACTAAGCTCACTACAGATGAGCACATTGCTTAGTGGTTGGCGCAGGACTAAGCTCACTACAGCGGAGCACATTGCTTAGTGGTTGGAGCAGGACTAAGCTCACTACAGCGGAGCACATTTCTTAGTGGTTGGCGCAGGACTGAGCTCACTACAGCGGAACACATTGCTTAGTGACTGGCGCAGGACTAAGCTCACTACAGCGGAACACATTGCTTAGTGGTTGGAGCAGGACTGAGCTCACTACAGCGGAGCACATTGCTTAGAGACTGGCGCAGGACTAAGCTCACTACAGCGGAACACATTGCTTAGTGACTGGCGCAGGACTAAACTGACCCCCGGCCTCAATACCAAACCAGTACTCAAAAGTGCTTCGGACTGAACGGGAAACAGTTTCATGACCTCAATAATTATAGTGCAATGCACTTAATTCCTTGATCCCGAGGTACGAAATACCCACAGTTTGGAGTTATCCTCTGCGGACTGCATTACAATTCAGGAGACAGATCGACCATGATAGTTCAAGGGTGGTGGCAGAATAGCTTGGCGCCTATAGGCGCCAAGCTATTCCTCCACCACCCTTGAACTATCATGGTCGAGCCATATCTTGCTGTGGTGTATCGCGGACAGAATGAGTCAAACGATACAGATTAGGCTGGGCAGAACAACATAATAAAATACGATAAAAAAATTCACCAAACACTTACAGATGTGGCCGGAATTCATGGACAGACGATAGGGCTCTTACCGACCCGGTAGTGCTACCGGCTCGGTAAGTGTGCAGACTTGCCATTCATGGACTGCCCATAGGCTTACTGGTTGGTAGTCTACCGGTCAAATCTTACCGGTTCGGCATTGAAAACGACACGGTAAGGATTGTATCGCCCCGTTAGCGATTTGACCGACGCGATAACTCTACCGATTTGGCATTCATGGACCGCCAGTAGGCTTACCTATTGGTAGGGGAAGGTCCACATTTCTACAGTGACGTTAACTTTACAGGCGCTGAACCAGAAAGGACCAAAGTTTTAAATTATGTGGATTCCTATTAGGAAAAGATTTATGCTTTTACTCTTAAAATCTAGATTAATTGCCACTTCTGGATCGTCTTTATTGGTGAAAAAAAGCTGAAGGAATATAGTAATTTTGGATTTACCTGTAGGGTGAAGGTGCCCATATTGAGTCAGCTCTATAATGCAACATTCCCCTTAGACTAACGGTTGGGCAAAAAATAATTATAACGCAGTGGCTAGTTAAAGATCAATGTGTAAATAACATCAAATAATGAATCGACCCGAGTTAAAAAAAGTGATTAACTATAAATAAGCCCAAATATTACTTATCGAGCTAAGGGGAGGTTTTCAAACTGGGTTTGCGTGTTAACTCTATGGCCCAGGGGCGGATCTGATGGGTAGAGGGGGTGCGACCCCCCTTTCCCTCCCCCTTCACAATGAAAGCGGGAAATTTGTACACATCGTTGTGAATGTTATAAACTGAATGGGGAGTAAGGTATGTCCACTTAGCGCCATCTGACTCAGGTTAAAGGTCCCAAAGACAACGTTGGAACGCCTCTCTCCCCTCCCCCCTCTCCGAAGGTAAATGATCCGCCCCTTGTTGAACATAAGTGTTACGGACAGCCAAAGGTTTATAACCTTTCAGTGCCCAGAAACCGTGAACACGATCTAAATGCGAGAAACATAGATCCTCTTAACCCACTCAGCCCTGATGCACTACAGCACGAGATGGGTCGACCATGATAATTCAAGGGTAGTGCCAGATTAGCTTGGCGCCTGTCGGCGCCAAGCTAATCTAGCACTGCCCTTGAATTATCATGGTCGATCCATCTCCTGCAACAGGTGCATAGTTGTTAGATGACGCTTCCAAAATTTTGGAAATACGTGCGCCGGGCTGAATGAGTTAAGCGCTCCCCAGTTGCGAGGAGCTCATGATTTATGCCTCCTGGTGTGGCGTCCACTTTGTAACACTGTTCCTTGGAAGGCTAGCGATGAATTCAGAAATATTGCACATTTGAACATTAACTATGTCCAATAGCAGCAAAGGAGTTAAGCGTTTAGGGCTTAACGTCTTTGGTCCATCACGAAGGTGACTTTAAAAGACGGGGGCACTGAAAAGAGGTCTGTACAATATATGACCCCCAGCTGGGTTTGAACCCACTGTTTGAAAAGGGTTCTAATGGTGAAGTTTCTTGTAAACATTTTTGTCCATGACATTGCAAAACATTTCTTCATAACAGTTTAACTCATTTAACTCCACGCCAGTATTTCCCAAATTTTGGAGGCGTCATCTAACGACTATGCACCTGTTGCAGGAAATAAATCGACCACAAGCGCCAAGCTAATCTGGCACTACCCTTGAATTATCATGGTCGATCCATCGCCTGCTGTAGTGCGTCAGGGCTGAACGGGTTAAATATAAGTCGCTCCCCAGTATCATGCGACAGCGTCTGAATTTTCTTCCTGTGTTTGGTGAGTCGGAGTTGGGTGGAGGGGGGTGGGAGGGGAGGGATGGAGTGGGTTGGAGGGCGCAGCGCAGGCGAAGTTATAATACAAACGGGGAATACGGGAGGGGGGGGGGGGGGGGTGCGAGGCCATAGTCGTCTTGCCTTGAATATTTCAAACGCGAAAATTTAAATCTCTTGCATTTTGAAGGTGGTGGGGGTGGGGTTGGTTAGTTCGGGTTTAACGTCCACAGCACCGAGGTGATCATGGACGGCCCTGACGGGCGGGTTATGGGAGACAGGCAAATCTATTGCCTATGGAGTACGACCTGAACACTGATCAACTCAGGCGCACTCCAACTGTGCCATTTTGATTCACCAGGACCTTTCAACGGACATGCTATTGAACAAATCCGTTTAACCGCCTGAGCTATTTCGGACTCTGGGGGTGGGGTGGTCACTGCCAACTTACTTGTTTTTAACTTCAACACTAACATTATGGCGCAAACCCGCACTTAACTCATTCAGCCCGACGTATGCATTTTACAAAAGTGATTTGGAGGCGTCATCTAACAACTATGCACCTGTTACAGGAGATGGATCGACCATGATAATTCAAGGGTAATGCCAGATTAGCTTGGCGCCGACAGGCATCAAGCTAATCTGGCACTACCTTGAATTATCATGGTCGACCCATCTCCTGCTGTCGTGCGTCAGGGCTGAGTGGGTTAAGTGCACGAGCAGTATGGTAAATTTCCGATTCTTTATAGAGACTAGCCATTAGCTACCGGTAGGCTACCATGGCCTCATGGATTCGGCATTTACAGGCCCGTTCGTTGTCGGCCCGGCAAAATTTTACCGTTAGATATAACAAGTCATAGGAAAAAGAGGCCGTCTGCTCCCAAGAAATGTAATTTTTGGGACCATATACTCATCCCACGGACAGATACTACGACCTGGACTTTTAGATAACAAGTTCAGATGTGGCCGGGCGGTTGCCATATCGATCACTGATGAAGTGAAATACAAGATCAAACATTTGAATCGGCAAGGGTACAGATGATCTAGGCCTACTTAGAAGTTAAAACAGTACATGTGACCTGCATCACCAGTGATAAAACTGTGATACTGAAATGCTATGAATGGATCAGACGCCTTTCAAGACCACTCTACTGTCGTCACTCTAGTGAATTTTACAGAAATAGGTCTGTGTCAGTGTTTCACATAAGGGACTGTTCAGGTTATACAGTATTGTTGCAGGCACAAGTAGGTCATATCCGAAATTTCCCGTAGACAGCGGCTGAACCATTGTTGTCTGGATCACATAAAAATTAAATGCAATACTGAGGTTTATGTGGTGCTCTGACGCTCAAGGTCCTGCGTATTCGTTGGCAGGCATGCGGAACTTATAGCTGAATGTTAAGTATAGACTAGACTGCCGGTTGTTGTTACAGGTCAGCTAGTTACCGACTCGTTAACATTTTACCGGCAAAAAGTGTTACAGGCCCGTTGACTAACGACTCGGTAGCGTTTTATCGGCCGGTAAACTACAGTCAAATCGTAAATGCCGGCCCTAGGACAGAACAGAACAGAACAAACAGCACTACATAACAGAACTGGAAATACGTACCTTCTTTCACAAATTATGCACACGTTTGCACAGCACTTGGTACTTGATACGTCACACCTTGGCAACTATCTCGTGGTAGACGCGTCGACCGTTTCATAGGCTCGTACCCGATTTCAGAAATAGCCACAGCGTTTCAATCACTCAACGGATCCAGGTATGGGCTTGCAAGGGATCAACCCCGGAAGCAAAGAGTCCTCGGGCCGATCTCGCCCGCAGTTGGCACGGACACGGAGTCAGCCTAAGAGCCTTTTGCTTACTCGGTGTATATTACAGGCATTAGACACTGAACATAAGTCTAGTCATAGATCTTCAAGCAAAGCGACCCGCATAGTGCGAGGTAGCAAAAGAATAAATTTATCATCCTTGATCAACCCAGTGCGCAAAGGCCATTGGGCATGAGACATGATTGTATACGAACACTCCACTTCTATGCTGTATAACTATAAGAGCACCGGCTACGTTTACAACGAATGATTCCCAACAACGACCGAGAGCGTAGTCAGGGCAGATAACTAGATTCTACTATAATCACAGACAACACTCCTGCGGCAGACGTCGGCCAAAGACTGACATTTTGCTAATTGGCCGAAATATGAAATAGAAGTTTCTGCTTCTGACTAGAAAAAAACACGAAACACATGAATCCCATTATTCAGCAGTGGCGGCTGGGGATAGAGGGGGGTGGGGGGTGGGGGGAGGGAAGGAGGAGGAGGGGGTTAAAGGGGGACAAAAAAAGAAAGAAAAGAAAAGAGAATAAGTTAAAATGCTATGTATAAGTCCCTTGTTAGAGATTTCGAGCTGAGGTTGAATGTCTTGATCTTGAAGGTTAAGTTGACCACCCCCCCCCCCCCACCGAGGTTACTGATCCGCCTCCGTTCAATAAAGTGTGTGTGTGTGTGTGTGTGTGTGTGTGTGTGCGTGTGTGGAAAATGTGTGAAACTCTGCCACTGACTTACCGTTTCTGGAAAAGCGTACTTTCGTTTTCATTCGTACTTTCGGTTGCCCCGGAATCAGCTATTTCCAGTGTCTGTTACCTACCCTCACAAACAGATTCAATATTTAGCATTTCTGTAGTAGACAGAACGATGAAGTTGTGAGAACAATGTCAACAATTTATTAGGTATCAAAATATTGGGTTAAGAAACGTGTTTCACACAACAGACTTGCCTATATCCAACACTTACAGTGTGCTCATGCTGCAGGTGTAATATCACTTTATTGACAGTAACAAATTCAATATAATCATGTTGTTTACTTAGATGGTAGAATTTAGTTCTTATCTCAGGTTGTCGATATCGCCAGCTGACATTTCGTCAGTTTCACTAGACAGTCCAGCGACTCACACGTTTCCTGGCGTCTGTTCTTCGTTCGTGTTTGTGTATAGGATGTAAATTTAAAGCGTTCGTACACACTAACAAAACAAACAAAATCCTGGAATCCACTTCTTCCAAAACCCTCTATGCTACCATGAACACACTCCTAGGCACTTCTAAAGACTCTCATCTTCCCAACACTCACAGCAAAGAAGAACTTCCGTCCGCTTTTTCCTCCTATTTCTCCGATAAAATCCAAACTCTGCGCAACACACTCGACACTCTGCCTTCTCCGCCTTGCCTTCCTGACCCCACCTTTTCCGGCACTCCCCTCTCGTCCTTCCGCCCCGTCTCTCAGGATGAAGTCCTCAAGACCATAAAGTCCATGCCTTTCAAAACCTGCGAACTAGACCCCCTCCCAGCTTCCCTCTACCGGGACGGCCTCCCAAAACTTTTGCCCTTCATTACCGACATCATCAACACATCTCTAGAGAATGGCTCCGTCCCCGATATCTTCAAGTCGACCATCGTCCGTCCTCTCTGTCACGACACGCCTGACGGGGTCAGGGCGCCGTGGACAATATGAGTGCAGACACTCGAGAAAACCCACCCACTCTAAATAAATAACGCAACGCCAGTGATAAACAACAAACAAATCCTTTATTACCTACCCTTACTCTAACTCCCACCCCGACCCACTAACGCCCCACACACTCACACATACCCACACATGCACTCATAACGTATTAACACTTAAAAAAGATTAACATATAAAAAATGACTAACAAGTGAAAATGACTAACAGGTGAATATGACTAACAGGTGAATATGACTAACAGACGAAAATGACTAATATGTGAATATGACTAACAGACAAAAATGACTAATATGGCCAACGGCTATACAAGGCGGGTAACTTAGTCTCTGTACAGTGTCCTCTGTCCCACACTAGACAGGGTGGCTCATAACGTACGAGTACTACCCCTGCACCACAGAGCACCGTAGCCGCGCTTGCTCACGCACGCCTGTGACCGACGCTCAGAACGTAGAGTCAGCCTGCTGTAGCCCAACGTACTTGTCCAACAGGACCGGCTAGCGAAGGCGTTCTGACTCCCGATGATGCGTCACCGTTGGTCGTGGATGATGAGATCGAAGAACGAAATCTTCGAAGCCAATGATCGAAGCCAGTGATCGCAGCCAGTCTTCGAAGCCAGTCTTTGAAGCCAATCTTCGAAGCCAATGCACTGGAAAAGGGCGCATTGTCAGTCAAAGTGCCAACACAGTTAATTCTGGCCTATTTGACACGCACCTACTCACAAACCACGTGAGTTGTGTCTCGTCTCACCCTAATATCCGCCTTGGCCATATTAACTATACAATCATGGATAAAGAGGATTCCTATGTACATTCAACATTCACCAGGTCTGCACTATTCCATTACACTAGCATTAAGCTAGCACAACCACTTTTGTATAATAACATTGCCACTGCTAAAACCAACATTATCAAAATATCCACATGTACATACAAAGATATCAAATAATCACCAGCAACCACCCAACGTGACAATCTTATTAAATTACATCTAGGACTTAATACAGATATATTTGAAAGGATACCCACTTTAATCCATTTTACAACATGGCCCTTTAAATATACTCACTCGGCGACAGCCGAATATAAACAACTAAATCCGACACCCACCACATTACAACCCAACCTAAAAAACATGGTTAAAGACTCAATTAAAACATCACTAAAAAACTAGACGAACATACCCTTCCGCACCTATATACACATTCACACACCCGAGAGCGCAGCAGCTAACTGAGGAAAATGGCATGAGTAAATACCTGTCACTGGTGAGTCCTCCGGCAGGACGAGACAAAACAAGGACGAAGACGAACCGGAGGGGTCTTCTGGTGAGTAGCAGCCGTGGTCGCAAGTCTTTCGGGACACCCACACCCAGGAACACTGGCCGTGGTCTTGCAGGGAGGGTAAAAGAACCCTCACACAGCTTGTCAAGGGCTCCAAACGAGGCCGCACCCTGACCCAGACTCTCACTTCGCTGGCTAACTCCGCTGACTGACTAATATCCTACTGCTACCTCGCAGGTTAACTTTGCTTCTGAACACTGTTCGGTTTAAAGCTACTTGACGAAAGCGTGCAACCGCTGTACTCGCTCACTGCTAAGCTTGCTGCACGGGCTTTACGATTACGCTCACACTACATTTATTAACTTCCCTAAACTAAGGCTATTTACAGAAGTCGGCGACCTACATTTATTAACAAAAAAACCGACTTGGCGAAAAAATAAAACAACATGTCACATCCGTTACGTGACACTCTCCTAAAAAAACACAACCTCGACCCAAACGAACTCAAGAACTACCGCCCAGTCTCCAATCTCTCTTTCCTGTCCAAGCTTCTTGAGAAGGTTGTCCTCAACCAACTCAACCTCCACCTCGCCGACAACAACCTCCTCAGTCCCTTCCAGTCTGCCTATCGCAAACATCACAGCACTGAAACAGCCCTTCTACATATCCTTAACGACCTGCTTCTCTCCACTGACTCGGGCAACATATCCCTTCTTACGCTACTCGATCTCTCTGCCGCCTTCGACACCATAGACCACTCTATCCTCCTCTACCGCCTTCACCACTCCTTTGGCATCACTGACTCTGCTCACTCCTGGTTTCTCTCCTACCTCTCCGACAGACAGCAGTCCGTCACCATCGACGGCGTCTCCTCCAACCCAGTCAGGCTCTCCTGCGGCGTTCCACAGGGGTCCGTCCTGGGCCCGGTCCTTTTCACACTCTACATCTCCCCCCTGTCCAACATCATCCAGTCTCACCACATACACCACCACCTCTACGCTGACGACTCACAACTACTAGACAAAGACAAACTCGACAACACTCAGACACTACTGACTCGCACGGCTGACTGCTACGAAGACGTGAAAAACTGGATGACAGATGAGGGAAGAAGAGTTCAGCGGGTACATCTCTTTGGGATGGCCAACCGACGAGAAGGCAAAGGAAGTGAACTGATTGTACTGTGTAGGAGGGCAGACGTCCTGTTATTTTGATGTCCATCCACCAGGCTGGCCACAATGTCAAGGTTTTGGACTGTCACATCATTCGCAATGCAGCAAAAGCCTGTGCCTTACTGCCTGAGCTGATGCATAGCCATATATTAGAAGAAGGGCAAGCAGGCTTTAGGCCTGGCTATTCAACTGCAGACACAACAGCAGTGGGGCAGTGACAACAAAGTGACAGCGACAAAACTCGAGAACATAGAAATAAAGAGGGAGTGTTTCCATAAGCCTGACACAGGGCAACAAAATTGTAACGTGCAGTCGAGCAGTTCAGGGGCTATTGTACAGTGATGGGGATGTGCTTTGTGTGTTTTCATATAACAACATGACAAAGCGATTTGACACCCATGTTTTAATTTGTAGTTCAGTAAAAATGTGAAAAATAGCTGTATTTTGACCTAAAAGATGTTTTCTCAAGTATACACAACTTCAAACCCAGACTTGGTACAAGGTGGTAAGAACTTTTCATGCATACTAATTTCGTATGCACGAAAGGTCAGAAAGGTCAAGGGTCACAAGAAATCGGAAAATAGGTACAACATAGCCATATATTGCCCAAAGATGTTTTTGTCTGAAGTATTCATCACAACTGTAACCCTAAACTTGGTAAAGAGATACCTGATGGTAAGACCTTCCTATGCATATTTATTTGGATGACCCCCTCAGAAAGGTTACTTTTTGTCACTCTCCTGTCATGTCACGATTTGGAAACGCAGCTTAATATGTATTAGTTTTTGATTATCCAAGGAAAACCCCTTTACTGACAATGTGTTCATTTTTTGAAGACATTTCATCATATGAACAGGTCTTTTTGTGACAAGTTCCTAAATACTGGCATACATCAGTCATTCAAAATATGTACTCCACAGCTGACTCTTATGGGGTAGGAAACAGTGGTACAGATTTTGTGCAGCATCGGTGTGAGACAAGGAGAAAACTTATCACTGCTCCGCTTTGCATGCTTCAAAATGATATACAGGGTTCATTCTGAAAATGGTCATTGGCCTCAGAGTATAACACCCATGGGTCCTTTCTGAAGAGGGGATGTGCCGAAATATAGAAATGTGGGGGTGTATATGTATGTCATTAAACCCTCAGCTTAAAATGTTGTGCCAAATGTGGACTTGCTCAATGAAAAAAGCAATACTTCTCAAGAGTGAGTTGACCATGCAGTTCTTGCATTACCCTCCAGCTGTCACAGCAGATTTAAGTGGTTGGGTGATAACTGATCATAGGCATATATGTACTGTACTTTGTGTTTTTTTTTTTTTTCTTCCACTGTCAATCTTTGACTTTCAGCTGTGTGGCTTTACTTATCCGGAGTTATCATATCAGAATTGCTAACCACATGGTTCATTTCACAAGTTTTCTAGATGTACTGTACATGACACACGCCAGCAAACAGAATGACCTGACTATGATCTGTGTCCATAGGACAAGTCATTTGTGCTGTCTAAGGAACATGCGTACAGTGTAGTAATAAGGATAATATTTCATTTTTGAGCACATTCATGTAAGTTCTTTTGTGATTTTTCTCGTGCCCCCAGCAGTGTTATATGGTCGACTGCACAGACTTTGTATCAAGAGCAGTACAAGTATTAGAAAAACAGAAGATAGTGGTAGAAAACCCTTTAAAATAGAAACAAATAACAACGTTTGTATCAAAGATCCTTCCTCAGGTGACATGGAAACAAAGGTAGAACAGAAAAGAACACGACAGAAAGAAAAGACGTCATCCTGTATAGAGAGAAATCAGAATGACGTAGTAAAAAAAAAAAAAAAAAAAAAAACCACACATACATAATGACGCAAATACACATGCACAAAACACGTAGCACAAAACTTACGTCTATATACATACACGTCACTGCATACATTCGCATTCACTCGTGCCTGCTGCAGCTCACGCACATGCACACACGCGCGCGCACACACACACACACACACACACACACACACACACACACACACACACACACACACACACACACACACACACACACACACACACACTCAAAGGTAGCATCCAGTATCAACAGTGAGGTCAAGTCTGGCACCAACTACCCATCAGGCAGAGCATACATCCCTAGGGGCGAATGTTCAAGCCGCGCGGATGGTAAGTGCCAAGCCTGTCCGCGAAAAAGGATTGTGTCATTTTGCGGCGGATGAAGTGGGATGTATTTTGCCAAAGGATGCGTATGCTGAAATGTGTGAAGCTATGAGGAGGTTCGTTGAAATGACGTCCAACCTGGTTGTTGTATCCGAGGCGGATCGAACGAACATGCTCCTCGCAGCGTTCAGGGAGTGTACGGTATGTCTCCCCCACATACATCCCACTGCCCAAAGATGTTGTATGTATATAGACGTAAGTTTTGTGCTACGTGTTTTGTGCATGTGTATTTGCGTCATTATGTGTGTGTGGTGTTTATTTTTTTTTATTTTTTTTTAATATTTTTTTTTTTACGTCATTCTGATTTCTCTCTATACAGGATGACGTCTTTTCTTTCTGTCATGTTCTTTTCTGTTCTACGTTTGTTTCCATGTCACCTGAGGAAGGATCTTTGATCAAACGTCGTTATTTGTTTCTATTTTAAAGGGTTTTCTACCACTATCTTCTGTTTTTCTTTCACGTGAAACCCTAGCAGCAACAGTTTTAGTACAAGTATTGTTTGGTGTGCATGCCTATATTATGCAGACTAGATGACACAGTGCATTGTACCCTTGTTATGCAGTTTTTATGGTATTTTGTGTTGACATCAGCATTGTGCAGTTTAAGTTATGGGGCTTGAGACTGCATTCACTTTGTTGTGCTGCAATTGGACACAGTGTGGTACTGGTAACAGTATTGTTTGATTTTCATGCCAACATTGTGCACAGTATCTGTGTAGTGCAGTTTGGTGGCCGTATACTGCATTTGACTGTTATAATGTTGTGGGATGTGCAATGTTGAGTTATATCAGGACTACAGTGATGGTCTCTCTCACTCTCTCTCTATCTCTCTCTCTCTCTCTCTCTCTCTCTCTCTCTCTCTATATATATATATATATATATATATATATATATATATATATATATATATATATATATATATATATATATATATATATATATATTATATATATATATATATATATATATATATATATATATATATATATATATATATATATATATATATATATATATATATATATATATATATATATGAACAAAATAATATATGTAGTGGAAGGCTCTACATGATAAGTCTGTCATTCATTCTCTCCTATTCCCCTTCTTTTATACAGCATCCAGCTTGGGTCAAAATTTGCTCAGACCCTTTTTCGTTGTCCCCGTCTTTGAAATCACCCTCGTGGTGGACAAAAGACGTTAAGCCCTAAACATTTAATATTTTAACCCTTCTTTTATATACTGTGCAGTTGGCTCCCAAATAAATACCTCATGAGCAAGTGGTTGCCGGTGTCGGTCTCCGTTGGCAGGCACACAACTAAAAATGACATCAGCTCCACTTTTCTCCCAAATAGCTTGTATAAAGTCAGCACTTTGTCAATGTAAATGTGAATAATGTTACATGTAGTTGAAATATGTTCCGCAGTAAAGCTGTATTTTGAGGGGGAGCTGGGTGGCTCAGTGGTAGTGCGTTTGACTCTCATCCCGAAGGTCCTGGGTTTGCATTCAGCTGGGGTCAAAATTTGTTCAGACCCTAGTTCTGTGACCCATCTTTGAAATCACCTTTTATGGACAAAAGATGTTAAGCCCTAAAAGTTGTGACCCTCTCTCACAAAATCAGTCTTAACTCGCATTTTGGATGTTTTGACATATATACATTTCTGAAAACTACAATGTTTGCTGATTACTGTGATATATGACTGTATGCTGTAGTGCGAAAATTGTAGAAGTTGTTAGTGTTTAAAGTTGTTAAAGCCTCTGGTGGCCATTTTGAGAAAACAGCCTGGGAAGTTTCTGTGTGCAGCATAATTAGGGCCAAGGGCAGACTTTTAAAATCATTTTAAACCTATTTAATGGCATTTTTCATGATAGAGATTTTAACCATACGATACTTTGGTGTATGTAGAATACATTTCTGCAAAAAAGTGAAAATGACCCAGATTGACCCCCACCACATATTATGCGTGTAGTGCTGTCCCTGCGAGTTAAGACTGGTTTCGTGAGAGAGGGTCACAAATGTTTAACGTTTTGTATTTGAGGTTGTTACTTTTGTATAGGTGCCTACTTGCATTGTAGCCTAATATGCTTTCAACAGACTTGACTGTATACTTTAAATGAATGTCTGCAAATACAGCATTTGTTTTGAAAATAAAGAGAAATATTATTCTTTACTCACATTCACAATGATCATGTGTAAACATAACAGGGCATATTGAAACATGTGACATTTGTTTTGTTTCCTTATAATTTGTAACCAAAAACTGCTGGGAAACTGAGATTCAGCTAGAGAAATAGGTACATCCACTACCAATCTGTTTACAAACATCTTTCAACCAGAGATGTTCATCGACCTGCTTTCACGGAGACACCAAAGGAGCATGTAGCATTTCTTGCAGCAGGTATATTAAAACAAATTCACATCACTTAATGTTTGTAGATGATGCCAGTAAAAATATTAAAAAAAAACTGTCTGTGACAACTCTTTGGTGTGCTTTTATTATCAGTGAAGCTGTGAATGATTGAATGAATGTAAACATGAAAGTAAACTTGCCCACACAATGCCGGGCTGAAAAAAAAATGAATGAACAAATGTACCGAGGTAACCAGTGTTTATTTTTATCCAAGACTGAATCCGGTTGGTTGGTTGGTTCATAGTTTAACATTCACATCACCACAGTGATGATAATCGCATATTAAAAAAAAAATTACCACACGTTTATTTTTTTTACTTTGGTTTGGTTTTTTTTGTGTGTTTGTTTCATTTAGCGAAATACAAACTGTATGGGTTTCAAATGTGAGCAGGAAAAAATATCGCCACCCACGGGGCTCGAACCCTCGTTACCTGCCTGGCAAAAGAGTATCTTACCACTACACTAACTAAATTACTAAGAACCAGTCGGTGCATTTTAATTACTTATAGATAAACGTTCTCATCCCGTATCTGCCGTTGTTGTTTGTTTCAGTTTACTGTCACAAATAGTGATCGAGGACTAGCAGTTTGGGCGTAGTTTGCAACAGTTTGGGCGTATGTTTTCCTTGTAGGTTTGGCATAGTTGTTTTCCCTTCTTTCTCATGCGGGTTTGGGACCGGCTACGGCGGAGATATGATCTGCCGGAAGTCAGACATCGCTTGTATCCCTTATTGAATACGCACTCGCAAACGACCCAAAGTGCCAAATTTCGTGTGGGACCGCATATTTTCTTCAAAACTAATATGATAGTTATGACATAAAGTACGACTTTATCGAATAAAAAGGGCCTGAGCAATTGCCCAACAATGCAAACACTTGTAATGTTATTCAACATGATCCGGGCAATTTGCGAGTTTACAAAATACACTATTGTAACTTTCGCTTAGAATTCCAATTCTCAGAACAAACCTTTTTTACGAGAAAATAATAACATACTACATGAAGTGACCTAAATGTGTTTTTTTTTATCATTTTAACACACTATTCGATAAATTTTTATGGTGTTCTGAAATCAGCTATTTTGCGTGTTTTCGCTCATGGGGTAGGTCACGCAATTCCAATTCTCAGAACAAACCTTTTTTACGAGAAAATAATAACATACTACATGAAGTGACCTAAATGTGTTTTTTTTATCATTTTAACACACTATTCGATAAATTTTTATGGTGTTCTGAAATCAGCTATTTTGCGTGTTTTCGCTCATGGGGTAGGTCACGCAAAAGGCTTTAACTTACAAATATGCCCGGGACCATGGGTCCTTCAGGGTGGCAATAGCCTCCAGACTCAACAAGGCTCTCAAAAAACCCTATAAGCGGCAGTTTTCAATTAAAAAATATAGGTATAGTATACAACCTTAAACACTTATCCTACTCTCTTTCGCTCGTCGTGTGTAAGGTTTTAAAATCACTCGAGTGAGACTATCAGTATCATCTAAACACCGATGTATTACTCTATATATAGTAATAGACTTATGCTACTGTTTATATCTTACCCTACTACATAATAACTGTACGAACCGAAATTTGAAACTTACCTGGCTGACATCTTGGCTCAATCGCTGTGCAGTGCTGTGCTGCTGAAACACACGCATACACGCACACGCACGGCGCGAGCGCGCGCGCGCACACACACACACACACACACACACATACACCCAGACACACACACTGTACCGTTGACTAAATACCCAGTGCGCAAAGGCCATCGGACCGACGTCGCCCGCCGTCAACAAAATTTTTGTTTTGTAGAAGACAAAGCAAGCAGCATTGAATGACTGTATTTTTTTTTTTTTTGCCATGTTGTATACTATCCGATTACAGCATCTTGCGTTAGACAATGACGTAATGTCGGGGATTTCGACGCAACCTTCCCATCATGCCGGCCTGATTTTGTTATTTTGAAGTCTGCGTACTTTGTTTTTTCTGTCGACGTCGACCCGATGACCTTTTGCTCATTGGGTAACTGTGTGCTATGTGTCGTTCATTATGAATAACTTCATAGACATACAGGCCTAAGGTGGGGTATGCCATTTTTTTCATTTATCGTGATTCGTGATTGCATTTTATCCATCCGTGTCCCGCGAAAGAAGAGTTCGTCGTGAAACTAATCTCGCGAAATGTAGGAGTCTGTTGCCAAAGATTCAAAATTCAAGATTCAAAAACGTTATTGTGTCAGTTTGGCCGACAAATTTTCTTTGAAGTGTTGGGATCATTATGGTAAAACAGCAATAAAGGATAGTCACAGTAGTCATAATTGTATTGATAAAGAATGTACAAGCACTGGTAAATAGATACATTTAGAATAAACTATAATATCACAGTAATTCGGAGTTTATCATTACCTGTACACACTGACACCTGCAGGTACACACACACACACACACACACACACACACACACACACACACACACACACACACACACACACACACACACACACACACCTGGCCAACTGTACCTTCTCGTGGAATTTACACACGTTGCTAAATATTATGCTAAATGAATAAATGAATCCTGTTAAAGAATATTGAAAAACAGACTCTGTGTTGGAGTAGGCAATAAAACAAGCATTGAGATAATTCCCCCAAAGCATGTGCACACTGGCAGATACTCGCCCATCATGCATCTCTCAACGCATACACACACTCAGATACACGCGTGCGAAAGACACATACGCACGTACAAAGTGTAAAAATGTAATTAACAACCTCATCAGAACCCCACACTACCACCCTCGAAGTTGTTTTTCACTGGCTAGCTGAGGAATGCTGTGCACCTTCAACAACAATCACCCCCCCCCCCCCCCCCCCCGCCGTCCCCTCTTCTTCCTCACCCTGACCGGATACTTATGGATACTTGATAGGACACCGTATCATCACCTGTACACACCGACACTTGCAGGTACTCACAGATACCTGATCTGTGGATACTTGATAGGACACCGCCATACCGCTCCCCCTCCCCTCATCTCCCTCACCTAAGCACTAGTTGTCTCCCTCGATACGCAGTGCAGCAGTGTGATATATATATATATATATATATATATATATATATATATATATATATATATATATATATATATATATATATATATATATATATATATATATATATATATATATATATATATATATATATATATATATATATACACACACACACAGATGTAGACAGCGTAGTACCTACCTGCGTAGCCTGGTATGTGCAGTATCAGCAACAGGATGGAAATAGCGGAGCAGCGTTTCAAACTGGCCATGGCTCGGGATCTGCATGCAGTGCAACAAGTAGACACCAAGAAGAGCGTAGCGCTAATTGTGGTCAGGAGGTACGCAAACAGTCATAGGGTGGCTGCGGCCGCCCTATGACTTTTTGCATACCGTCTGACCACATTTACCACGATCTTATTGGTGGCCGCGTGATAGTCGTGGCCGCCGAAGCCATTCGACCTGAGATCCTTCTGCTAACCGAGTAGTCTTGATCAATGCGCTCAGCGGAAATAAGAAGAAATGTCGAAGTGCCACTTGTTACCCACGCACGAGAAGTGAACCACAAACAACACACTACCAGTCACGAGTACCGGCCCAGAACCGTCGCCCCTGGGCTCAGTTGCATGAGTGAGCTCAGCCCTGCGCCAGCCACTAAGCATGGTGCTCCGCTACACCTGAGCACCTTGCCTAGTGGCTGGCGCAGGACTAAGCTCAGTACAGCGGAGCACCTTGCCTAGTGGCTGGAGCAGGACTAAGCTCACTCATGCAACTGACCCTCGGCGTCAGCCCAAAGACATGTAGCTTAATTGGAACAGATAATGCAACGGGAAACAGTTTCATGACCATTATATAGTGCAATGCACTAAACTCATTGTGACCGAGGTACGACTAATACCCACAGTTTGGAGTTTACCTCTGCGGACTGCACTACCGGGTCGGTAAGGGCCCTATCGTCTGGCCATTGAATTCCGACCAGTTCTCTAAGTGTTTGGTGAAAAGTTTGTTGTAGTTTATTATGTTGTTCTGTTCTGCCCAGCCTAATCTGTATCGTTTGACTCATTCTGCCCGCGACACACCAGAGCAAGATATGGCTCAACCATGATAGTTCAAGGGCCCGTGGTGGCAGAATAGCTTGGCGCCTATAGTCGCCAAGCTATTCTGCCACCACCCTTGAACTATCATAGTCGATCTGTCTCCTGAATTGTAATGCAGTCCACAGAGGTAAACTCCAAACTGTGGGTATTTCGTACCTCGGTCACAATGAGTTTAGTGCATTGCACTATATAATGGTCATGAAACTGTTTCCCGTTGCATTATCTGTTCCAATTAAGCTACATGTCTTTGGGCTGACGCCGAGGGTCAGTTGCATGAGTGAGCTTAGTCCTGCTCCAGCCACTAGGCAAGGTGCTCCGCTGTACTGAGCTTAGTCCTGCGCCAGCCACTAGGCAAGGTGCTCAGGTGTAGCGGAGCACCATGCTTAGTGGCTGGCGCAGGGCTGAGCTCACTCATGCAACTGAGCCCAGGGGCGACGGTTCTGGGCCGGTACTCGTGACTGGTAGTGTGTTGTTTGTGGTTCACTTCTCGTGCGTGGGTAACAAGTGGCACTTCGACATTTCTTCTTATTTCCGCTGAGCGCATTGATCAAGACAACTCGGTTAGCAGAAGGATCTCAGGTCGAATGGCTTCGGCGGCCACGACTATCACGCGGCCACCAATAAGATCGTGGTAAATGTGGTCAGACGGTATGCAAAAAGTCATAGGGCGGCCGCAGCCACCCTATGACTGTTTGCGTACCTCCTGACCACAATTAGCGCTACGCTCTTCTTGGTGTCTACTTGTTGCACTGCATGCAGATCCCGAGCCATGGCCAGTTTGAAACGCTGCTCCGCTATTTCCATCCTGTTGCTGATATTGCACATACCAGGCTACGCAGGTAGGTACTACGCTGTCTACATCTGTGTGTGTGTGTGTGTATATATATATATATATATATATATATATATATATATATATATATATATATATACACGTATGTACCATCTCCGAACGGAAAGGTGAACTCACTCTCTTAAACCTTTTGGAAGAAACAGCCCTTCATCTATAATAGAGAAGGAAGAACACGGAAAGTACACGTGAACGCACGGACATCTGGGAATTATCGGCGAGAAAGTTAAATAACGTCAACTGACCCAGCACACCGATAGGGATAACCCAAAACCACCGTTGTCAGAGAGACATAGATTCTCATACTATGGGAGCCTACATGGTACTCCCTAACCAATGTACATCTACATCAGACGTGTGGAGCAGGGATGCCTGCACATGATGCAGTGCCGGAAACAAATACGTGAATGCGGTACACCCACAGTGCACCACATAGCGTAATAACAAATGGCACAGAAGTAAATGCCGAAAATGAATGAGAGAGACAACGAAAAAGAATGAAAAGCCAACAATACAACAAACAACAAAACAGAAAAACAGTAGGACACAAACAAAAGTGTGCCGACACCTGTGAAAAAAGAAATACAGTCCAAGACTGAAAAAGCTAAGAATTTAAAGAACAAACAAAATCGTGGGAGCGAAATCAGATTGGTTGAAAACGGCGCTGAACACATTACTGAAGAGGATAAATATGCGCGTGATTTCTTAGGCTGCCGGGGGCAAAAGCTACCCCTATGCCACTGACCGTGCATCTCAGAGTGGTAGAAAAGTGGTTGTAACAGTACGTAGCTACGCCTGGCATGAATGTACAATCACTTGCGAGGTACACATTGTCCTTGATGGGCGTATGTATAAAGAGCCACACCGAGACAAATGAATAAATGACATAGCGCCCTTATCCCAAACACATAAAAACAAAACGGGCACGAGGTAATTTAAAATACCCATCGCGACTCCAAATGTATACTTGAACTATCTCTGCTCAGACGACGGAAGAGATAGGACTGGCATTCAACGTAAAGCCACAACTACACACAGTCAGCCTCTGGACTACAGACCACGTGACCCGGGCTCTCGCGTGCAGAGCGGCCAAGATCGTCTCTTCATTTCGGTACCACGACGTGCAAGAGTGCACACACGACCTTCCTCGTCACAGCACTGGCACTGACCAGCTTTGCGTGGCTAGAGCAAAAACTACCACAACTAAAAAACACAATGAACCTTACGAGTTCATCTCAGAACCAACGAACTTATAAAGTTCCGTAATCTACAGAATTCCGAGGAGTGAAAACGGGGCATACACAACCTACCCCCTTACCCGGTTGACTTTATGGGCACCCAAAACCGGGGACTGCAAACGCAATGAACCTACGAGTTCACCCTTAAAAACACGCACACGGATTAAATTCAACAAATCCACAGAAAACCTGTGACACCTACTCATAGGGTCAAAAAGGACACACATCAAATTGCCACCCACTTTGAAGTGCTCAAAAGAGTATCTAAACGACACCCCGAAAACAGGAGGAGAAAAGTGGAGAAAATAAAAGGGGGAAAAAAAAAATAAAAAAAAAAAATTGCGCAATAATGGAAAAGTGTCCGAAAGAAAAGTTGAACCTCACAAACACTGGGATAAAACTCTATGCGAGCATTCTTCCGAAAGTGAGCCGACGACCTACTAACACAAGTCAGTAGGAAAGGCCTAGAGCTATCAATCCTAATCCCCAGCCAATACGGGGGATAGGATCTAACGGAAATGGAGATGACGTGCAGCAGAACGCTACGCTAAATTTTCATATCCACGGTTTGGTCCGCTGACGACAAGGAGTACCGGCAATTCAAAGCAAAACTTCCTCGAAACACACATGAAATAGACAAAAAAAATTCAGTCTGACTTGCGTCGCTCAAGGATGTACGGCCGGCCATTAAAAAAAACAGGCCACTTCATCGGATAACGGTGTGCGATGTGATACACCTTTTTACAAACGGAAAAGAATGAAAAGCCAACAACACGGCAAACAACAAAACAGAAAAACAGCGGTGACACAAACAAAAGCGTGCCGACACATGTGAAAAAGAAACACAGTCCGAGACTGAAAAAGCAAAGAATCTAAAGAACAAACAAAATCGTGGGAGCGAAATCAGATTTGTTGAAAACGCGGCTGAACACATTACTGTACAGAGGATATATATGCGCGTTATTACTTAGGCCACGGGCAAAGCTACCCATATGCCACTGACCGTGCATCGCACTACGACTCTCAGAGTGGTAGAAAGGTGGTTGTAACAGTACGTAGCTACGGAAGTCCGCCTGAACCGGCTTGAACGTACAATCACTTTGCGAGGTACACATTGTCTTTTGTGGGCGCACACATACACGTGAATGTATGAAGAGCCACACTAACAATAGACAAATGAATAAATGACAGAGCGCCCATATCCCAAACACGTAAAAACAAAACAATGTTCGAAGAAGGATCACTTCGGATCAAAAAGGGCACGAGATAATTTAAACTCGTAAACCGAGAGCCCGACTTGCAATAAAGAGAACACTCAGCACTGAATACGAAAAATCTAAATGACACAACTTATAGAGAGAGCTAAATTTTACGTGAAAAAACACTGAAAACTACACGGCGACGGGATGCGCTATATTACTAACAGGCAGGGTACCTCTATGCCACTATCCATGCATCGCGCTACTACTTCCAAAAGTAGTAAAAGGGTGTTGGGAATGGTCCTTGATTACGTAACCGCCGGTTCTGGCGGTGACTGGACTAATACCCCACGGCCACCTGCGAGACATGTGGCATTCTGGAGTTGGCACATGCATAAATGTATGGAAAGCCCTGTGAACAGAAGACCAAACAATCAAGATATAGCCCTACATCCCGAACACTTAAACAAAACAGTGTCGACTCAATAACTGACCCATAGCGGTCAAAAGCCCGAGAGATAAAACAACCCAGCGGAAACTTCATCTAACGGATGAATTTATGTCTGTTCCCTCAGACGACGAAAGGATCAAGGCCTCCTGTTGCACATACTGCACAGCCAGCCTCTCCTCGTTACAGCCTGACGCCGGACCTCAGACCACCATAGGCTCTGGCCTGCGGACAAGGCGTCCTTTTGCCGCCACGACGTGCCAGAGTGCACAACTGAAACATATCAGTACCTACACGACCTGTCGGCCCACCCACCAGCAGTCCTCAAAGGACTAACTAAAAGGGAACACTCCGCATCGCTAGAGTCTGCTATAACGCAGTTGAAAGAATTTGTAAAAACGAAAGTTGAACCTCACAAACACTAGGATACCACTCTATGCGAGCATCCTTTCGAAAGTGAGCCAACGACCTACTAACTCAAGTCAGTAGGAAAGCCCTAGAGCTATCGATCCTAATCCCCAGCCAATACGGGGGATAGGTATTAAACGGAGATCGAAATACGTGCAGCAGAACGCTACACTAAATTTTAATCTCCACGGTTTGGTCCGCTGACGATGAGGAGTACCGGCAATTTAAAGCAAAACTTCCTCGAAACACACATGAACTAGACATAAAAATTCAGACTGACTTGTGTCGCTCGAGTGTGTACGGCCGGCCGATAAAAAACAGGCCATTTCATCGGATAGTGTGCGATGTGATACACTTTTTTACAAACAAAGGGGATAGGTTTAAACGGAGATCGAAATACGTGCAGCAGAACGCTACACTAAATTTTAATCTCCATGGTTTGGTCCGCTGACGATGAGGAGTACCGGCAATTTAAAGCAAAACTTCCTCGAAACACACATGAACTAGACATAAAAATTCAGACTGACTTGTGTCGCTCGAGTGTGTACGGCCGGCCGATAAAAAACAGGCCATTTCATCGGATAGTGTGCGATGTGATACACTTTTTTACAAACAAAAAGGATCTATGTGTCTTGCACATGAATCCTATTGAGAGTTCTCGGCTGTGAAGGGGTTAAGTGCAAATATCATCAAACAAAATGTGAAAAAAATCGGGCCTGTGGATTCAGAGATATTGCCTGCACTAAGGCTCAATCAAATATGGCCTCTGCGACCTTCACCTTACAGGTCGTGAATTTATTCTGTTAAAAACATCACCTATGAGGGTAAGGCATCTTTTTCTAAAAATTCAGAGCAAATCAGTACAGCAGTTTCAGAGGTATTCTCTACTTAATAATATGCAAGAAATATATGGCAACTATGACCTTGACCTTGAGGTAGAGGCACAATTAAGATTGATGACAATGTGTGATATGGTAAAATACTATAATCTAAAATTTGGATTGAATTGGGCCAATGGTTATTGAGATATTGCCTAGCACACAATTCTGCACAAAACAAATATGGCCGTTGTGACCTTGGCCTTTATGACAGTGAATAGATTCTGGTATGCAACACTGACTCCTTGTCGTCACAAAATATCACAATTTGCCATTCGGATCGCATCGTTTCGTTGTTTACAGTAACATTGCCTGGACAATGGCATACATAATAAGTATAGCCGTTGTGACCTTGACCTTGACCAAAGTGACATGATCCTAGTGTGGGATACTCTGTATTGAGAAAACGTATCAACATCTAAAATTTGGAACAAACTGGCTCTATGGTTTCCAATATATACGCTAGACAAACACTGCTCCTTATATGAAACACTGTTCTAATTATGAAACACGTTTCATATTAGGTGCTCTTTGTGTTTCATAAAAGGAACAAGATACCTCTCCAGGAAAATGCCTGCCTCCAGAACAACAGAAAGAGAACCAAAATGTTTGCTGTTGGTTATCTGATGTCCGAAGATTGCTTTTCAGGACAAGAGTGGCTATTTAAAAAAAAAAAAATCACAAAACTGAATGCTGATGTAGGCGTTTTAAAATGGCGAAAAATTAGATGCAGAAGGGTAAAAAATCACATTTTCTCGGCGTGTTTTCGTTTTTATCACGCCTGACATTCTTGTACCGGAAATAAGGCTCACTAAAGCAGCTCTATATTAATGCACAGGCGGAATTTGGAAAAGTTATTCCGTTTCGCTGGGAGCGAGGTGTTTCATAATAGGCACTGTTTCATAATAGGGGCACCTCCCCTACACCTGCATGCTCTTCTGAAAGCGCGTCGATGTGTGTGCATGTGCTTGCGTGTGCGTGCGTGCATGCGCGCGCTCCAAACATCCCCAAGAGGCATAGACGTTTATGCGCCCTCCGGGCACATGAGAATCTATGCCTCTTGGAGATGCACGCTTATGAGAGAGAGAGAGAGAGAGAGAGAGAGAGAGAGAGAGAGAGAGAGAGAGAGAGAGAGAGAGAGAGAGAGAGAGAGAGAGAGAGAGAGAGAGAGAGAGAGAATTACTTACTTACTTACTTACGCCTGTCACCCCTGCCAGGGTATAGGCCGTTAACGAGAGACCTCCAGAGACTCCCGTCCTGTGCTTCTCCTTCGATTTTACTCCAGGTGGTTCCCAGTCTCTTGATGTCTGCTTTGAGGTCTCGACGCCAGGTGTTTCTCGGCCTGCCTCTTTTCCTCTTTCCCTGAGGGTTCTATGACAATGCCTGCCTAGTGATACTGGAAACTGGCTTTCTCAAACTGTGACCAATCCATCCCCATCTTCTTCGCCCAATTTCATTCTCTGCTGTTATCTGCTCTGTTCTCTCCCAGAGTAATGTTGCTGATCTTCTCTGGCCAGTGGATTTTCAAGATTCTTCTAAGGCAACTGTTTACGAAGATCTGTACTCTGTTGACTGTAGTTTTTGTCAACCTCCAAGTCTCTGCTCCATATAGGAGAACTGCTTTTACGTTGGAGTTGAAAATCCGGACTTTGGTGTGTTGTGACAGCTCTCTGGAACTCCACACTTTTTTTCAACTGGAGAAAGGCTGCTCTGGCTTTATCGATTCGTGCTCTGACATCTGCATCAGTGCCGCCTTTTTTGTCGATGATGCTCCCGAGATACGTGAAGGACTCCACCTACTCCAACGGGGTGCCAGCAAGCAAGACTGGTTCTTCCCTGGTTGCGTTCAGCCTCATTGTCTTTGTTTTCTGTTTGTGGATGGTAAGGCCCACTTGAGACGAGATGTCAGCAAGCCTCGTGGTCTTGTCCTGCATTTGTTGATGAGTGTGGGACAGTAAAGCCAAGTCGTTTGCAAAATCGAGGTCGTCAAGCTGTGTCCACTGTATTCCGCTTCTTCTCTCCTCTGTGGTCCTCTTCATGACCCAGTCTATGGCCAGTAAGAAGAGGAACGGAGACAGCAAACACCCCTGCCTGACGCCGGTTCTGACCTGGAGCTCCCTGGTGCACTGCCCTTCATGGATCACGCGACATGTCATGCCATCGTAGCTGCTCTTGATCAGGCAGACGCCTGCCGCCACACCATCGCCACCTCCCCCTACCACTCCAACGCCAAACCCCGAGTCCACTGGCCACCACCACCCCCATCAAGATTTCCCCCACCCCAGTACCACCAGTCTCGATTCAAACAGCCAACCTCTCCCTCCCCCCCCCCCCCCACCACCACCAGACGTACGACGGTACTACCATCACCACCACCACCAATGCCAGTCATAGAAGACCTCCTCCAGTGGCTGGCTCACCAACTCCCACCAGCCTGGTACAGCAGCTACGGTTAAACCGGCCACCCCACCCGTCGCCTCCACCACTAACCGCCCGGCCCCGGCACCACCACCAGCCGCTGCGCGACGGAGCGACAGACAGACAGCCAGATGACCCATGACCCCCCCCCCCCTCCTCTGGCCCACCCCTCTGGACGAAATCAGCGAGAGATGGGAAGTCCTTATCCCGTTAAAATCGCATCGCATCGCACGACCGACGCTCTGAGTGAAGAAGATCATCAACGTTGTATAGGAAGACTACAAATTGAAAGCTGAAACGACGACCGACGCTCAAACCGAGTGAAGAAGATCATCAACATTCCACGCAATGAAGCAAAAATCCACATAAAGTGGTCAGGCTTGGTCCGCTGAGTAGTGCCTGGCAAATAAAGCAAAAACTTACTCGAAATAGACATAAATCGACAACTATGCTGAGAAAATCCCCCAGAGGAATGTTTTGCAAATTTAACATACAGACAACGCCAGTCAACCACACAAAGACAGGAAACAACGACCTTCACAACCAACGCCGGACCGCGAGCTGTACGTAACAGGAAAATAGAGCCCTGCTCTCGCTGTCACACCAGGGAGGAAGAATATATACCACTCGGAATATTTGGATATTTGTTCGATTTTAATGATTTGATCTTCTCATTCGCACGACAAACAATAGACAAGACGTATACAAACCTACGCAATATTCACTCGATTCATACATGCATCTGTAAAATACGCACACCCTCAACCATTCGCACAATGTTCACAGCACTAACCACACATCCTACACTTATTGTTCCACTACGATGTCACATCTCCGCAATGTCTGTCGATAATAACTGACACTAATTAACGCTTAGATCCTCGAACGATCAAACAGTCTGATTACTCCGACCGTGGATAAAGATGGATGTAGCGTCGCTGCTGTTGATTCGGCCACACCACTGGTCGAATAATCGCACTGTCTCTCGCGATGACACGTCGAAGCTCCACACGCACACCGTCAGGATCAACTTGTTATCTCGCACACCACGTTGATTAACCACATTCCCACACGAAGCATACACAAATCCAACTTCTCAGCTGGTGATAGGGGATGGAAGCATCTATAACACATACAAAACGTATCTCTCCATAAGAAATCCGCCATTGCTAAAAAGTTACTTCCGCCGGAATGACGACACTGTAACGATGACGACCGCTAACGGCTTCCGGACGTTGTCGCCGATTCCCGATCGTTTCCGACATCGAATAAATATTATAATAACAGTCAATTCGAAGTATCATGCACACACACAAATACGACATATTTCCGCACAACACATAACCTCTCACCACGATACGAATTATTCATTTCAAAATCAACAGGCTCCACAAAACGTTTCGATCATTCCATTCAATCCCGCGCGCCGATCGCCAGACGACACCGCAAACTCGCCGATGCGCGCCGAATATCATACAATCCCAGATCTAGAGCCGAACAACTAATACATTTTCCGAATCTACTACTTAACAAACGCGAATCAGCTATATAATAAACAAATACATACCCAAAGATGCGTGAAGTAAAACCTTCGACTGTTTCAGGCCTGTCTGCCCATCTTGGCCGTTGGACAAGGTCCGGTACTCGTTACTCTAATCAGTCGATCTGGTTACTAGTCGTAGTTCTTAAACTACAAAATTTTACGTACCACTGTACTGAGCATTCTGCTCTCAATCGTCTATTCTACCATAGACCATAACACGGCATTTCTCTGCCCACTACACCTCACAAAAAAAACAACTTTTACTGAGAGCAAAAATCTCTCCTGACTGACTGTCTTCCAAACGATTCACAGTGACGTAACTCTTCAAACCAACATCCTACGTCACATGTTCCAAACACACATCTTACGTCATATGTTCTTGACGTCACTAAAAAGTACATGCCATAACCGCAACACACAACAAAGAACGAAAGTTCTCCACGAAAGAAAATACAGCATAATGATTAAAATAAATTGTGACACAAGGCCCTTTCCCAGCTAAAACTCTAGTTTTAGACTATACTTGACACAATTTCATATTATCATTTGCGAATAAATCACATCTACGACAATAACTATTTCTTTCCCTATAACCTCACTGTTCAATACATAAATACACGTTCGTCATACGTGAACACCGCGTCTGTTTTATTTTTCTTCACTGTCAATACGGCTAAGGTAATCTACCTATAACCTCACTGTT
Organism: Semisulcospira habei; assembly: GCA_036245525.1. Classification (NCBI taxonomy): domain Eukaryota; kingdom Metazoa; phylum Mollusca; class Gastropoda; family Semisulcospiridae; genus Semisulcospira; species Semisulcospira habei. The sequence goes on from BTPG01000001.1 coordinate 247,338,811, forward strand.
CAATACATGCATACACATTCATTATACGTGAACACTGCATCTGTTTATTTTTCTTCACTGTCGATACGGCTAAGGTAATCTGCACCAACATTATCTTTTCCTTTGATCACCTTCACCTGGAAATCGTGTTACTGCAACTGCAATCACATCATCACGCACTACTACTAGTGCTGCCACTCATCATACACTACTGCTAGTGTTACTACCCATCATACACTACTATTAGTGCTTTCACTCATCATGCACTACTACTAGTGCTTTCATTCATCATGCACTACTACTAGTGCTTTCCACCTTCAACATTGAGTTCAGTCATAACCCCTGCGACCTCTTCTGTTTCTTCTCTCTCAATGTAGCTTTTCAATAAATTCGCATGGTACACTTTTTCTTTGCCCTGCACATTCACTTTGTAATCGAAATCGTTTATTGTCTTAGTCACCGTAAATGGCCCTTTCCATGTAAGCTGTAGTTTGTTCTTTTTCTCTGGCAACAACAACAGTACTTTTGAACCTTCTGTGATAGTTCTAGGTTTTGCTCTTCTGTTGAAGTTTCTCGCGTGTCTCTGGCTAGATTTTTAATAAGTTAGCATGATACACATTTTCTTTGCCCTCATTGGACGACCTGTGACACACGTCGCATGATGCGCAATACCGTTGTATGTCACCGCAAATTCCTGGCCAATAAAGATCAGTCCAAATTCTGTTTCTGGTTTTCCTAACGCTTAAATGCCCACTCATTGGCGTATCATGTGCTAATTTCATGACACCCTGTCTATACTTCTTGGGTACAACGATCTGTGTTCTTTTCTGTTTCTTTTCAGTGAATTCTCGTACCAAAATTCCATTCTTCCATTTAAATTTGGATTTGGTTTGTTTGCTGTTTTGATTTCCCTCTTTTTTTTCATCAGCTGCATCTCTGCATTTCTTCAAAGTTTCATCTTCCTTCTGAGCCATTTTCAATTGCTCTGGTGTAACATCAACAATCTTTGTTTCTGGGATCTTGAGCTCTTTTTGATTTCTTTTCGTTGTCGTGCTTCTTGTTTCTACTTCTGCACACTACTCATCTGTTTTCGTATCGTTTGGTTCGCTTCGTTTCTTTGTGATCGTCTCGGTGCTTTCCATTACAACTGGAATGTTTTCTACATGGTCTTCAGTTTGTTCGCTTGCATCTCTTTTTGAGCAAGGTTTCATCACTGGATAAACTGGAATAGTGTTTGTTTTCTCTTTGTTCAAGAATCGTGCATTCCCTATCAAAACTGGTAATGCTGGTCTGGATATTACTAGTACATCCGCGTCTCCTTCAAAAAATGGTGTTCGCATGAACAGTCTAGCAACAGGTACTTGCTTGACGTCGCATGACGCAAATGTCACGGATCGCATCTCACCTGTATACTTGTTTTCTGGTACTAATTTTGTATCAACAACACTAATTGTAGATCCTGTGTCCCTCAATGCTGGCACTTCCTTGCCTTCTATTTCTACTTGACACGATGGCTGATAATTTATTTTGCTGCATTTGTCGCATAGCGCCATTTTGTGATTTCTTTCCAACCTTTCTTCAAGGTAAGGCATTCCCACTCTCAGTGCGTGGTGGTCTATGCTTTCATGGTGCTGGTGGTGCGTGGCTGCACAACTGCAACTCGCTGTATGCATCGATCCACATGTAGGTTGTACGTACAACGCATTCTGTTTTCTGTTTGGACAAACTGATACTTTGTGGGGTCCTCCACAATTGAAACATTCGATCTTAAATGATACTCTGTTCTTGACCGATTGATTTTCGTGTTTGTTTGGTGATCTGTTGTCGCGCAATCCTTGCTTACTGTGATCCCTTCTAGGTGACGGACTATCCCTGTGTCTAAATCTGTCCCTGTTGTTATCCTTGAACATACTTCTATTCTCATGTCCCCTGTTTCCTCTTGACACCTCGTAGGTTTCGGCTGCTTCAGTAGCCTCATCTACGTTGGCTGGTCTTCTGTCTCGTACGAACGTAGCTTGCTCTTTTGGTAGTGCGTCTAAAAAGGTATCCACTGCCAATAATTCTACGATACTGTCAAAGTTCTTTTCTTTCCCTGAAAGTTCGATCCATCGGGTTATCCATTGCGTAATCCGATTCATGAGTTCTCTGGCTGTTTCGTCATTTTTCTTCCTGGCATTCTTCAGTTTTTCTCTGTACTCTTCTGATGTCAAACGGAACTTCTTCAGCAATTCTTTGCGAATCTGTTCGAAATCTTCTAAATCAACATGCTGCATGTGCGTGATAGCTTCTGCTGCTTTTCCCTTTAGCAATGCGATCAGGTGTAATCCCCATTCGTCATCTGGAATACGCTCTGCTCTCATGACCTTTTCAAATTTCCATAGAAAGACTTCTAAATCATCTCCATCTTCAAAAAATGGTAACTTGATTTTAATCCTGCGTCGATCTTGCGCGTTGTTGTTTCTGTTCTGTTCTCCTTCTATACGCCGACCTTCTGCCTGAATTTATAATTCTCTCAATCGAGTCTGACGCTCAGCTTCTCGTTCTCGTCGTTCCGCTTCTCGTTCTTGCCGCGCTAACTCCGCTTCTCGTTCTTGTCGCGCTAACTCCGCTTCTCGTTCTCGTCGCTCTGACCAACGTTTTTTCTCATCCAGAACATAAGCAGTTAAGTCGTTCCCCGCTAAACTCAATAATTCCCCTTCTTCTTTCCAAGCCTGCATCCTGGTTTTCATATCTGGTTCTTGTTCCATTTCTGATCTGCTAGGATTCTCAGATCTTGTTCTACTACTTCTTGTATCGGGCATGACGGCTAAGTTTGTTTGTACTGCCCAAAATCCGTGCAACAACAAAATGACTTCAACTATTGCTTGTTTATAAGCTATCGATAACCATTTATCAACGTGAACTTTTGTTGATCTGTCAACAAGTTTTGGCGTAACCCATTTTACAAAAGGATAAAACAAATGCGAAATTTAAAAAAAATCGATTACGCTGCGGAAGTTACAGCTCTACAGATTATCAAGGGAAGTATTATCACAACCTGCACTCTGTACTTGTATGACAATCCGCGCAATCGGTTAGTCTCCACTAACTCTTTTTACGAAAGGACAAAACAAATGCGAAATAGGAAAATCTAATATGCTGCGGAAGTTCAGTATACCTCTACAGATTATCAAGGAAAGTAATATCATAATCTGTACTCTGTACTTGTATGACACTCCGCGCAATCGGTTAGTCTCCACTAACGCTGACAATCGAACACAACTCGGTACCTGAATAAACGGAAGGGATGAATATAATGATGGCGAAGCTTCGGAGCTGAATGCCGCCCGATGTAACAACGCCCTCCAACCGCCCACAGGTTATCCAGCAATTCCGAGTGTCCTTTGGTAATGACAGAAAATTACACTGGTGCGTAAATTTAGACTACTCTAAAAAATTACACAGTAAGTAACCTGAACCGATAACGCTATCGTTATACTATTGGTCAAGCCAAAGCTTACGTGCCAGTGTAAATAGATACAAATATCCGTGGCTCGAATCGCCAAGATTAATTCCCAATCGTTATCACTAAATTGTGATCCCGAATCTGGAAATAACCGTGGTTCGAATCTACGGACGAGCCCCCAAATTATTGTCACACCAGGGAGGAAGAATATATACCACTCGGAATATTTGGATATTTGTTCGATTTTAATGATTTGATCTTCTCATTCGCACGACAAACAATAGACAAGACGTATACAAACCTACGCAATATTCACTCGATTCATACATGCATCTGTAAAATACGCACACCCTCAACCATTCGCACAATGTTCACAGCACTAACCACACATCCTACACTTATTGTTCGGGCCACTACGATGTCACATCTCCGCAATGTCTGTCGATAATAACTGACACTAATTAACGCTTAGATCCTCGAACGATCAAACAGTCTGATTACTCCGACCGTGGATAAAGATGGATGTAGCGTCGCTGCTGTTGATTCGGCCACACCACTGGTCGAATAATCGCACTGTCTCTCGCGATGACACGTCGAAGCTCCACACGCACACCGTCAGGATCAACTTGTTATCTCGCACACCACGTTGATTAACCACACTCCCACACGAAGCATACACAAATCCAACTTCTCAGCTGGTGATAGGGGATGGAAGCATCTATAACACATACAAAACGTATCTCTCCATAAGAAATCCGCCATTGCTAAAAAGTTACTTCCGCCGGAATGACGACACTGTAACGATGACGACCGCTAACGGCTTCCGGACGTTGTCGCCGATTCCCGATCGTTTCCGACATCGAATAAATATTATAATAACAGTCAATTCGAAGTATCATGCACACACACAAATACGACATATTTCCGCACAACACATAACCTCTCACCACGATACGAATTATTCATTTCAAAATCAACAGGCTCCACAAAACGTTTCGATCATTCCATTCAATCCCGCGCGCCGATCGCCAGACGACACCGCAAACTCGCCGATGCGCGCCGAATATCATACAATCCCAGATCTAGAGCCGAACAACTAATACATTTTCCGAATCTACTACTTAACAAACGCGAATCAGCTATATAATAAACAAATACATACCCAAAGATGCGTGAAGTAAAACCTTCGACTGTTTCAGGCCTGTCTGCCCATCTTGGCCGTTGGACAAGGTCCGGTACTCGTTACTCTAATCAGTCGATCTGGTTACTAGTCGTAGTTCTTAAACTACAAAATTTTACGTACCACTGTACTGAGCATTCTGCTCTCAATCGTCTATTCTACCATAGACCATAACACGGCATTTCTCTGCCCACTACACCTCACAAAAAAAACAACTTTTACTGAGAGCAAAAATCTCTCCTGACTGACTGTCTTCCAAACGATTCACAGTGACGTAACTCTTCAAACCAACATCCTACGTCACATGTTCCAAACACACATCTTACGTCATATGTTCTTGACGTCACTAAAAAGTACATGCCATAACCGCAACACACAACAAAGAACGAAAGTTCTCCACGAAAGAAAATACAGCATAATGATTAAAATAAATTGTGACACTCGCCGCCTTCTATTGTAATCAGTGCCGCATCTTGCAGCTCAACGCCAGAATTGATCGACAGTAACACCGGACCCCTCCTAAAGAAACAACGATATAAATTGCCTACGAAAGAAGTGGACAGCCCCCGAAATCTTGATCGGCGACACAAAAATTTAGGAGACATCCGAATCTCCTCAAAACTTAAATAAGGAGGAATCAACTAAATGATCCTACAGGCCACAAATGAGGCCCTCCCAGCACTGAATAAAAAAAAATCTAAATGACACACTGTTCTGAAACAGAGAGCTAAATTTCACGTGGAAAACACTAAAAATTACACGGCGAAGGGATGCGCTATCTTACTAACAGGCAGGCAGCACAGCTACCTCTATGCCGCTATCCATGCATCGCGCTACTTCTTCCAAAAGTTGAGTAGTAGAAGAGTGTTGGGAATGGTCCTTGGTTACGTAACTGCCGGGCCCGGCGTTGACTGGACTAATACCCCATGGACACCTGCGAGACATGTGGCCTTCTGTAGCTGGCACATGCATAAATGTATGGAAAGCCTTGCTAACAGAAGACCAAACAATGAAGATATAGCCCTATATCCCGAACACTTAAACGAAACAGTGTTGACTCAAAAACTGACCCATCGCGGTCAAAAGAGAGATAAAACAACCCAGCGGGAACTCCATCTAACGGATGAATTTATGTCTGTTCCCTCAGACGACGAAAGAATCAGCCAGCCTCTCCTGCCTCTCTTCATTGCAGCCTGACGCGGGACCTCAGACCATCATAGGCTCTGGCCTGCGGACAAGGCGATCGCTGGACGAAATCAGCGAGAGCTGGAAGTCCAGGGCCGGCGTATCCCTTTAAAATTAGCATTAGCACAAGGCGATCTTTCGCCGCCACGACGTGCCAGAGTGTACAACTGAAACATATCAGTACCTACAGCACCTGTCGGCCCACCCACCAGCAGTCTTCAAAGGAGTATTAAAAGGGGAAACAATCCGCATCGCAAGAAACTGCTAAAACGCAGTTGAAAGAATTGAAGAACTCAACCTGTTCCATACCAAACCGCTACGAGCTATGGGTTACGTGTAAACCACGCTAACCAACCTATCAGCCCACTGTGTCGACCCGAGGCGGAAAACCTCACCCAGCGAAGCAAACTAAGCTTCTCACCCTTTGTCAAATGAGACGAGGAAAGGAAAAAAAAAAAAAAAAACATAAAAAAAAAACAATAAAGAAATATGCCCCCCCCCCCCCCCCAAAAGGGGCACACACATCTGACCCGATAAGTAAATCGGGGCTAAATGTAGGAGACTGAAACAACAACAGCCAAAAATTGCTGTGAACGGTTTGGTACGCTGACGAGAGGAGTACCGGCTTTGAAAGCAAAACGTCCTCGAAACACACCTCGTTCTTAAACACAAAAAACTGACTGACTTGTGTTGAGAAAAGAGTGTGTTCGGCCGGCCGAAAAAAACAGGCCATTTCATCGGATAGTGTGCGATGTGATACACTTTTTTTTTTACAAAAAAAAAAGATTTCGCGATTTTGAAGCGACAGTACGAGACAGCCATGCGAGAAACTATGGACAATATCGAAAACCTGAAGTTATCACTGGCACGTCTGGTGAATACGATCCTGAAAAACCTCATGAACAGCATGTTACTGGTGCATGATTATGTCAACTTCGGCAACGTCACCAAGCTCGACATAGCGCGGGAACTTACGTCACATACCTTCTACAGGGGCATCAGCGATCTGCAGCTGTTTTTCCAGTCGCTGCGGTCACGTGGTCTGGTCAGCGGATTTACGACAACTGGGGGCCGATGATGGAGAGCACTGTTGACATCTGGCGCACCATTCTGGATGACGAGGACATGCTGGAGTTCTACACTTACAACAGCATGACGCACTTTCTACGCAATGCTACAGGTATCATATACGCATTTCGATTTGTTCTCGTTTATTGTTCCCAGTAAGCAAAGGTCCTGGGGCCGTATTGAACAACATTTTGCTTGATATTGTGCCGATAACTGGCAGATGTGATTACAAGATCTGAATCAAAATATCCGAGGCGTAAGACGAGGACATTTTATTTGGGTCAAGTAATCACATCTGTTGGTTATCGGCACTATATCAAGCAAAATGTTGCTCAATATAATTTATGTACCAAGTCCAAAACAAAACATTCATTTTGCGGCTGATTGCGGTTTTCAGACAAAACACATGAATGGCAGACGACTGCATATCAGTGTCAACTCAGCGCGTAAATTTCGTATGCCTATGAGCATATCCAGTGCTTTGTATAACCGTGCGTATTGCCGAGTAAATTCTACTTGTTACTAGATCACGCATAATTGCGGGAAATGCCAGCAGGTTTGTTTATTTAGTTCTTTTCTCAGGTTGTCGATATCACCAGCTGACATTTCGTCAGTTTCACTAGTCAGTCCAGCGACTCTCACGGCGCACCTTGCTTTGTGGCTGGTGTAGGACTCATGCAACTGGCCCATGTTCCTTAGCGTTCCTTGACATTTTTGTGATGAGCTTACATCTCTGAGTCAGCACGTAGCTGTTCCTGATGATCTTTGTCGTCTGCAGTCGACTGTCTTTCACTGAATACGAATGTCAACGGTCCATTCCCGGTTGTATTCAGTTGTGTTGTATTTTCTGGCAGGGACAACTTCCTGCAGCTGAACGTGTTCTACCGCGAGAAAAATTACGAGCAGATCACGCAGCAACAGGCTTACGACATCTTTGCTCTCTTGTGTGAGTACAATATAGACCACGGTTGGTTGGGTGGTTGGTTGGTTGGGAGGCTGGTTGGTTGGTTGGTTGGCTGATTGGTTGGTTATTGTTTTCTTCGTGATCTTGATGCTTTTGTTTTGGGTTTTTGTCATTCATTATTATTATTATTATTATTATTTGGGTGTTTTTTTCTTGTTTTTGCTTACCTGTGTATGGCGGTATGCGATGGGTGGGTGGGAGGGGGAATGACCACTACAGCACACGACCCGGAAAACACATCCTTCTAGGCGACTTTAACTTCCACTTTGACAAACCCGACCACCCTGACACAAAACGCCTTTGCACGTCACTTTCAAACCACAATCTTACACAACACTTCACTAAACCCACCCACCGACTCGGCCACACCCTCGACTGGATCATCACCCGCACCTCCGATCAACTCTTTCTCGACTATGTGCTTCCCTTTGACCACCTCGCTATTCTCGTCTCCCTCAACCTACCTCCCCCGAAAAAAAAACAAGCTCATCGTCTCTCGTCGCAAAATAAAATCTGTCAACCGAGAGAGCTTCTTCGACGAAGCTGTCGACCTTCTCTTGGACCCCGCCCCCTCTCCCGATCTTGCATCCGATTTCGATTCCTCCCTTCGAAAACTTCTAGACACCCATGCCCCTGTCACCACCTGCTCCATACCCAACCGACTCCCCTCCCCCTGGCTCACTGACGACATAGCCGAGGCCAAGAGCGAGCGCCGACAAGGGGAACGCCGCTGGCGCTCATCTGACCTTCTGCTTTGCTCTGCCGTTTAACCCCTCCCCTGCCACTGGACACTTATTTTGTTTCTGAAATTTTCGTTCATTAGGATTCTAATGGCAGACAGATTGCAGGCTACAAAATTAACCCCCTTGTGATTGCATCCACTGGCACTGTTTACGGTACCGATAGCTGCTAGCACATGAAGGTTATAACCTGCCAGTGGACATACATTTTGTTTCTGAAACACTCGTTCATTTCACGATCAAAATCCACAGCCGTCCAAGGTACATGGATACAAATTGGTCTCGGCAAGAAGCATGGATCCTTATGAGCCCCCGCGACTGCGGGTGGCTCTTGAGGATCCATGCTTCTTGCAGACGGTTGATGTTCAGTTCTCCTCGGCAGTTTAAGGGGTTACAAACGGGTGGTAAGAAGTTGCACTATGGGTAAACTGACAATGCCAAAGAACATTGAAAATCACGTTGATATGAAAATAAATTGTTAGACCATCCGTGGAGGCAGAACGCTGCTGTTTGCTTGTTCTAAAAGCGACAGAGAAAGCAGACGACTTACAATACAATACAATACAATACAATACAATACAATACAATACAATACAATACAATACAATACAATACAATACAATACAATACAATAATACTTTATTAATCCCTCATGGGGAAATTCACATTTTTGCCACCACAGGTGCTGCTTACATTCACTCACTTACTCATTCCACAAATTACAATAACAGAGCTACACAATGGACAATGACTCGGGACGGGTGAAGCCTGTCGCCAAGGCATCTAATGGCCAGCGCCAGTGGCCTCATCCCGACCCGAACCTCCCTGACAAAAACAGAATGCTAAGACAGCCCTATGTCTCCTGAACACACTATTATAATGTTCTTTATTAAGTTCCTACTTGGCTAAAACTAGTACATAAAACAAGTTAACAACAGAAACAAAATACCCGCGTCGATACGGAGATGATCTCCGATCTAGGCAACATAAAACTGAACAACGGTCAAACAGCACCTGGGGGCCCGTCGCCGCCATAGTACAGCGCCGGTGTTTAGACTGTCGCTCCGGCACAAATAGTCATCACCTTAATTATACTGAACTTATCTAGTATATAACTTCATATTCATTTTAAAAACAAACGTAGTAGAACTACATCATTAACGTATAATCAGTCCGATGGTTTCTTAAAAAAAAAAAAAAAAAAAAAAAAATCTAGGTCCACATGATGTGCCTCCTTTTGAGCAAAGAAAAGAATATCCATTTGGTCTAATCACTCGTTCTTTTTTGGAAATATCACCCATTGCCCTCGTACTTTCAGGCATTTCTGGAAATGCCTTTTAAAACAGCCATTCTCTGGAATGCCTGAATTTTCATTTGGCCTTTCGGAAATGCATGATTCTTCAATATTAATGTAACATATATAGTCCGCATGATTCAGATTAAAACAGCTTACATATTAAATTTGACTAAATTTATTTCTGCGGTGCTCTTGTCAGTACAACATGAGACGATACAACAAGATGTAAACCGACCATGGTAGTTCAAGGGTAGTGTCGGAAAAGCTTGGCGCCTGGAGGCGCCAAGCTATTCTGACACCACCCTTGAGCTTTCATGGTCGATCTGTCTAGAGAACTGTGATATAGATCTCTAAGGTTATAAAAAAAATCCCCCCACCGGGTCTGCCCTAGGGGACCTTGGTGGGGTTGTCTACTTTTTAGTTCCTAGGGTCACCTTGTCTAACCCCTGCAAAGTGGGTTCTACTCTTTGGGGGGTTTGTATTTCTGTCTTTCTGGTCCATTCATCTGTATTTTTCTTTTGAAATTCTCCCTCCTGTCTGCGCTTCTTGCAGTTCTTTTCTTCATTTAGCGCAGGCACGTCCTGAGAAGGCCTTTGTCGCTTGCGGGACGTAAAGCAATCTATACTCACTCACTTATAAAAAAAATCATCCTCAGGATGTATAAATGGTCTGCTGTCTACTTCAAATGCCCAGGAAGAAGGCAACCGCCGCTCTAGCCACATACCAGATAAACGCCAACAGCAAGGGTAATATCCAGCTCCAGTCATCGTTGTTAATTTGTTGGTTGAATACAAATTCTCTCTTGAACTGCCATACAGCAACTTCGTTATCTGAATTGCCTCTGCCCTCGCGTCTTTTGGCCTTCTTAACGCGTTCCTTCATCTGCTTTTGGATTTCATCGTCCACCATTCTCGTCTGCTCGCTCTGAAAATGGGCGTTGCCGTTCTGTGCCAGCAGATCTCGTACGGTGCTGAAGAGTGCCTGTACCTGTAACGGTTTGTTATTGATAGAGTACACATACCAAGGGGAATTACTCAGCGATGGACATACAAACAGTTAGATCCTCCTCCTATCAGGCACCCAATCGCCAGCTCACAGAAAAATACGCAGGTAAATAACAAGACTATCAAAAACATTCCTGATTGCGTGTCTGATAGGAGCGGGCCGGGGATCTAACTCTTAGTATGTCCAGCGCTGAGTGATCCCCACTGGTATGTGTACTGTTCTATCAGCGCTAGTCTCACCTATCTGGTTTGTGAGTTGTTATCGATATAGGCTACACAAATGGCATATGTCGTTTGATATCAGAGCGCACTACGTTGTTTTCCCGAATATCTCCACAAACACTTTTCTATACCACTTTAAGAACTCATATGATTTGTCGAGTTTGCAGTACAGTCGTAAACATTTGGTGAAGAGACAAGAACGAGCCATTTTCAATACCTTAAATAGAGCCCCGGCAGATTTCAATATCGAGGTCAAACATGCAGACCTTATGTATGCCTGCGTTGTTTCAGGTTGGAAAACTTGGCAAATTCACGTGAAAATGGATCTATCTTATATATATATATATATATATATATATATATATATAATATATATATATATATATATATATATATATATAATATATATATATATATATATATATATATATATATATATATATATATATTAGTATTTACGACTGTACAGCAAAACTGACACATTGTTTGAATTTCTTAAAAGTAAATCGTATTAGGTCAACTTCACTGAATGACATTTGTTTTAAGATTGGCATAGACAAGTGGTTCTTTGCGGAGATATTTGCGAAAAACGTTGTGCGCTCCAATGTCAAACAGCCTGTACAGCAGCCTCCAGCAGCAGGAAACTAACCCTTCGGGTGTTGGTAGCGGTTTTACTCGCTATGGTTCCTTCAGGGATCATCTCGACTAAAACCACTACCGTCACCCAAAGGGCTAAGCTAAGGCAGTCACTCTGTCAAAAAGTCCCCCACAAAATGGACGGTTGGATGGACTGATTCTACCGTTGTCAACTGATCACGTCACTCTTCCGAGTCACACATCCATCTATCCATCGACAGCCATAAGGATACCAGACCCACACCAACCTGAGGGTCGTGTTCGGCGTACTTATCGAAGACAGCCACTCTGTTGCCACACTCCTTGAGGACTTGCTTGAACTGTGCGGGAGATTTTTGTAAGTAGTCATCCACCGTGATGTCCGCCTCCTTTAGTTTATTACCGAACGTCAGCAACACGATTGTGTGGTCAGAAATGTGCTCACCGAAGTAAATCTGTGAAAAAAAAAAATGTTCCGTTAATGACATGTATATAACCACGTTCTACTATAAGCACAGACAACACTCTATACATCTCAAAGAGGATAAACACCCTCATGAGCCCTGAGGGCTCACGAGGATCTACACCTTCTGGAGATGTCTGGAGTGTTGTCTATGCTTATGGTTCAAGCTGATTGCCCGCCGTCGTTTCGCTCTCGTTCGTTGTTGGGAGACGTTCGTCGCAAACGAAACCTCACTATTGTTGAACGGCTGTGCGGATGCGGTCTGCAACGACAAATGAAGTCGCGTAATTTACTCTTTACTGGTAATGAACATACATTACTGAGGTCTGTGTAAACGCAGGCCTATACACGTATGGAAATGAATTCAAACAAACAAACAAACCATGTATAATTCATAGTCAAGTATAAACGCCAACTATACAGCTTGCTCGTTGGGCTTTGTGAGCATGGTATCGACATAATGTACAAAGTTACTACTGTCACAACGTCCCCCCCCCCCCCCCCGCCATTTCCCCGGCCGCCTTCCCCCTCCCACCCCGCCATTCCCATTAACCGACATCCCACCACCGCCGTATATCTCCAATGCCATAAGTCGAAGAATTACTGTCACGCCAAATCAACCTGAGGTATCTTTAGTGTTCGTCGAAGTGCGGCCCGGGGTACTAAAAATGAAACACCTTATGTCCTATTAGAACTTAAAGGGCCACACTTTGGCCGTGACTGTTCAAATATACAGTTTTGCCACAGATGGTTACGAAACGCTACACACAGGTCTAGTTATGGTTCATTTAGACACAGGAGAATCCAGTTCAGCATATATCGTCTTAATATCAAGTAACCCGACAATGCCTCCATTACTTTCTATAAATACAGTGCTATCAGTACGAGAAACAGCTAAAAATAGTTTGAAAAGCTAACGGCTGCACATAATAAATAAGTGCGATTACGCATGTGCTGTTGCTGCCTGTCCAATCTGCTGTTAAAGTTCATCAGGCGTGTCGACAAGACATAACAAACACAAATGGTGCAGAAACGTGTCTTCGGATTTATGCGTAGTGGTACTTTAAGGTCATGGACGTTTTAATATAAGGCCTTTTTATAGGTCATGTTACATATTCAAATTGGGCAGTTGAGGCAGTAAGAGATCCGATGTCTTTTAAAAATAACTTTTTGCCTTGTTTGAAAATTTGTAGTAGGGCTGAATGTTGGAATTTGCTGGAAATTTCTGGTTACATAAGAAGAGGCATACTTTGGTGCTTTGATTCAGACCATCCTGAGCTTATCCAGGGGACAATTGTGGGCCTATGTTGAGTTGCCGTTGACGTAGTGATTTGAGGGCACGCTAATTGCAGCTGTGCTTGGGTTTGGGGTTGATAAGGAATCAGGTCCATAGCCAAGAAATGATACGGTCAATGTGCTTTCGGTATTTTGTGCATGGCAAATGTGCAGCTGGTAGGCGGTAGTGTTTATTAGGGGATTGAAATATTAGGGGATGACTGGGACTGACTATGGCTAAGAGACTGGACAGTACGGAAACGGCACTGTGTTCCCTGGCCTGTCCGAGGCACCATATGCGATGTGATATAGACCGGCAACTGGTTTAATGTAACCATATCATTGAGTTTGGACTTTTGCACTTGGAAAACTGAGAAAATCATGGAAAATTTGAAATTTTGCCAAAAAATCGCGTTCCCTTGCAGTTTTATAGGCGTTTTTGCATGTTTTGCGTCGCAACACACTGTTTACCTGCACTGTGAGCTATGTTGAGTGTGTTTGTTCATTTATTTTTTGTCTTACAGGTAGTCATGAGTATGACCTTCGACCTTGAGCTGTGACCTTTGACCTTGACCGTGAAAGGGGTGGGGTTTGGGGCATTCAGTTTGATAAATGCGTTAAAAAAATGCACTCTTTCAGTTATTGAAGTTGTGGGGTGAGGTGGGGTGGGAGTGGGGTGGGGGTTTGGGTTGGAGGTGGGGGAAGGGGGGCTTAAGGTCAAAGGTTAAGATGAAAACTACAATGAAACAGTGTCAGCATGTTCATTTCATCAGATTGATTGATTGATTGTACATTGCTTAACGTCCCGACAGCAACAAGGCTTTCTCAGGACGTGCCTGCATTGCTTGTGAAAAAAAACTAAACAGAAAATTGAATGTATGTCGCCAGCCGGTCAAATACATTAAATAAACCTACAACATGGGGCATAAATAAAGCTAAGACCATTTAGCAACACACATCCAATATCAAGAGCTACAGGCAGTGCAGACAGTAGGGAGAGTTTTAAAAAGGCAAATACAGGTGAATGGACAAAGGGTAGACAGAAACACATGCCCCAGAATAGAGAGAAAAACCCACCCTGTGGGGCTGACCAGGGTGACCCTGGGAACTAAAAAATACCTAACCCCACCCAAGTCCCCCAGGGCAGACCCGGGTGGGGGCATTTCATCAGACAGCTGACCTCAGAGTGAAATAAGCCGCCAAAATAGTGTGACCTGCAGAAGTGTTATTTTGCATGAGCCAGCTACACTGGCTGCATCTGAGGTGTCATTCTGCTGTAATTGTCTTGAGGGATGTCTCTGGTGTCTATTCTGAGCCAAACACAAGCACATTTTACACTGCGTAAAGCTAATTTGAGTGCATTGTTATGGGACCAGCAGTTGCGGCCAGCAGCACAGGCTTTTATAGGAGTGTTCACAGGTTTGGCACACACATGCCTGCTGCATTTGCAACATGAGTTGAGGTGTTTTGAGACTCTGACAAGTGTGTTTTATATAAAAATGAACTGTACATAACCATTATTCTCTGCTACCTCCTAAATAAGCACACCAGACACTTGTTTAGGTATGCGGTGTGTCTCGCGTAGCATAGTTTTGGCTGTTTTGTGTAGTCTTTTGTCTGTGGGTTAGCTCAGTAGACTTAATGTTCAAATTCCAGAGCTGCTTCATGACCCCTTTTGCCTGAGGAAAAGATTGCAAGCAGTATATAGGGCATGGCAGCTGGTTACAAGCCTCTTCCCGCTTGTTGTCACCAGACAACAGGGTCAATGAGAATGCCTGGGCGTTGACATTTTGGCTGCCCTGAGATACACACGGAAATGGCCTTGGGTCTGAAGCTCATTTTTCATCAATTTCAGTGTCATGGTAACTTTTTTCAGTTGTCCAGCCCACCAGAAGTCAGTTTGACTGTATTGCATGTGTGGGTAAACTTGGAAAAACAGAAACAATAGGGGGGGGGGGGGTAATAGAAAATTATGAAAGAAACAACTTTCATGTGCCTGTGTCTCAAATGCAACATTTCTGAAAATCAGATATATTACTTGATGTACATGCCAATTTTGGAGGCATTCTGACCATATCTAGTCTGTTTTTCATGGCATCAGATATGCATGATCCAAAACCAACAGCATAGTGAACGCCACAACAATGCGCTTCACATAATGAGCCATAACATGAAGATGCAGCAACATTCAATGGTGTCACTTTGGGTTTGACTTAACGTGTCTAAGGATTGCACTGATGGCAGATTGATTGGAGTTCAGGTGGGACAGTTTCTCTGACAGGTCATGTTACATATTCAAATTGGGCAGTTGAGGCAGTAAGAGAACCGATGTTTTTAAAAATAACTTTTTTCCTTTTTTGAAAATTTGTAGTAGGGCTGAATGTTGGAATTTGCTGGAAATTTGTAGTTAGATGAGAGGAGACATGTTTGGTGCTTTGATTCATACCATCCTGAGCTTATCCAGGGGACAATTGTGGGCCTATGTTGAGTTGCCGTTGACGTAGTGATTTTAGGAGCACGCTGATTTCAGCTGTGCTTGGGTGTGGGGTTGGTAAGGAATCAGGTTCATAGCCAAAAAAATGAAGCAGTCGATCAGAAAGTGCTGGTTGTTTTGGTATTTTGTGCATGGCAAATGTGCAGCTGGTAGGCGGTAGTGTTTTTTTTAGGGGATTGAAATATTATGGGATGACTGGGACTGACTAAGGCTAAGAGACTGGATAGGCACTGTGTTCCGTGGCGGCCTACATCATGTCTCCTTGTCAAGCAGTGAGTACGAGCGTGTTCACTGGGCACCTACTCAGACAACTCGCGGGTGAAAAGTTCTCCCTCCCTCTCATTACCAGTATCACATAAACGTCGATGTACGAATCTATACAGGGCCGGATCACTTACCTCCAAGGGGGGGGGGGGGGCAACTTCTTGTTTGGGAGGGGGAGGGGGGGGCCAAACAACCCCGAAAACGGACTTTGTTATAGCATTTTAACAAATTTGGGGTCTTGGGGGGGGGGGGAGCATTTACCCCCCGGGGCCCCTGGGTCCGCCCCTGCTATACATTCTAACACACCTTTATCGTTTGTTTGTCCGATGGTCAATAGTTGGTTTTCCTGCACACACCTAAACAGCTTCCATTTCTGCTTTTGTAATCTGTGATGTGACGTATTTATAGAACCTTTCAAGCCCACTGTTACATAGGAAACACAGATATATGTCCTAGTCTTACCGCGCTATGCTTTCTGGGATATCATGGTGACCCTGCAGCCAGTTCGCAAACTTGTTCGCCAAAAACACATCTTCCACATTTGAATGGCTAAAGCTCACTTCCTACACGTAGAAAGGCCACGCACAATCCGAAAATATGCTTTTTTCCCCATTATTTATTTCGAAATCAGAAGTTAATATCGCGCAGAGTACGTAAGAGGTTTACATACCGAATAACACAAAAATGCGAGTAGTTAGTAACAAGGGAAATAACTTCACATTTGCATTGTAATGTAGATTTCGGTTTGTGCAAAATGGCCATTTGTTACGAAAGTTATTTGTTGATTAAACTGTTCAGTTTTAGTTATGATGTACTATTTACGAAAATAAATGCGTCGCTCCTGTTAAACAGATGACTTCGACCTACATCGCTATTCTGCGACTGTTAAAGGTTCTTTAAAACATATAAGCGGAGTATTTGTATACTATCATTTTTAGACAGACCTCGCGGCTGACACTTCTGCAACTGTTTGGTCGCCTCGCGCATTCCGTGCTCGGTGACTATGGATCAAACAGATGAAGTCTGTCTAGAAATGATATACTGACTTCCATTAAAAACGCGAAAAGTGTCTGTAAGTGTACACGAAAACAAAGAGCCACCCTGACAGCAAAACAAAAAATCTTATTTGTTGCTTACTTCAGATGTTCAGCCTACTGTCTGAGCTACCTTCACACCCAAAAATGGATGAGTTATCGCCCGCGGCTACCTTGGAGTACACAGTGGTTTTATTAGTGGTGAAAATAAACAAAACTGGACGCACTCTGTGAAGCAAGTTTTCTGTGATATGTTTTAACACACAAGTTGTGTGGATTGCTTATAATGTTATTAACTGCCTCAAATGAAATTTAACTCGAAAAATTCATTAGAGAACCAGAACTTCCGGTGCACATCATTTTCTTAATAAATCTTATTTTATTTAATGTGAATTACTTTCTTTTATGCTCTAGTGACTGACACAGAGATATAGAACAAACACATATCCATTTCATCAGGTAAATATGGACGCTAACCAAAAAATAAAGAACTTTTTGATTTTCATGTTTGTAGGTCATGTTGATTATTTAGGTGCCTTTGACAAACGAAAAGTAGGTCAGGACCAAACAGGCCGAATTTTCATGCACACGGACCCTAGTGACACTGCACATTGGTTGACTTTTAGCAAAATGCAAAACTTTTAGCAAAACTCTGCAAATGCTCTCCATTTCACTTTCAATGTCCTGTGATGGTAGTGTCACTGATGACGTCATTAGTCATCGATGTGCGATTTTAAGACTAAACATTCTAAGACACTCTTCATAACATTTTCTAATAAATGACCTCAAAATAACCCGGATTAAAGCATATTTACGAAGAAAAGGGCTAAGGAGAAAAATTCGCGTTTCTTTTGTTGATCAATATAGTATACGAACACTCCACTTATAAGTTGTATTCTATATTCGATGCCAGACAAATGTGCGTGCATATGACGTATGCGCAATACATTACCCCGGAGTGTTAGTCGTCAGTATACAATATGGTATTGCACGTGAACTGAAAGTAGGTCCCGGCACGGCATTTTTTGTTGCTCAGACTTTCTACGAGACATTTGTGTGCACGCGTGGCTTTCACACAGGAGAGCGTATCACACAATGTGTAAAGTTGTATCATATGACATAGTTGTGGAATACAACATTTACGCTCAAAGGTGCAGCTGAAGTAGGTGTGTAAGACAAAAAGGGATATTGTCTCAAAATGATCCCGGGTCGATCCCAGGTCGATATAGAACCTTTCAAGACCACCTTTACATAGAAAAACACACCACAACATAATTATGTCCTAGTCTTAACGCGCGGCGTTTTCCGGGCTGAGAATAGCATAGTACATCTCTAGGCGGCCGGCAAACAGTGAGAGTGCAAACAAAAACAGCTTACAATGACATCGCACTCCTCGGCGAAAGCGATAAAAGCATCTGAAAGTAAAACAGTCAAACCTATACGATTGATCGTCACTACTATATATATCAACCTTTAAATTGTTTGCTCTACAAAGCAGCTAAACTCAAAAGAATCAGCGGTAGGCGGGGCAGCCGACGAACAGGCTAAAGCTAAACTGTCGTCCGCTTTGTTTGATTTTGGTGACTAGATTCATGTTGTGAAAGGTTCTATAAAATTTAGAAATGGAGAGTTTGTATACTATCATTTCTTGACAGACCAGCGACTCCCATTCTCAAACTGTTTGAATCATAGTCATCGAGAGCAAATCTCTCGGTGGCTACGATTCAAACAGTTTGAGAATGGGAGTCGCTCGTCTGTCTAAATGATAGTATACGAACACTCCACAGGCCACGGACCACAGTGCTGTTTCCGTACTGTCCAGTCTCTTAGCCTTAGTCAGTCCCAGTCATCCCCTAATTGTTCAGTTCCCTAAAAAACACTACCGCCCACCAGCTGCACATTTGTCATGCACAAAATACAAAAAAAAAAACCACAGCACATGACCCGTCTCATTTCTTGGCTATGAAACTGGTTCCTTACCAACCCCACATCTAAGCACAGCTGAAATCAGCGTGCCCCTCAAATCACTACGTCAACGGCAACTCAACATAGGCCCACAAATGTCCACTGGATAAGCTCAGGATGGTATGAATCAAAGCACCAAACATGTCTCCTCTCAGCTAACCACAAATTTCCAGCAAATTCCCACCTTCAGCCCAACTGCAAATTTTCAAACAAGGCAAAAATTATTTTTAAAAACACGGGTCCTTGCACTGCCTGAACTTTCCAATTTAAATGTATACCGTGACCTGTCAGAGAAACTTGTCCCACCTGAACACCATTCAATCTGCCATCAGTGCAACCCTTAGACAATAGCTAAGTCAAACCCAAAGTGACACCCTTGAAAGTTGCTGCATCTTTATGTTATGGCCCATTATGTGAAGTGCCTTGATGTGGCGTTTACAATGCTGTTGATGTGTTGGATCATGCATATCTGATGCCATGAAAAACAGCCTAGATATGGTCAGAATGCCTCCAAAATTGGCATGTACATCAAATAATATATCTGATCTTCAGAAATGTTGCATTTGAGACACAGGCACATGAAAGTGTTTTTTGTCATATTTTTTCATTGCCTACCCCCCTACTTTTTCTGTTTTTCCAAGTTTACACACACATGCAATACAGTCAAACTGACTTCTGGTGGGCTGGACAACTTAAAAAAGTTACCATGACACTGACACTGATGAAAAATGAGCTTCAGACCAAAGGCCATTTCCTTGTGTATCTTAGGGCAGCCCAAAAGACAACACCCAGGCATGCTCATTGACCCTGTTGTCTGGTGACAACAAGCTGGAAGAGGCCTGTAACCAGCTGCCATGCCCTATATGCTGCTGGCAATCTTTCCCTAGGCAAAAGGGGTCATGAAACATCTCTGCAATTTAAACATTAAGTCTATTGAGCTATCCCACAGGAAAAAGACTACACAAAACAACCAAAACTATGCTACGCGGGACACGCTGCATATGCTAACAAGTGTCTGGAGTGCTGATTTAGGAGGTAGCATAGAAAAATGGTTATGTACAGTTCATTTTTATATAAAACACACTTGTCAGAGTCTCAAAACACCTCAGCTCATCTTGCAGATGCAGTAGGCATGTGTGTGCCAAACTTGTGAACACTCCTGTAAAACCCTCTACTGGTGCCTGTAACTGCTGGTCCCATAACAATGCACTCAAATGAGCTTTACTCAGTGTACAAGTGCTTGTGTTTGGTTTAGAATAGACACCAGAGGGATGTCCCTCATGACAATTACAGCAGAATGACACCTCAGATGCAACCAATGTAGCAGTACCATGCAAAATAACACTTCTGCATGTCACATTATTTTGGCCGCTTATTTCACTCTGAGGTCAGCTGTCTGATGAAATGCACATGCTAACACTGTTTCATTGTAGTTTTTATCTTAACCTTTGACCTTAAGCCCCCCCCCCCCCCCACCACCTCCAACACAAACCCCTACTCACCCCACCCTACACCCACCCCACACAACTTCAATAACTAAAAGAGTGAATTTTTTAACGCATTTATCAAACTGAACACCCCAAACCCCACCCCTTTCAAGGTCAAGGTCAAAGGTCACAGCTCATGGTCAAAGGAAAGACTCATGACTACCAGTAAGACAAAAAATAAATGAGCAAACACACTAAACCTAGCTCACAGTGCAGGTAAACAGGGTGTTGCCACGCAAAACATGCCAAAAAGCCTATAAAACTGCATGCACAGCGATTTCTTGGCAAAATTTCAAATTTTTCATGATTTTCTTACTTTTCCAACTGCAACCATCCAAAGTCAATGATCTGGTTACACTAAACCAGTTTTCAATCTATGTCACATATGGCATGTTATGCACCTGACAGGCCACGGACCACAGTGCTGTTTCCGTACTGTCCAGTCTCTTAGCCTTAGTCAGTCCCAGTCATCCCCTAATTGTTCAATTCCCTAAAAAAAAACACTACCGCCCACCAGCTGCACATTTGCCATGCACAAAATAAAAAAAAAATAAAAAAACCAGCACATGACCCGTCTCATTTCTTGGCTATGAAACTGGTTCCTTACCAACCCCACACCCAAGCACAGCTGAAATCAGCGTGCCCCTCAAATCTCTACGTCAAAGGCAACTCAACATAGGCCCACAAATGTCCACTGGATAAGCTAAGGATGGTATGAATCAAAGCACCAAACATGTCTCCTCTCAGCTAACCACAAATTTCCAGCAAATTCCCACATTCAGCCCAACTGCAAATTTTCAAACAAGGCAAAAATTATTTTTAAAAACACGGGTCCTTGCACTGCCTGAACTTTCCAATTTAAATGTATACCGTGACCTGTCAATGCCATACTAGCGTACGCCATTTTAGCGTTTAACTCCTCTCACGCGAAACTGCAACGCCAACAGGACCATTGGTCGATCTGGCGTACGGTTTAGCGACCCCGTCGACGACTGATCAGGTCATTAGTAAGGTTTCTTTTGAAACGATCGACTACAGGTCACGTTATATATTTAAATTGGGCAGTTGAGGCAGTAAGGGGTGTTTAAAAAAATAATTTTTGCCTTGTTTGAAAATTTGTAGTAGGGCTAAATGTTGGAATTTGCTGGAAATTTCTGGTTAGGTGAGAGAAGACATGTTTGGTGCTTTGATTCATAACATCCTGAGCTTATCCAGTGGACAATTGTGGGCCTATGTTGAGTTGCCGTTGACGTAGTGATTTGAGGGGCACGCTGATTTCAGCTGTGCTTGGGTGTGGGGTTGGTAAGGAATCAGGTTCATAGCCAAGAAATGAGACTGTCAATGTGCTGTTTTTTGTGTTATTTTGTGCATGGCAAATGTGCAGCTGGTGGGCGGTAGTGTTGTTTTAGGGGACTGAACTATTAGGGGATGCCTGGGACTGACTATGGCTAAGAGACTGGACAGTACGGAAACAGCACGGTGTTCCGTGGCATACAACAACGAACGGATGCAAAATCGCGGTCGATAACTGTTACACTACCGCAGCCACATGCAAGGTGTTGTTGATGGAAGACGCAGCCAGACAAGAGTGTTTCTAGAAGAGTCTTTTATTTCTTGGTCATCGTGGGTCTACTAGGTTGGGCACAACCAACCTACTAGCATGACATACGAAAAGGCGAAAATACTGGAGTTCAATCTCTTGCTCCTCAGCTCTCTCTCTCTCTCTCTTCGTTGTGCGCTCCCTCGTTCTGGTGTTTCCCCCCCCCCCCCCCCCCCCCCTATAAATACACGTTCTGGAGGGCATCGCCCTTTTGTTTCAGAGTCAAAGGGACAATTACTGTCACCCATAATAGTCCACGTCTATTATGGTGGCCAGCGTCCCTCTGTCCCAATCTGTCAAAGGAGCTATTACTGTCGCCCATAATATCCCACCTCTGCTCTGGTGGACAGCGCCCTTTGACCTTAGCCGACCAGGGACCTATTACTGTCCCTCATAATTATTCCTCGTCAACGGGAGGCTGTATTCATCACTACTAAAGTGGGCTCATTATGTATTCATTAGTCTCAGCTCCCCGTTCGCTACTGCCCGCATCATAACAGCTAAAGTGAGCTTAATGTATATTCATTAATCCCAGCTCGAAATTATAATTCATTAGTCCCAGCTTAGTAGGGCCAGCAGCTTGTCAACTTAAAGTGAGCTCGTGACAGCTAAAGTGGACCGTGCCATTACCCTCTCCGTGCTCTGCCCGTGGTACTAATTATACCCTCGTTATTTTCATATCAAGGGAACTTATGAAATTACCCGACCGTGATATTGGCCGTATACACGTATAGTGTAACATAACCAGCTTGTAGGGGAGGAGCCCCTATTATGAAACAGTGCCTATTATGAAACACCTTGCCCCCGGCGAAACGGAATAACTTTTCCAAATTTCGCCAGAGCAGTAATATAGAGCTACTTCAGTGAGCCTTATTTCCGGTACAAGAATGTCAGGCGTGATGAAAACGAAAACACGCCGAGAAAATGTTATTTTTGACCCTTCTGCTTCTTATTTTTCGCCAATTTGAAACAGCTACATCAGCATTCAGTTTTGTGATTTTTATAAAATAGCCACTCTTGTCATGGAGAGCAATCTTCGGACATCAGATAACCAGCGGCATTCGTTTGGTTCTCTTTTGTTGTTTAGGAGGCACGCATTTTCCTGGAGAGGTATCTTGTTCCTATTATGAAACACAAAGAGCACCTAATATGAAACGTGTTTCATATTTAGAACAGTGTTTCATATAAGGAGCATTGTTTGTCTAGTGTATGTATCGGAAACCATCCAGCCAGTTTATTCCAAATTTCCGATGTTGATACTTTTTCTCAATACAGAGTATCCCACACCAGGATCCAGTTTGTTTCAAATTTTAGATGTTGATACTTTTTCTCAATACAGAGTATCTCACACCAGGATCATGTCACTTTCGTCAAGGTCACAACGGCTACAATTACTATGTATGCCATTGTCCAGGCAATGTTACTGTAAACACCGAAACGATATGATCCGAATGGCAAATTGTGATACTTTATGACGACACAGAGTATTGCACACCAGAATCTATGCACTGCCTAAAGGCACAACGCCATATTTGTTTTGTGCAGAATAGTGTGCTAGGCAATATCTCAAAAACCATTTGGCCTATTCAATCCAACCTGATAGGTGAGGCTAGCGCTGGTACAACTGTGCACATACCAAGAGGAATTACTCAGCGCTGGACAAACAAACAGTTAGATATCCTGCCCCCCTCCTATCAGGCACCTAATCACCAGCCCACAGAAAAATACGCAGATATAGAACAAGGCCATCATCTACATCCCTAAAACTATACCTGATGCATCCTTTTTAGGGATGTAGATGATGGCCTTGTTTTATATCTGCGTATTTTTCTGTGGGCTGGCGATTGTGGGCCTGATAGGCGGGGGCAGGGGATCTAACTGTTTGTCTGTCCAGCGCTGAGTAATTCCCCTTGGTATGTGTACTATTCAATCCAAATTTTAGATAATAGTATTTTACCATATCACACATTCCCATCAATCTTAACTGCGTCTCTACCTCAAGGTCAAGGTCATAGTTGGCATATTTGTCTTGCAGATTATTGAGTAGAAAATACCTCTGAAACCGTTGTACTGATTTGCTCTGAATTGTTAGGAAATGATTCCTTACCCTCATATGTGATGTCTTTAACAGAATGAATTCACGACTTGTAAGGTGAAGGTCGCAGAAGCCATATGTGTGAGCCTTTGTGCAGGCAATATCTCCTAAACCACAGGCCAGATTTTTTTCAAAATTTTGCTTGATGATATTTTCACTTAACCCATTTACAGCTGAGACTCTCTCATTAGGATCCATCTGCAAGACACACAGATCCTCATAAGCCTTGCGCGATGGCGGGTGCGGGGACTCATGGCGATTTTGGCTCTTGCGGACACAACTGACACATATATTTATTTCACAGTTGGGTTCCTTGGCACTGAATTAAGAAAGATTCCAGAGCAATATTTGCGTCCAGTGGTAGTGAAGAGAATAAAACAGATGTCAAAAACCAGGTTTATGTCGCTACATCACTTCAAGATGACGCGCACAGTTGTGGGGCTAAATACTTGTTCCAAGAGCAAACCTTGTTGGCTTAGGTGCGACAGCAAATGTGAAACAGTATAAATGTAGTCACCAATCGTCCATGCGTCCGCTCTTCAGCCGTCGTGTGTGTTTGCGTGTGTTTTGTATAAGGTAATTTCTGAGGGACTATAACATTCAGACTTTAAACTCGACACAACTTTCGTTTACAAGAACAAATTTACCTACATATTTAACCTGTAGAAAAGGTCAAGGTAATCATAGGTCGATGTGTTTGTAAAGATTAGTCATTTTTCGCACACACATTTTTTAAAAGTTAACTTTGGGCGCAAAAGTTTGAAAGTACCTAAGTATGCATTTTATACCACAAAAACTATTGCGAATGACCTCTCTTTAAGGTAGCTTTACTTACTTACGCCTGTCACCCCTACCTGGGTATAGACCGTCGACGAGAGACCTCCAGCGACTCCTGTCCTGTGCTTCTCCTTCGATTTTACTCCAGGTGGTTCCCAGTCTCTTGATGTCTGCTTGGAGGTCTCGACGCCAGGAGTTTCTCGGCCTACCTCTTTTCCTCTTTCCCTGGGGGTTCCATGACAATGCCTGCCTAGTGATACTGGAAACTGGCTTTCTCAGACTGTGACCAATCCATCCCCATCTTCTTCGCCCAATTTCATTCTCTGCTGTTATCTGCTCTGTTCTCTCCCAAAGTCTGACGTTGCTGATCTCCTCTGGCCAGTGGATTTTCAAAATTCTTCTAAGGCAACTGTTTATGAAGATCTGTACTCTGTTGAAGTGACTGTGTTTTTTTTTCAATCTCCAAGTCTCTGCTCCATATAGGAGAACTGCTTTTACGTTGGAGTTGAAAATCCGGACTTTGGTGTGTTGTGACAGCTCTCTGGAACTCCACACTTTTTTCACCTGGAGAAAGGTTGCTCTGGCTTTACCGATTCGTGCTCTGACATCTGCATCAGTGCCGCTTTTTGTGTCTATGATGCTCCCGAGATAGGTGAAACTCCACCTCCTCCAACGGGGTGCCAGCAAGCAAGACTGGTTCTTCCCTGGTTGCGTTCAGCCTCATTGTCTTTGTTTTCTGTTTGTGGATGGTGAGGCCTACTTGGGACGAGATGTCAGCAAGCCTCGTGGTCTTGTCCTGCATTTGTTGATGAATGTGGGACAGTAATGCCAAGTCATCTGCAAAATCGAGGTCGTCAAGCTGTGTCCACAGTGTCACTGTATTCCACTTCGTCTGTGCTCTGTGGTCCTCTTCATGACCCAGTCTATGGCCAGTAGGAAGAGGAACGGAGACAGCAGACACCCCTGCCTGACACTGGTTCTGACCTGGAGCTCCCTGGTGAACTGCCCTTCGTGGATCACGCGACATGTCATGCCATCGTAGCTGCTCTTGATCAAGCGGACGAGCTTTGTGGGTACACCGTAGTGTAGTAGGAGTTTCCACAGAGTCTCTCGGTCCACGCTGTCAAATGCTTTCTCGTAATCCACAAAGTTGACGTACAGCGGGAGCTCCACACCAGAGACTGTTCCACGATGATGCGGAGAGTGGCGATCTGGTCTGTACATGATCGGTTTTTCCTGAATCCTGCTTGCTGGTCTCTCAGCTGGGGGTCAACGGAGCTCTTCATTCTCTCCAGGATGATCCTGTTGAAGACCTTTCCTGGTACTGACAGCAACGTGATTCCTCTGTAGTTGGAACACTTGCTGAGGTCGCCTTTCTTGGGATGCTTGATTAGTCAGCCGGCTTCACCTCCTCTTCCCAGATCTTTCCAAACAGTGGGTACAGCATCTCTACTGTTGTCTCTAGGTCTGCTTTCAGAGACTCCGCTGGGATGCCATCTGGCCCTGCTGCTTTGCCTTTCTTCAAAAATTCCACTGCTCTTCTGATCTCTTCCCGGCTGGGTCTGTCACAGCTGATGGGTAGGTCGGTCTCTGCTGGCTGGATGTCTGGGGGGTCGGGTGGGCTGGGTCTGTTCAGTAACTCTTCAAAATACTCGGCCCATCTGTCGAGTTGGTCTGCTCTGTCCGCAATAGGCTTGCCTTCTTTGTCTTTTACTGGTCTTTCTGTATGGCCATACTTGCCCGACAATCTTCTGGTAATGTCGTAGAGCTGTTTTATGTTGCCGCTGCCTGCTGTCTTTTCTGCCTCTGCTGCCAGGCTATCTGTGTAGGCCCTCTTGTCTGCCCTGATACTCCTCTTCACCTCGCGGTTGGCTTCTGAGTATTCCTCCTGTGAGCTTGCTTTGGCTGCTCTCGTGCGACTGTTGTTGACAACTGCTTTCTTCTGCTTCCTCACTTCTATCTTCTTCAAGGTCTGTGCCGACAGCCAGTCCTTGTGATGATGTTTCCTGAACCCTACAGTGTCTTTGCAGGTTGAGTTCAGCGCCTCTCTAACTGCCTTCCACTGCTGCTCTGTGGTGACCGCCTCCTCTTCATTTACTAGCTCCTGTAGCGCTTGAAACCGGTTGGGCAGCACCAGTTTGAACTCTTCTCTCACTTCAGTCTCTCTCAGGAGGCCTACATTATAGCGCTGTCTTCTTGTTGTCTCTGTGCGGCTTTTCTTTAACTTGAGCTTTATTCTTAAGGTGAGCAGATGGTGGTCTGAGGCGACATCTGCTCCCCTCCTCACTCGAACATCTTGAAGGGATCTTCTAAATTTCTTGTTAATGCAGATATGGTCTATTTGGTTCTCTGTAGTATGTCAGGTGAGACCCAAGTTGCTTTGTGTATTCTTCTGTGTGGGAAGATGCTGCCTCCAATGACAAGTCTGTTTAGAGCACAAAAGTCTACAAACCTGTCCCCGTTCTCACTCATCTCCCCTAGCCCCTGTCTCCCCATCACCTCTTCGTATCCGGTGTTGTCCTCCCCTATTTTGGCATTAAAATCGCCCATGACGATGGTGATGTCTCGCTCCGCACATTTGTCTGGACACGGCACTCTAGAGTCGGTCGTAGAACTCTTGTTTCTCTTCCTCGTAACTGTCATTAGTCGGCGCATAACACTGGATGACGTTCAGCTTGAGCTTTTTCTTGGTTCTAAAGGATGCTGTGATAATTCTTGGCCCAAGAGGTTCCCAGCCCATCAGCGCTCTCTGTGCCACTGGTGACAGCATGAATGCTACTCCTTCTGTATGGGGGGCATTCTCCTCTTCATGACCTGAATACAGAATCATCTCCCCACTTAACAGCCTTTTCTGGCCAGACTGCGTCCATCTGGCTTCACTGATACCTATCAGGGAAAGGTTGTACTTTTGCATTTCCGCTGCTATCTGGGCGGCCTTGCAGCTCTGGTACATGGTCTTGACGTTCCATGTGCCCATGGTTGTGTCCCAGGATAGAGAGAGGCGGCTCGGTCCTGTGGCTTCCGAAGACTTCCGGCTTTCACCACAGGACGTCATAAATTTTCTGGTAGAAGAACCTTCCTCCTCCAGGAAAGGAATTACTGTTTGTCTTTTCGTCGGCGTTTTTGTAGCTATTTCCTTTTTTTGCAGGGTGGGGAAGCTACCCCCACGCCCAACCCCCTTACTAGGAGGGCCAGGGGTTTTCTGTCGGGGTCACCTTCCCTTAGACCATGTTGGTTCACGGCACCTTATTTCATTCGGTGCACCCCTCTCGCGAGGGACCCCCTATCCACCACCCAGGGGACGCGCCTCAACGCCATATGGTCCCAGCGCGAGGTCTTTAAGGTAGAGGGCAGTTAAAAGAAAAAGAACGTGCGGGAGATTCCGTAGACTTTTCGTGGGAACTCTTCCTGTCGGCGGAGTCACAGTTGCTGAGAATGTGAAGAGGGTGAGGACCTACACATGCGCCACTTGTTGACTATCAAACGAGAGGCAGGTGGTGCTGGTGTTAGTGCGAGTAGGAAGTCGCGGGAAGGGGGAGAGAGGTCTGGAGACCTTTTCACCAACGGCCGAAAAATCACACGACGGACCGTTTACAATTTCCAAGAAGAGGCGCGGGAGGGTGTTTGTGTGTGTGTGTGTGTGTGTGTGTGTGTGTGTGTGTGTGTGTGTGTGTGTGTGTGTGTGTGAATGTGTGTGTGTGTGTGTGTGTGTGTGTGTGTGTGTGTGTGTGGGCTGGGGGGGGGGTAGTTCCAAACTCCCCAAAATGGAAAATTACACATTCAAAAATATCCTGGGAGCCGTGCATCTTGGAACACTCCTCTCCCCCTGAATTTGCTTCTGAATATGTACATAGACCTGTGTCGATAATGCTAGCTTTTATCAAGTTTTAATTCTGAGGCGGAAAAAAATAAATACTGTAGCTTTATTCCCCCATACATAGAACATTTTCAACACACTTGCTGACCATGCGTGCCCTTTGACCTTTGGAAGGAGCCAATTAAATTAATATGCATAGATAGTGTAACCCCTAGCAAAACATTTTTTTCTGGGGTCTTATTGCAAAGTTCACATACGAACTATCTGTAATAGCAACAACCTAACATAAAAGCCTTCTTTCTTCCCGTGACCTTCGACCTTAACGAGAGATTAACTTAGTAGAGCTGCAAACAAAAGTTGTATCATCAGTTTTCTCTTTGGCAAGCTTTAAAATAACATTATAACTAGTTTCTTTAAAAAAACCACCACTTATTGACCTTTGTAACCTTGACCTTTCATGGAGGTCAGCGCAAGTGACAATCAAAGCTATTGTCAAATAGGATCACTGTACCAAATTAGAAGTATGTGGCTCTGATGGTCTCTCAGAAATTCAAAATGATAAAATCTGTCACAATTGGATATACACAGGATGATGGATGGATGGACCAATAGTGGGCCAGTGGCGGATGACTCATTATATTTAACTCACTTTCAATGTTAAATGAGCCTATAATGTGTACTAGCCATCTCTTAAGCCTTAAGTGTCAAACAAAATGTAAGTGAAACTTGTAAAAAGGACATATTTACACGGTTTCAAAACAGGAGACCTAATGTTTTATATGAGGCAAATGGTGCCTAATCTGAAACAATGTGTCACTTTTTTCAAACTGGAATTGCTTCTGCATCGATACGAGTTTTCGAATTTGGCATCAATATCCTGGTTTCGGTTTGATTCTACCTTTCATTGGACGGTCGCGCGAGACGTTTTTGCTTAAGTGTTTCATACATGGGTCTCCTACCCTACCATTAGCATAGACAACCTCGTCCGGGCTCAAGAGAATCTATGCCTCTTGGAGATGCTCGGAGTATTGTATATTGTGTCATGACCACTTTTGCATATATAGCATGCGCACACTATATTTCCTAGTCTTACCGCGCTAAGCTTTGTGGGCTAGTATACCGCTCCAATTTGGGGAGATTTGGTCTTTGTCCAAGTCATGAAAACAGATTCCAAACCAGATGATTTTCACTCGCTGTACAAATATTTTACTTATTTTAACATTTTCCTATATTCAAACACTCGGTGTTACGGACTATTCTACGGTTTACCTTTACATCGTTGCCCGTAAAATGTTGGAAACAAGAGCCTAAGAGCGGAAACGTTAGCACTGGATGTCCAAATGTCACCGTGTGTGAACTGAACTCTGTGGACGTTTTTGTCCTGGTGACGCAGTTTATTTGGCAAAAACTACATCCATAATAATAATAATAATACCGTTATTATATAGGCGCTTTTTCTCAATGTTTGGGTGAATCGACTCAAAGCGCCGCGAACTGAAACCCAACACGCACACTCACGTAACAGACACGGATTTACGGCATTTAAGACAAACACAGTACAAGACAAACGAAGGGCCAGTTCAGCTACTGAAGTTACAGAGATTTTTGATCGCTTGTATTTGAATTTTGTAAAGTGGCCTGTAACCGGTACCAAAGTGTGGGGGGGGGGGGGGGTGGGGGGTGGGTGGGGGGTGGAAGAACCGGAGTACCCGGAGAAAGAACCCCCGACGGTCCGCCCGAATTAACGGTGACACTTACCAGAGGAGAAAAGTCCGACGCCGGAACCCGTTTTCGAACCTCGCACCTTTGGCATTGGTGGCAGGCGCCTTAACCACTGCGCCACGGACCGCCATTAACATCATGGACTTCCCATATAACTTGACTCTGCATCTCACAATATTCAGATGGTGCTTCGTTTTGTGTCCAAAACTTTGACGTCACACGTGTATCCATTTGTTGTGCGAATTCCCACGGTCGAGGGGCTTGTTGCACAACACTGAAGGTTTTATGTAGGTCCCATGGACAATGTTGGTGAAAGAAACAACTCCGCATTTTGCCGACTATGACCGAGTCATCCAAGAGATGTTAAACTATTCGATGAGAGCATTTGTTTTCATATAATCTGTTTCAGTGTTATGCAGTGAATGAAAGGAGTGAAATGTAGGACAGTGCTTTTGTAGTTGGAAATGAAATCAAAGACCAGACTATTGTAAGCTACAATCAGACAAATGCAATGTTATTTCTCTACACCTAACCTGGTTCTAACTGTTATTAGTGCTGCTCGGAACAACTGTAACGTTTCCATGCAAATTTATCTGTTAAGTTGCGGTTCCATAAGCATGAATCCGATACGAATACAATCCGAACCAGATACGGTGATGCAATTTTCCTTAAAAAATTGCGTCATTTTCGTTCCAAGCTGGATACGAATTCGTTTCCGCGTCGGGCATATGGAAATACACAAACACGAAAAGTACTTCCACGAACTTTTCTGTTTCGGACCTGCTTCGGATTTGGATCGAGTTCGTATCGGATTCGTGTCTGTGGGTCGTTCACCTTAGTCTAAAATGCGTCCGACTATGTTGTCACTAAGTTCAGATTTTAGCTGACAGGGCATGTTGTGCAACCGGCACCAGGTTCGTCTGCTTCGAGATATTGAATGAAAAGTTTAGGACATAATGGTTGACCAGTGTAGCTGATGGCTTGAAAGGTTCTATAAAACATAGGAGTGGAGTGTTCGTATACTATCACTTCTAGAGAGACCGAGCGAGTCACATTCTCAAACTGTTGTTCAAAATTAATAGTTTGAGAATAGGAGTCGCTCGGTCTGTCTAGAAGTGATAGTATATGAACTCTCCAATCCTATGGTATAATGGTACACACTGGTTATCCGCAGTGACTTTGCTCTCGGTCACTGTTGAGAGTCGTTTGCCGCAAACGTAACCTTCTAGCGCATCACACACCTTAAGACGTTGGTACGAGTTCCACTCTTCCTCAGTGAATCTCTGTCCGATCGGCACCGTGTACAGCACAGCATGGGGACCAGGCGTCATGCCCGCTACTGACTTGATCACCTCCATAGCAATGTCCTTGTGGGTCCGGGACGTGTCAAAAAGGCCTGGGGAGTCCATCACCTGCAGAAGACAATTGGTCAGACATCAGTTCGAGGGTAGTGCCAGATTAGCTTTGCCCCTTGGACGGCCCAAAGCTAATCTCTCACTACCCTTAACCCGTTTAGCCCCGACGCCCTACACCAGGTGATGGATCGACCATGGTACTTGGAGGGGAGTGCTAGATTAGCTTGGCGCCTTTTGGCACCAAGCTAATCGTTTACTACCCTTGAATTATCATGGTCGATACATCTCCTGCAACTGGGACACAATTTCGGAAATACAACCGTGTGGTTAAATAGGATAAACTGACGCCTGACGAAATTCATGACCTCTGACGTGTGGGTGAAGCGTGGAACAGGTATGGGGAAATGCACCACTGACCTGTCAACACACCTGTGGAACCAGCCAGCTAACCAGCCAACCGACCAGCCGATCGACAAACCAACCACCAAGCAACCAGCTGCCCGGTCAAATAAATCATCCAGACCACAAAAAAGGGATTTTGCAGATTCGAAAGCCTGTCAGGTAACACATGCACGCACGCGCATTGATTAGCTCACTACGTCCTGAGGATGAAATTATATATATATATATATATATATATATATATATATATATATATATATATATATATATATATATATATATATATATATATATATAATATATATATATATATATATATATATATATATATATATATATATATATATATATATATATATTTTAGACATCCTTTGAGGTAATCGACCATAATAGTTCGTGAGTGATGTCTGAATAGCTTGGCGCCTACACGCGCCAAGGTATTTTGACACCACCCTTGAACTATCATGGTCGATCCACATCCTGTCTCAGCATGTTAGGGCGTTATGGGATCGACCTCAATCCACGTCCCGTTCCGCCTGATGCGTTCCAGTTGACACTGACTGGTTTCAGACTCCATGAGGACGCTGGTTTTGAACCTGTTCTCCCCCAGAATGATGTTGCCGCTCGTGCTCTTCCCGCTGCCTGTCCTGCCCAAGATCAGCAGGCGAAGAGAGTCCTCTGAAACCAACAATTAACCCTTTCACTGCCGTACGGACGTACATTTTGCTTCTGAAATCTGTGTTCACTGAACGACCAAAAGACATATGATAATCAGTCCTAAGAACGTGGACACAAAGTGATTTCAGCAAGAGGCATAGATCCTCATGCATGATCCCCCGAGGGGGGCTCATGCATGAGGATCTATGCCTCCTGCTGAGACCATTTTGTGTCCACGTCCCTCTTGCGGTTAGATCGCGTTCACTCTTTTTCGGCAGTGAAGGGGTTAATGGTTTGTTCTCATTGAATTCTGTTGAAGAGCGTGTGTGATTCACGAAAGACTCCGACAAACACATTGGGTACTATTGTTCTAGCGTGGGAATGTTGACACGGTGTTGCAGTGGAGATATTAATTTCATCTGATCTCTGTGCTTTATGGCGCCACCATCTTTATGTCTGGTACGAACTGTTCATAATAATGTGTTTATTGCCCTTTTGCCTGTGCTGCAATTTGTAGTAGTACGGTAGCAGTGGAGTAGGAAGATATTTTTCATTGGAGGGTGGGCTGGATGGGTTGGGGGAGAAACTGACTTACTTTGCAGGGGAATAGGTGGGAGGAGGGGGGGGGAAGGGAAGAGAAAAGGGGGTAGGGCTGGTCCCCTACCCCCCGGTTCTTACGCCACTATTGAGCAGTTGACATAACCCTTGACGTGTCGGTTGCAGTTTTTGTCGCGATGATTCCTGTAGAAATCATCGCGACTAAAGCCGCTACCGACACGCAGGGGGATAATATAATTATGTTACTGCCATCAAAGGTACATCAGTCAGTGACACTTCTTGAAAAAGATAATAATACAAATGATTTATTTTTGCACGGAATTGAAGTGAGTTTATTTTGGGAAAATTTGGAAAACCGCATTTTACCACAGGCCGACACTTGAACCGCGAAGTTCGTACAGGATATGATTATTGCACGGGGCGTGAGCATGTATGTTTGTGTATGTTAGACAGGGTGTGTTTGTGTGTGTGTGTGTGTATGTGTGTGTGTGTGTGTGTGTGTGTGTGTGCTTGCGTGCGAGCGTGATTACGTGCGTGCGTGCGTGTGTGTGTGCGTGTGTGTGTGCGTGCGTGCGTGCGTGCATGCGCGCGCGCGCACGCGTGTGTGTGAGTTGTTATTATTATTATTTTGTAATTTTCTTCTTGCTTTCCTTTTTAAAAAAATTGTTTGTTTGGTCTATTTTCTTAAATCGTATTTTCGTTACATGAGCATTATATGTAAATTAGATTAACAACGGTTATGTTCGAAAATGGTTTCCCCAACCAAAACTTTCACCGTTGTGAAAAGAAAAAAAAAAGAATCATTGCCATTGTCATTGTCTTTCTCTAAGAGTGAGCCACATTCTTGTTTTCTCTTCCCACTCCTCATTATCAGTGCGCATAGCTCAGCATAGATAAAAAAAAGAAAGCATGAAAATTATCTCCCCTAGACCAGCAACACTCAGAAAAAGCTAAAAATACAGGCGATTTTCTAAGAAAACAACCTTAACAACTTCACAAACACCTTTTTCACGCAATCCCCCCCCCCCCCCCCCGCTACACACACACACACCGCACCGCCCCCCTTATAGCGAAATCCCGTCATGGGCATTGAAGGGTGTCATTTACAAACGGGTATGTGTCCTTCCAGCTGTTATGTCTAGAACTTACACTTTTCTAGTGAGCGTATCACTATATAGATTAGCCAAAGTCCTGCTGTGCGCGGCTGTTTAAACAGGTATTTTCCAAGTATCTATTTTAAGACTACAGGGTGTTTAGAGCACACTGGTAAAAATATGCGCCGGCGTGCGAGACACATGCGCAGGTACAAAGTGTAAAAATGTAATCAAGAACCTCATCACCCCCCCCCCCCACCCCCCTACCGTCCACGTTGTTTTTCTGGCTAGCTGAGGAATGCTGTGCATCCTTGACACACCGACACCTGCTGAGGTTCACACAGATACCTGATCTGTGGATACTTGATAGGACACCGCCATCCCTCCATCCCCCCCACCCCACACCCCTCACCTAAGCACTAGTAGTTGACTCCCTCGATACGCAGTAGTGGCGTATAGACAAAGGCAACAAGTGTGATATATACAGATGTACACAGCGCAGTACCTACCTGCGAAGCCTCGTATGCCCAGCATCAGCAACAGGATGGGAATCACGGAGCAGCGTTTCAAACTGGCCATGGCTCGTGATCTGCATGCGGGCAGAGCAACAAGTAGACACGAAGAAGATCGTCAGTGCTAATCAAGTTGTGGCAGGCAGTACGTGAAACAGTCATAGACGGCCGCGGCCGCCCTATGACTGTAACACGATCTTCTTGGTGGCCGCGTGTTAGTGTGGCCACCGAAGTCGACCTGAGGATCCGTTTGCTCACTGATTTGTCTTGATCAATGCGCTCCGCGGATAGAAAATTAGAAGAAATGTCGAAGTGCCACTCACTTGTTACTCGCGCATGGCGTCAGTGAACCACAAACAACACACTACCAGTCACGAGTACCGCCGGCCCAACCGCAACCCCCTTCATCTCTCCCCCCCCCCCCCCCCCCCCCGCTGGGCTCAGTTGCATGAGTGAGTTCAGCCCCGCGCCAGCCACTAAGCAAGGTGTTCCGCTAGCGCAGGACTAAACTCAGTACAGCTGAGCACCTTGCTTAGTGGCTGGCGCAGGACTAAATGTTACACTACCGCAGCCACACGCAAGGTGTTGTAGATGGAAGACGCAGCCAGACAAGAGTGTTTCCAGAAGAGTCTTTTATTTCTTGGTCATCGTGGGTCTAATAGGTTGGGCACAACCAACCTACTAGCATGGCATACTAAAATGGCGAAAATACCGGAGCTCGGTCTCTCGCTTCTCAGCTCCCTCTATCTATCTATCTCCCTCTCTTCGTTGTGTACTCTCTATCTATCTCGTTCCCTTCGTTGTGAGCTCTCTCGTTCTGGTCATTGTGCGAGCTCTCTCTCTATCTCGTTTTCTTCGTTGTGAGCTCTCTCGTTCCCTGGTGTTTACCCCCAATATATATACCCGTTCTGGCCGAGGGCATCGCCCCTTTGTCTCAACCAGTCAAAGGGGCTATTACTGTCACCCATATTATTCCACATCTATCATGGTGGCCAGCGTCCCCTGACCCTATCTGTCAAAGGAGCTATTACTGTCGCCCATAATCTATCCCCCATCTGCTCTGGTGGATAGCGCCCTCTGATCCTAGCTGACCAGGGACCCATTACTGTCTCTCATAATTATTCCACATCTATTATGCTGGTCAGCGTCCTCTGATCCTAGCTATCAAAGGAACTCATTACTGTCTCCTAATTATTCCACATCTATTATGGTGGCCAGCGTCCTCTGAACCTAGCTATCAAAGGAACCCATTACTGTCTCTCATAATTATTCCACATCTATTATGGTGGCCAGCGTCCTCTGATCTTAGCTGACCAGGGACCCATTACTGTCTCTCCTAATTATTTCACATCTATTATGGTGGCCAGCGTCCTCTGATCTTAGCTGACCAGGGACCCATTACTGTCTCTCCTAATTATTCCACATCTATTATGGTGGCCAGCGTCCTCTGATCTTAGCTGACCAGTAACCTATTACTGACTCTCATAATTATTCTTTGTCAGCAGGAGTCTGTGTTCCTCACTACTAACGAGGGCTCATTATTTATTCATTAGTCCCAGCTTAGTAGGGCCGGCCACTTGTCAACTCCACGTGAGCCGGTGGTACTAATTATACCCTCGTTATTTTCATATCAAGGGAAATTATAAAATTACCCGACCGTGATATTGGTCGTATACACTTATAGTGTAACAACTCCTCCCAAACCTACCCGAAAAAAAGGAATCTTAATTCACAAGATTCGTTTTTTTTTCATTACACAATATTCAGACCACAAAATCATTTCAAACAATTAAACATGTTATCCACAAAATACATCATTTTTCGGAATGACCGCTTATTTAAATCGATCA
The DNA here is from genome assembly GCA_036245525.1 of Semisulcospira habei. Classification (NCBI taxonomy): domain Eukaryota; kingdom Metazoa; phylum Mollusca; class Gastropoda; family Semisulcospiridae; genus Semisulcospira; species Semisulcospira habei. Next base: position 247,375,931 of record BTPG01000001.1, read on the forward strand.
CTCCTTATTAAAAATTATTATTGTCCGGCGTAATCACGCCAATAAATGTTCACATCAAAATCGTCGACTCAGTTATGTCTTTGCACATGTGTTCGTTATTCTTCACGATTCTTCCTGGATCGCAACACGTTGATCCTTGGTTACCCCAACGACGGGTAAACTTGACAACGTTCGAGGCGGGGAGTAACTGCACTCCTCCCTCCATCATCGGCGTAGAGTCCTTCGCTCTTGCGACGTCATTCACGTCTGCTGATTGCACAGCCGCCGAAATCAACGTAGGCACAGTGACCTCACGTTCACGGGCCCTTCCTGAGTCGTGATAATATGGAGCCAAACCATGCGCTAGTTTTCTTTTTATATCGTATACACTCTACCCGAATTATGATCACTACTACTGTCCCTACGATAGAACCAATGATGATCTGTTTCCATATCGCCCATTCTTGTTTTGGCTTAACGAATCGCATGCTCTGAAGTCGAGCAATTAGATGATCCATTGGCATTTCCTTAATTTCACCTAACTCTTTGGACAAAGAGATGGGATCGTAGTCTGGTAAAGCGCTATGAAATGGTTTTTATAACGTTATATTGGAAAATGCACAGTTTTCCAGCCATCCTATCAATTTGTCTTCCACCTGATACTGGCTCTCTTGTTGGTAGTAAGGGGTTAACATCAATCTATCACTAATAGCCGTACATGATTCCTTGAGGCGGGTTAGCGATAATGGTGGGTTGATTTGTTGGTACGTGACCCCTTTACCGTGACAACTAATACTCATCTTTAGTGGACTATGATTACTAATGACCCATAGCCCATCCATTATATACCGTGCCATAGGTAACACTGTACCCAACTTGACCTTTGTTTGGCAGTGTGTTGCAATTACGTCTGAGTTGTTTAAAAAAACAGCGCCGTAACACAAAACTGATTAATGTTCATAGGATATATTGCACTTCGAATCGCACAGAATCCTATCAAGGGTTTGGAACGAGCTTCAAGTTCAGCTTCCGTAAGGAACGCGAACCGCGTACGTTGCGCGTCTCCTGCTATTGTTGTGGATTCTAAGTCATACTGAGCCGTCATTGATTCTGGCGCAGGCCGACCTGAATCTCCAGTTACTAGTGGTAACTTCATCAAGTTTTTGAGATACGACATTGTGATTAATATTTAAACCCTGCGCTACCCCCAATACTATCAGACTAAAAAAAAATAAAAAAAATAAAAATTCATCTTGTTGTTGTCTGCAACATACGAGATGTCACCAGAGACTTATACCACTGTCTCTGACAAAACTCAAATCATGCTTCATGATTTACACATTACAATAGTCCTCTCCCAGATACCGTCTGAGAGTCGCATTTCTAATTTGAAGCCTTCTTTGGCAGAAGAGTCAGTATCGCTTCAAGAATTTCCCTAACCCCATTAGTCTGTAAACTAGGCTGAATCGAACGATTGTCGTCGATCTCCCCATCATCAGAACTGTCTGATGTGCCCTTGCTACAACTAACGTTTACTGCTGAGAGAGATCTTTTCTCTCTTGTCTTTAGGCGCTTTCTTAACTCCATTAACGGAACGTCCTCCTCGGATGAAGAATTCTCACGCTCTTTTCGCACCCCCCTAGTCAGTCTGTCTCGTGCGTTCGCTTGCCCTATTGCATCGTCACTGTCGCTATCGGATGATTCTGGAGCTACAACCTGGGTGGCTTTACGTAATGTTCTCCCCCTGGCTTTTGGAATCGGCCACTCGCTAATTTTGGCTATCCGCAAGTGTTCAGCATGTGAACTGACCTCAGTGCCATCTAGTTGATGTCGTACCCTGAATGTGACAGGCGACAATTGTTCCACCACTCTATAGTGCGACCTCCACTTACTGTCTAACTTATTGTGTCTACGGTGATTACGAAGGTACACTGGATCACCGACCTTAATCTCGACAGGCTGTACACCTCTATTAGCATACTTAGCCCCTTTCTTCTGTGCTTTCTTAATTCGCCGATATACCTGGGTGAAGGCCTTGTGTTGCTGCTCAAGCGCTATCTTGTGAAAATCTTCACCAGCGTATTTTCTTCGGGGTCTAAGGATGTTATCTAACGGTAGCACTGGATCGCGACCGTACAGTAAGAAGAAAGGAGATTCCTGCGTAGTTTCCGAAACACAAACCCTATAAGCTGCTAGTACCTGGTTAATATGCGCGTCCCATGTCGAAAAATCCTCTTGTATCTTTTTGGACAGAATGTCGTTAAAAGTTCTGTGAAAACGTTCGACCTTAGCATTGGACTGTGGATGATAAAGACTGGTCGTGACATGGTCTATGTTCAGTTCTGCCAGCGTTTCTGCCATAACCCTATTCACATTCTCAGATCCATTGTCTGATACTATCTGCAATGGACAGCCATGTCTGGGTAGAATTTCTTCTACGAGCAGCTGTACCACTGACTGCGGCGTTTTATCTGGTACAGGGAACGCCTCTACCCAACCTGTCAGATGACAGATGAATGCTATGACATAGCGATTCCCGCTAAGGGAGCGGTCAAACGGACCTGCCAAGTCCAATGACAACTTAGCGAATGGGTATGGAGGAATGTCCATTTCCTGTACGGGGGCCCTTTTCTTTTGTAACACTCTAGACTGACAGATGACACACCCACTAACATATTCATACAGTTGTTTGTACATGTTAGGCCAGTAATACTTTCTGCTGACTGTGTCATGCGTCTTGTCTATTCCTAAGTGACCATTTTCGTCATGGTACTGTCTGACTACGTACTCTACCAAGTGAGACGGAACATACAATCTGGCTACTGGTTCATCATCAGGATGAGACAAGAAATATAGAACATCCTCTATCAGCATGTATCTCCTATTGACTGTCATGGTTCCTTGTTCACTAATCAATAAGTCCTTTAAGCGCACTATTTCAGAATCCTTCTCCTGTTCCTCAATAATATCAAACCCTGGAAGATCAACTTTTTCCAGCTTCTCGTCACACCCTGCCCTTATTGTACAACTAGCAAACTGCTTGGGTGTGAAATGGTTGGAGTTTATGACTCCAATGACAAAAGCATTGTCATTGACCTCTCTGGTTAACTCTTCTTCTTCCTCATGCTCTGGCATGTGAGTACCACTCGGCATTCTGGATAGTAAGTCTGCCAAAACATTTTGAGGACCTGGGATATATTCAATAGTACAGTTATATCCCGAAATGCCAAGGGCCCACATCTGCACCTTCTTATTCTGCATTGGTGAATTAAGCAAATACTTAAGAGGCATGTGATCCGTGCGGATTACAAACTCCGCATTATGCAAGTAGTGATTTAGCTTTTGAAGCGCATAATGGATCGCAAAAGCCTCTTTCTCTATTGTCGACCATTTCCTCTGACTGGTACTAAGTTTATGGGATAGAAAGTAAATAGGTCTTTCTACCTTTGAGCCTGGGGAAATGTCTGAATCCTCATCGCATTTTTGCGCGAGACATGCCCCCACGCATGTGTCGCTGGCATCCGTGTAAAGGATGTACGGACGCCGTGTATCTGGATAGGCTAACACTGGTGCTACAGCTAACGTTTCCTTCATCAAATCAAACGCTTTCTGGCATTCCTCTGTCCAACTGAATCTCGCATACTTTCGTGTCAGTGCTATGATTGGTTCAGCCATCTGGGAGAAATTAGGAATCATTTTCCTGTAAAACCCAATCATACCAATGAACGAACGGCACTCTCTGACACAGGTCGGAGCCGCCATAGCCCTAATGACTTTTACCTTTTCCTCATCCGGTTTTATCCCCTGGCTACTAATGACAAACCCTAAGTATTTGGTTTCTTCCGCAAAGAACTGACACTTCTTGAGTTTCAGCTTCAGGTCATGCTGTCTCAATCGATCAAAGACTGTCTGAAGGTGACACAGATGGTCTTCTATTGTTTCTGAGAAGATCAAAATGTCATCGAGATAGGCACAGGCAAAGCTTTCTAAACCGGCTAGCACGATATTCATAAGCATCATGAACAATCCCGGTGCTCCCACCAAACCAAAAGGCATTTTCGTGAATTCGAATAATCCCTTGTGGCATGCAAATGCTACTCTATCCCTACTCTCCTGATCCGCCATCTTGACCTGCCAGTATCCCGACTTAAGGTCCAGACTGGTAAAATACTTGGCCTTTCCAAGCAGTGACAAAATGTCATCTATCAGCGGTAGTGGGTACGATGTTTTCTTTGTAATCTCATTCAGTTTTCTAAAGTCAACACATAAACGTTTCGACCCATCCTTCTTGGATACAATCACTAAACTACAAGACCATGGGGACTGAGAACGTCTTATCACCCCTGCCTGTAACATCTCTTCTAGAGCCTTGTCAACAATCTCTCTATCTTGAAGCGGGATTCTATACGGTTTTATCCTAATGGGAGGATGATCGCCGGTATCTAGTTTCATCGTGACAGTGTCAGTAGCCCCTAAATCAAGGTCGCTATTCGCGAACAAGTCTTGATTGTTCGTAATGAGCTCTGACACTACACCTTTCATATTCTCCGGCGCAGTGACTTCCGTCAAGTCGACTGCCGATACCTGCCGATCAACCGACCCTATCTGTACTTCATGTACTTCCTGAACTGCCGTTACTTTCCCTACAACACAACCCCTTCTAACTCTATACGTCTTGTTTGTGTTGTTTACTATCAGTATGGGATACGTCTGGTGATTATTTTGCCTGACTACCGTGCTTGTCACTAACAGTCCCGGTTCTTGTGCTATAAATCCCTTGTCTGTTTCCGAAATCTCTAAGAGTGTCTCTCTTGCAAAATACGGAGCATTCTTCATCCGTACCTGGAGTACTTCTGCCGTCTGAGGTTTTATCACTTTCGTCTTAGTCACTCTGACCAAAGACGAAATGTGGATGTCCTGTTCATAGGGCACATAAACACTTCCGACTCTGAGTTTCTTCAAGTCAAAATAAATCCTCACCCCGTTTTTGTCTAACCAGTCATTTCCCAAAATAAAGTTCCTGTTGAGCCCTGATACCACGTAGAACTTATGTTTAAACTTTTGCCCCGCTACCGTAAATTCTAATTCTGAACTCCCCAATACTTGTAAGGCTTCTCCACTAACTGACTGTAACGACACATCTACCTTTCCTCACTTTGGCTTATGACTGAGTTTATCGTAAGCCCCCTTGCTAATCAAAGACACCTCTGCTCCCGTATCGATCAAGCTACGAAATCTTTGCTTCCCAATTTTGAACACTATGCACTTAGGGCTACCCGCTACATTAATGCTAAACAACTGACTCTTTCTACTTTTCCGGTCCTGCGTAACGGCTTCGTGTGCCGCAGAACCTGCTAGTTTTCCTGCCTCGGCGGAAACCTTCTTTGACCTTGTGGCCGCCTGTTTCTGGCCTTTCTACATTCCCGCTGAATGTGACCTCGTTCCCCACACTTCCAGCATTGAATCGGGGGACGCATTGTTTGCTGACCAACCGTCCCTATCACTCGGCAATTTCGTGCCTGGTGCCCTACTCTCCCGCATTTAAAACAATTACGGTGACGAGCATGGTCTACTTCCATAGCCTCTTCTCCACCCCTAGCTGTCGCTCTCGGCTGACTAACTGGCCGATTGTTTATCGTGCGTAGCTCAAACCTATGGCGAAGGTTTTCCTCTTGCATGGCCACCTGCACGGCCCTATCTAATGTACTTGAGTTATCCCGCAGGACTTTCATCTTAAGAAAGTCGTGCGCCAATCCGTCAACAAAGAAATTTATTAGTTGCCGTTGTACCACAGCAGCGCCCATCTGACTCGGGAAGGCTTCGCCGGCCAGAGTCATTAGTCGCTCTGCGTACAGAGGCACACTTTCCCTCGGGTTTTGTTTCACCCGCTGTAGCAACGCAAAAGCATGATTTTCATCGGCGATTTCGCCGAACCTTACGGTTAGCTGCCTTTTCAGTTCATCCCAATCCCCTGCCGCTTCCGTTTGTAAGAATCGGTGGATAAAATCACTCACCACCCCCGAGCTTGCTTGGTAAGCAATGACCGGGCGCCTGTTGAGGGCTTTTATTAGCACTGCATATTTGTCAATTTCTTTTATCCACTGCCTAAATTTGGTAGGCTTTCCGTCAAACGTTCCTACCATCTGCCCTATACTCTGGGCGTTAATCGCCTGACTCATTTCCTCTACTTTTTCGCCTAAAATCCTAAACACTTCCTCTGCCATTTTTGTTTCTTTTTAACTGTAACAACAACACAACTCTAGCTAACTGGTCTGGCTCCTATATAAGACTCAACAAGGGTTAAACGAAAAAAGTCACTTACCCCGTGATCCTTTCGGCTGTTGGTCTTGAATGAGTCGCAGACGTCTCGTGGGCTCGAACTCTGTTTTGTCCTTGACGTGGGCTCGAACTCTGCTTTTCTTGAAGTGGGCTCGAACTCTGCTTTTCCTTGACGTGGGCTCGAACTCTGCTTTTCTTGAAGTGGGCTCGAACTCTGCTTTTCCTTGACGTGGGCTCGAACTCTGCTTTTCTTGAAGTGGGCTCGAACTCTTCTCTTCTCTTTCTGGTGTGCTCTTCCACCCTTGCGTCGTTGGCTGTCGATTTGGTGCTGATAGTCTAGTTTTTCTGTTTCTTCGTTCCTCTGTTTCTTCCCGTTCCGAGATCCTGATTCACGGCACCAAATAAGATGATACGGTAGTGTTACACTACCGCAGCCACACGCAAGGTGTTGTAGATGGAAGACGCAGCCAGACAAGAGTGTTTCCAGAAGAGTCTTTTATTTCTTGGTCATCGTGGGTCTAATAGGTTGGGCACAACCAACCTACTAGCATGGCATACTAAAATGGCGAAAATACCGGAGCTCGGTCTCTCGCTTCTCAGCTCCCTCTATCTATCTATCTCCCTCTCTTCGTTGTGTACTCTCTATCTATCTCGTTCCCTTCGTTGTGAGCTCTCTCGTTCTGGTCATTGTGCGAGCTCTCTCTCTATCTCGTTTTCTTCGTTGTGAGCTCTCTCGTTCTGGTGTTTACCCCCAATATATATACCCGTTCTGGCCGAGGGCATCGCCCCTTTGTCTCAACCAGTCAAAGGGGCTATTACTGTCACCCATATTATTCCACATCTATCATGGTGGCCAGCGTCCCCTGACCCTATCTGTCAAAGGAGCTATTACTGTCGCCCATAATCTATCCCCCATCTGCTCTGGTGGATAGCGCCCTCTGATCCTAGCTGACCAGGGACCCATTACTGTCTCTCATAATTATTCCACATCTATTATGCTGGTCAGCGTCCTCTGATCCTAGCTATCAAAGGAACTCATTACTGTCTCCTAATTATTCCACATCTATTATGGTGGCCAGCGTCCTCTGATCCTAGCTATCAAAGGAACCCATTACTGTCTCTCATAATTATTCCACATCTATTATGGTGGCCAGCGTCCTCTGATCTTAGCTGACCAGGGACCCATTACTGTCTCTCCTAATTATTTCACATCTATTATGGTGGCCAGCGTCCTCTGATCTTAGCTGACCAGGGACCCATTACTGTCTCTCCTAATTATTCCACATCTATTATGGTGGCCAGCGTCCTCTGATCTTAGCTGACCAGTAACCTATTACTGACTCTCATAATTATTCTTTGTCAGCAGGAGTCTGTGTTCCTCACTACTAACGAGGGCTCATTATTTATTCATTAGTCCCAGCTTAGTAGGGCCGGCCACTTGTCAACTCCACGTGAGCCGGTGGTACTAATTATACCCTCGTTATTTTCATATCAAGGGAAATTATAAAATTACCCGACCGTGATATTGGTCGTATACACTTATAGTGTAACATAAACTCAGTACAGCTGAGCACCTTGCTTAGTGGCTGGCGCAGGACTAAGCTCACTCGTGCAACTGACCCCCGGCCTCAATATCAATCCAGTACGCAAAATGGCTTCGGGCTGACGTCAGCCCAAAGAGCTGTAGCTTAATTGAAACAGATGTAACGGAAAAAAGTTTCATGACCTCTGTATAGTGCAATGCACTTAACTCATTGTGCCCGAGGCCACGAAATATCCACAGTCAGTTTGGAGTTTTCCTCTGTGGGCTGCATTACAATTCAGGAGACAGATCGACCATGATGGTTCAAGGGTGGTGGCAGAATAGCTTGGCCTATAGGCGCCAAGCTATTCTGCCACCAAGTGAACTATCATGGTCGAGCCATATCTTGCTGTGGTGTGTCGCAGGCAGAATGAGTCAAACGATACAGATTAGGCTGGGCAGAACAGAAGAGCATAATAAAACACAAGAAACGATTCACCAGTAGAACACTTACAAAACTGGCCGGAATTCATGGCCAGACGATAGGGCCCTTACCGACCCGGTAGTGCTACCGGCTCGGTAAGTTTGCAGGCTTGGCATTCATGGACTGTCGGTAGGCTTACTGGCTGGTAGTTTACCGGTCAAATCTTACCGGTTCGGCATTGAAAACGACACGGTAAGGATTGTATCGCCCCGTTAGCTATTTTACCGGCCCCAGAACAGAACAAACAGCGCTACATAACAGAACTGGAAATACGTACCTTCTTTCACAAATTATGCACACGTTTGCACAGCACTTGGTACTTGATACGTCACACCTTGGCAACTATCTCGTGGTCGACGCGTCGACTTTTCATAAGCTCGTACCCGATTTCAGAAATAGCCACAGCGTTTCAATCAGCAGCGGATCCAGGTATGGGCTTGCAAGGGATCAACCCCGGAAGCAAAGAGTCCTCGGGCCGATCCCGCCCGCAGTTGGCACGGACACGGAGTCAGCCTAAGGGCCTTTTGCTTACTCGGTGTATATTACAGGCATTAGACACTGAACATAAGTCTAATCATAGATCTTCAAGCAAAGCGACCCGCATAGTGCGAGGTAGCAAAAGAATAAATTTATCATCCTTGATCAACCCAGTGCGCAAAGGCCATTGGGCATGAGACATGATTGTATACGAACACTCCACTTCTATGCTGTATAACTATAAGAGCACCGGCTACGTTTACAACGAATGATTCCCAACAACGACCGAGAGCGTAGTCAGGGCAGATAACTAGATTCTACTATAATCACAGACAACACTCCAAAGATCTCCAAGAGGCATAGATCCTCATGAGCCCGCAGGGCTCATGAGGATCTATGCCTCTTGGAGATCTATTTGGAGGATCTATCTTGGAGGATCTCTTGGAGATCTATCTTGGAGGATCTCTTGGAGATCTATTTGGAGGATCTATCTTGGAGGATCTCTTGGAGATCTATCTTGGAGGATCTCTTGGAGATCTATTTGGAGGATCTATCTTGGAGGATCTCTTGGAGATCTATCTTGGAGGATCTATGCCTCTTGGAGATATTAAAATTTTTGGAGTGTTGACTGTGATTATGGTACACACTGGTTGTCCCTCCGTCTCTTTGCTCTCGTTCGTTATTGGGAGTCGTTCGTCGCAAACTAAACCTCGCTATTTGCTGACAAAAGATCGATCCCGGCCATGGCGACAGCACTGAAGGATTTGGATACATTGAATGAATCTATGGCTGCGGTGGGTCAAGCGCATGAGACTCTATGCTTCTTGCAAACAGAAATGGCTAACATTGGGACTGAAGATATGCCAAGCTGAAGGATCCTCGGGCCTATGTCCGCTAGTGCAACCGCCCCGCGCACAGCCGTATACAAGCCTCCTGCGGCAGATGTCGGCCCAAGACTGACATTTTGCTAATTGGCCGAAATATGAAATAGAAGTTTCTGCTTGTGACTAGAAAAAACACAAAACACCTGAATCCCATTATTCAGCAGTGGCGGCTGGGGATAGAGGGGGGTGGGGGGTGGGGGAGGGAAGGAGGAGGAGGGGGTTAAAGGGCAAAAAAAAAAAAGAAAAAAAAAAGGAAGAAATAAAAGAAAAGAGAAGAAGTTAAAATGCTATGTATAAGTCCCTTGTTAGAGATTTCGAGCTCAGGTTGAAGGTCCTGATCTTGAAGGTTAAGTTGCCCCCCCCCTCCCCCCACCGAGGTTACTGATCCGCCTCCGTTCAATAAAGTGTGTGTGTGTGTGTGTGTGTGTGTGTGTGTGTGTGTGTGTGTGTGTGTGTGCGTGTGCGTGTGTGGAAAATGTGTGAAACTCTGCCACTGACTTACCGTTTCTGGAAAAGCGTACTTTCGTTTTCATTCGTACTTTCGGAAGCTATTTTCCAATGTCTATCACCTACCCTCACAAACAGATTCAGTATTTAGCATTTCTGTAGTAGACAGAACGATGAAGTTGTGAGAACAATGTCAACAATTTATTAGGTATCAAAATATTGGAAAACACTCTCGTAGCGGAGGGGTGGTGGTGGTGGTGGTGGTGGTGGTGGGGGGGGGGGCCCTGATCGTTGGGGTGGGGGCGGGGGGATAGGGGGGTAGGGCGGGTAGGAGGGGGTGTTCAAGTACCTGGGGGGGGGGGGGGGGTGGGTCCAATTTTATGTTTCGGTCCGGCTTTAACCTCACTCAAAAGGCCCGCCGTGAGATGGCCTTAGTTGCCTACTCGGCGTTAAACCCAAATACCTAACTAACTAACTCCCTCAAAAGGCCTCACGACACCAGACCTTGCTAACCAGTGACCAAGGCAAGCCCCAGTGCGCAAAAGGCCGTCGGGCCTATGTCAGCTGCGTTAGTCCGAGCACTGCCGTGCACGGGGAAATGGCTGCCGACATAGGCCATGGCCTGTTGCGCACTGGGGCGTCTTCCACTTCTTCGTCTACCCGCCGAAATTATCAAAAATCGGGGCGAGGGGGGGGGGGGGGGCGTGAGGGGTCATGGGGGTGGGGGGAGGGGGTGGTGCTGGTGATGGGTGCCATGGTTCCAAATTCCTCAAAAGGGACATTTTTGGGCATTTAAAAATGTTTTTGTCCTAAACGGAGGTGGGGGGGGGGGGGGGGGGGGGAGGGAGGAGAGATGTACAATAAGAGATTTTATAACCCCTCCAAAAATCGATCACAAAATTACTGCAATTTTAGCAATGACCTATCATTGACCGGCCACCGGCCCGCCATCTCAAAACACTCTGATGACTTTAAAATAAAATGACCATGATTGATATTCAGCGATAAGTTTGACAAAGAGCGATACGTTTGTCATCAGGTCTATTTTTAAATATATTTGCGTGCGCTCCAGACTGGTCGGGGTTGACATATATACAGGCACCCGATAACAAACTTACAAACAGCTGGATAAAATACTAACTTTTTCCAAAAATTACTCTAGTTGTGCAAATCAGATACCTGTGCAGTTCTTATTCTTTGCAGCCACCAGTATTGTTTACAGTACAGGTGGATGCATGCACAGTGGGGTTTAATTGTATTAGCACATACTTTGCATTCCTTTCTTACAATCACATGAAAGGCAAAGGGGGAGACGCGTATTTCTTACAAAGTGTATAGACTTATAGTATACACCTCATATGCTAAACTCGACACCCGACACCCGTTACGGGCTCAAGTCAGTCTTTTATTGCGTCAGCCTGGCTCCTGTTTTATCTGCTACCACCCCCCCCCCTCCGTCCCTCCACACACACACACACACACACACACACACACACACACACACACACACACACACACACACACACACACACACACACACACACACACACACAGACACTAACACACAGACACACTAACACACACACACAGACACTAACACACACACACACACACTAACACACTGACACACACACACACACACACACACACAGACACTAACACACACACACACACTAACACACAGACACACTAACACACACACACAGACACTAACACACACACACTAACACACTGACACACACACACTAACACACACACACTAACACACACACTAACACACACACACTAACACACACACACACACAGACACTAACACACACACACACTAACACACACACACACACTAACACACTAACACACACACACACACTAACACACACACTAACACACACACACACACACACACACTAACACACACAGTCTGCAGTGATTCAGTTCAGAAACACATCATGTTCTGCGTCCACCGGCAGCGAAGAGGTCAACATGCGTGTCACTGACAGTCACGTGTTTTGGTCTGGTTTTGATTACAAATTCAGGTACAAGTTCGAGGACGAGCCACGCGCCATGAACATTAACATCACTCCCAGACCTCTCCTCCGGCACGCGCTTGTGCACTCGGATACACGGTGAATTTCAGCGGCAGAGTGGGCGACGACATCCTCAACATCAAGAAGGCTGTCGCCAGGTTTGCTGCGCTGGCTACACAGGCTTATGTGAACGGCACTGTGGACAGTCACAACATGAACTTGGCAGACGTATAGTTTCTCTTTCGAGGCAGACAATACTTTTTTTTTTAGCTTAAGCGTGTTCTTTTACGAGTCCATCGAGTACCCTGGGCGGGTGATACAACAACGCAGGGAAGATTTCGCGATTTTGAAGCGAAAGTACGAGACAGCCATGCGAGAAACTATGGACGATATCGAAAACCTGAATTTATCACTGTCACGTCTGGAGAATACGATACTGAAAAACCTCATGAACAGCATGTTACTGGTGCATGATTATGCCAACTTCGGCAACATCACTAAGCTCGACATTGCGCGGGAACTGACGTCACAGAGCTTCTACGGCGGCATCAGCGATCTGCAGCTGTTTTTCCAGTCGCTGCGGTCACGTGGTCAGCGGATTTACGACGACTAGGGGCCGATGATGGAGAGCACTGTTGACATCTGGCGCACCATTCTGGATGACGAGGACATGCTGGAGTTCTACACTTACAACAACATGGCGCACTTTCTACGCAATGCTACAGGTATCATACGCATTTCAATTTGTTCTCGTTTATTGTTCCCAGTAAGCAAAGGTCCTGGGGCCGTATTGAGCAACATTTTGCTTGATACTGTGCCGATAACAAGCAGATGTGATTACGAGACCTGAGTCAAAATATCCGAAGCGTAAGACGAGGACATTTTATTTGGGTCAAGAAATCACATCTGTCGGTTACCGGCACTATGTCAAGCAAAATGTTGCTGATCAGTATAATGTATGTACCCAGTCCAAAACAAAACAAAACATTCATTTTGCGACTGATTGCGGTGTTCAGACAAACACATGAATGGCAGACGACCGCATATCAGTCAACTCAGCGCGTAGATTTCGTCTGATTATGAGCACATCCAGTGCTTTGTATAACCGTGTGTGTTGCCGAGTAAATTTTACTTGTTACTAGATCACGCATAATTGCGGAAAATGCCAGTAGGTTTGTTTATTTAGTCCTTTTCTCAGGTTGTCGATATCGCCAGCTGACATTTCGTCAGTTTCACTAGTCAGTCCAGCGACTCGCACGTTTCCTGGCGTCTGTTCTTCGTTCGTGTTTGTGAATAGGATGTAAATTTCGAGCGTTCGTACACACTAAGAAGTATTTCATTACTACTACATATAAGAAGCTTGTTAATGTTGCGTATGAAAATATTTCGCGTTTCCATATTGAAAAATGCACGTATCATCAAGATCCAATCTTAGCGCGCAAAGGAATTTGGGAAAGGAAGTATATCAAACAAATTCACGAATATTAATTTGCGTGTTATACAATCTATCTATCTATATATATATTATAAGTCATTGGTTGCAGGAGTTTGCTACATGCACCCTTGTGGGCCTTAGGGAGGACAAAGGAACCATTGTACCTCGAAGGCCGAAGGCCTGAGGAGTACAATTGGTCCTTTGACCTCCCGAAGGCCTACAAGGGTCCGTGCAGCAAGCCCCTGCTACCAATAACGTATTTGTTTTCAATCCTCCACTATTTTCGTAAATAAAATCAAGAAGACATCTTCCGACCTGGATCACGCCAGACATGACTAAGGTCAAAGGAATATACATTTATACACAATAGGCCGATGACGTAATTTCAAATATTTTATGACGTTGCCGTCTCCAGTACTGAGTGTAATTGTTGTTTCGAACAACACTATGCAGCTTTTTACCTTTGAACGTTTTGGGGATCTTTTATAGAACAAAACTCGCATCCAAGATGCGTCACAAAGAGGACTACAAGAAATCCGCCATTTGTCGCTACAAGGGTTTTTGTATCACGGTCAAATGGTACGGGTTGCGCTAAAGCGACTGGTCGTGCAAAATAGGGATGGGAAAAAAAAAAAAAAAAAAAAAAAAGAAAAAAAAAAAAAAAATATATATATATATATATATATATATATATATATATATATATATATATATATATATATATATATATATATATATATATATATATATATATATATATATACTCTCTTTGCACATGAAGAAAAAATCCATATACACACGTGGTATAGTGGATTTGTACAAATTTTTGCCGTGTCTGCGAGGGCTTTATCAGGGTATTCCCCCTATGAAGCCCTCGCTGAGAGGGCGAAAAATATTATTGAAAATAAAGCGTAACTCCTACTATACTACGTGGTGTATATGAATTTTTTTCGTTAGGTTCAAAGTATTTCACTGTCGCTGTCGCTTGGATCCATATTTGGAGTGTGTGGTGCCAGCATTCTTGGACAGACTTTATTATCACACACACACACACACACACACACACACACACACACACACACACACACACACACACACACACACACACACACACACACACACACACACACAAACACACACACACACATACACACACACACACACACTCACACACACACACACACACACACACACACACACACACACACACACACACACACACACACACACACACACACACGCTGAATGTTTGGTCTACAGAACTGGCAGGAGAAATTAAGGAGGATTACGACATCTACCATCAACAGTTCGACTTCCGCATCCTGGTGGGGAACGCCGACAGCCGGCCAGTTCCTGAAGAGCCTGGACGACCTCAAGACAGACATGGACCGCTACATCAAGATCAGCGCCATGGAGTCCAGCTTCATCAGGTGAACTAGTTCATTACAACTCGGCTGGGTGAAGGAAAAAGATAGTATGTCCATTTTGTGAAAATCTAACACTTTATCGCGATGGCTATTGGTGGCGCTTTTTGTCGCGATGATTTCTGCTGGAACTTACGAGTAAAAAAACACTACCGACACCCGCCGTGAGATGGCCTTATCGCCTGCTCGGCGTTAAACCCAATTAACGAACTAATACCGACACCCGAACGGTTAAACGTTTAGGGCTTAACATATTTTTCTTGTCCACCACAAAGCTGATTTAAAAAAAAAAAAACGATTTACCGGAAATTTTGACCTCAGTTAGGTTCGAGCCCACAACCTTTCGGACGAGAATCGAACGCGCTCTAGATACCACCTTAGTTTTCTCATCAGTGTAATTTGAAATGCACTAGGTTCTCAGTTTTACCAAAATTACATTCGCTGCCTCGAAAGAAAGCAGAAATTCGTCAAAGTTCGTCACAGGAATGACGTTGGGCAGCATGAAAGATTACGCCCAAAATTAATACGCAACATAGCGCTCGAGCACAACTTGACCACCAAACTATTTTTTTACCCGTTAAGTGCCGAGAACATTCGAACACAACCCAAATACAATAGGTATAGATCTTCATGAGCCCCCCTCCCCTCTTCTCTCTCCCCCCCCCCCCCGCAGTTACGGGGGCTCATGAGGTTCTATGCCTCTTGCTGAAATCAGTTTGAACACAAGTTGAACACCACACAACTGCAAGCGGTATGGATCTTAATGAGCCCCCGCAGTTGCAGAGGGGGGTTGGCGGGGCGGTGGGGGGGGGGGAGGGGGGGGGGGGGCTCTCGAGGATCTATGCCTCTGATCTTGCTGACAACATTTTCAATAAAAGTTGAACACGACCCAACTGCAAGAGGTATAGATGCAGTTGCGGGGGCTCGTGAGGATCTATGCCTCTTGTTGACACCACTTTGGATCCATGTTCCTGGCTCATCTGGAGTTTTTCGGTCTTGAAATAACTAAGGTTGCCAGAAACACAGTCTGCGTCAGGTGGCACTCAGCGGGTTAGCAAATGGCAGAGCCTTTAGTCATGAGTAATGTCCTTAGGAATCCCTTATAAGCAATCAGGCCTTCACGTGCCAGCGTTGCACGAGCTTGGTCTCTGAGTAATGCACATGGGGTCAGTTGCATGAGCGAGCTTAGTCCTGCACCAGCCACTAAGCAAGGTGCGCCGCTATAGGGTGGGGGTGGGGGATGATTGGTTAGGTGAGGGGGGCAGATCCACGGACGAGTGTATACTGCTCGTCATGTGCTAAGTCTCTTTAACAGAGCCAGGATGCGAGCGTCAGCAACAGGTGTAGACCCTTATGATCGCCTGCAACCTGCCAGGACACATAAGGATCTATGTCTGTAATAGAAGTCTTGGTCTGCATTCATGAGCGACTGTATTCAGGATGCTACTGGCATTAAGTTTTCTTCTGTGTCATGTGCGCTTCATATGGAGCTATAATGACATTGGAATTCACCGGTAGCAAAAAGGTCTTCAGGCCGCCGTCGGCCCGCGCACAATTGTGCGCGGACCACTGAACTGCAGCCGTCGTCGGTCCGATGATTTTTGCGCGCTGGGTTCGGGCTGATCGTCTTGGCGTGTGAAGGTGACATAGGCGGCTCCATGGGGCTGTTCGTGTGCGCCAGTGTCATGTCTATCAGGGAGCTCATCGACCTGGTCCTGCATCAGAGTCTCTATCGTATACACACACACGGCGCCAGGAAATAGACATCGCCATCTATCTACCACAGCACACATCGCCAGGATCTTTAGAACAGCTCGTGGAGGGCATGTCCAGACTGAGTGTTGAGGTTTTAACTCATTCGAGACGTGCCGTCTCCGGATACGCGGCTGAAGCCGCGTATCCGGAGGCGGCACTTCTCGAATGAGTTAATATCGTGCATTTCTGATATTTGGAGCGGACCGCGCGCATCTACGTCGTCCAATTGTCTGTGTTCGAAATTATTAGTTATGTTACGAGTGAAGCTACGCGTCCATAAACACGAATCCGATACGAATTCGATAAGAATTCGAAGCGGGTCCGAAACAGAAAAGTTCGTGCAAGTCCTTTTCATGTTTGTGTGTTTTCATAAGCCCGATGCTGAAACACATTTGCATCCGATTTCGAGCGAAAATGACGCACTTTTTGAAGGAAAACTGCATGCATCAGTGTCCGTATCCGGTTCGGATCGTATTCGTATCGGATTCGGGCTTATGGAACCGTAGCTTTAGGCTTTGCCAGAGGCGACAAGAACCACTAGCAAAGTCTTCAGCTACGGTTCCATAAGCACGAATCCGATACGAACCCGATGCGGTGATTCAATTTTCCTTCAGAAATTGCGTCATTGGGTCGCTCACTTAAGTCTTAATATAAGGAGTTTATCTTAGGTTGTAAAAATATATCAGCACCAAGTATCCCTTTGAAATAACTCTTAGCTCAATACTTTCAGAACTTTAAATATTCAGGCGGCGCAACTCTCAATGCCATTCAGCTGCCTCCCTTTATCAGAAATCCTGGCGGAACGTGGTGGCTCTCGCTTTGAAATTTCAGTGGAAGGTACTTGTCTAACTTATCCCATTTTAATTTTTAAAAAATTAAATATGTACCCGGAGTAGTACATTACGCGTGCAAACAGCTTTGTTGCTGCGCACGCGCCTCTGATTTTGGTATCGGGCTTTTTATTTCTGCTTTTACCTACCTATCTCTTACCTTCACCCGTTTAGCTCCGAGTCCCTACAGCTAGAGACTGATTGACCATGATAATTCAAGGGTAGTGCCGGATTAGCTTGGCGCCTGAAGGCGCCAAGCTAATCTGGCACTACCCTTGAATTATCATGGTCAATCCATCTCCTGCGACTGGTACATAGTCATTAGGCAACACCTCCAAAATTTGAGAAATGGGACCTTGGGGCTAAACGGGTTAATAGAGAGGTTACGTTTGCGATGAACGACTCGCAACAACGAACGAGAGCGAAGTCAGAGGCGAATAACCAGCTGGTACCGGCATAGGGAGCCATCCAGTCATCTTCAAGAGATTTGGATCCTCATGAGCCCCCGGGTTCACGAGGATCTAAGCCTCTTGACGATGTTCAGGTTGTCTGTTTTTGCTCTCGTTCTCTGCTGGGAGTCGCTCGCTGCAAACCAAACCTCACTATTCTCATCGATGCGAAATTTTCATATGCCGTTTTCAGATTGTTCTTGTGATCGTCCTGAATAGTCGTAGGGCGTAACCCATTGCGCAAAGGCCATCGGGCCGACGTCGGCCGCCGTTGGCCCGATGGCCTTTTGCGCAATGGGAAGCCACAACAGGTTCCATGTGAGGGACAGGTGTACCGGATCATTGTCGGTAAGAGTAGATTCCGGCGAGTCCATGCGACTGCAGTGGTGCATGAGAATCCACGCCACTTGAAGATGGAGGGTGAGAAAATCCGAAGTTATGAAGAGTTTTGTGCCCCTGACTCGGATCGTCAATAGGATACTAGACTCAGGGGCACGAAACTCTTGCAGAACTTCGGTTTTCTACCCTTGTGAAGTGGGTTAGCTGAGTGTGTGTGAACACACTTGTGAGAACGGTGGTCACCGAAACGATTCATATCCTGAGAGTACATATTTTTCAATATATAACAACAGATAACTGATAAGTGATAAGATAGTTTATTGCCATATGTTTCATGTTCCAAAAAAACCCCAAACCAACCAACAACAAACAAACAAATACAAACCCGAACAAATAACAAAAACATTGGAATGTATCTTGATGTCAGTTACTAAAGACTAAAATAATAGCACACACAGCTAATAATCACAGCATACATAAGGATGAAAACTTGACATATAAAACTGCTACTACAGCAATCATCACAATATAAACGAGTTGTGTTCTGGCGAGGAAAACGAAGATAATCAAGTAATAAACTTGGATAATAACAAGTATTAAAAGCTTTGCGGACTGGGTACTTATCTTGTAAGGCTGAAGAACCACGGTGGACACTTTTTATTAATACATTGTCTTGTAACTGGCATCTCAGAGCGTGTTTCTTTCTTCGCTGTAGGTGTCTTTTTTGTATTTTACGCCCCTATTTGATCTGGCTTTCGCATTTCATATTCTGCTTTGCTCTACCGCTTAAGCCCTTCCCTGCCACTGGACACTTATTTTGTTTCTGAAATTTTCTTTTATTAGGATTCTAATCGCAGACAGATTACAGGCTACAAAATTAACTCCCTTGTAATTGCATTCACTGGCACTGTTTACGTACCGATAGCTGCAAGCACATGAAGGTTATAACCTGCCAGTGGACAAACATTTTGTTTCTGATACACTCGTTCATTTCACGATCAAAATCCACAGCCGTCCAAGGTACATGGTTACCAATTGGTCTCGGCAAAAAGCATAGATCCTAATGAGCCCCCGCGTCTGCGAGGGCTGATGAGGATCCATGCTTCTTGCAGGCGGTTGATGTTTAGTTCTCCTCGGCAGTTTAAGGGGTTACTGACAAACGGGTGGTAAGAAGTTGCACTACGGGTGAACTGACAATGCAACAAAACCAAAAACAACCCATTGAAAATGACGTAGATGTGAAAATAAATGGTTAGATCATCCGTGGAGGCAGAACGCTGCTGTTTGCTTGTTCTAAAATCGACAGAGAAAGCAGACGACTTACAAACTAGGCCTACATGATGTGCCTCCTTTCGATCAAAGAAGAGAATATCCATTTGGTCTGATTACTCGTTCTTCTTTGGAAATATCACACATCGCCCTCGTACTTCCAAGCATTTCTGGAAATGCCTTTTAAAATATTTTTTGGAATGCCTGAATTTTCTTTTGGCTTTTCGGAAATGCCTGATTTTTGTCTACCGCATTTAAAAAATACGGTAGACTTTGAAATGGGGCTGGGTCGGAGCGCATTCCGGAGCATGCACAACGACGTTTTTTGGCGTGCGGCCAAAACTTCTGGCACGAAAGTAACACGATAAAATTGACGTCACTTCTAGCTACACTAACCTTCCTAGAGAACGTCTTTTTGGCACCAAACGCGGTGTGTGTGTGTGTGTGTGTGTGTGTGTGTGTGTGTGTGTGTGTGTGTGTGTGTGTGTGTGTGTGTGTGTGTGTGTGTGACAGCGACTAGAGCCCGCGTTTGAGGACGGACAAGCTTGATATTTTAGGATATTGTCCCTAAAAGCATTATCTCGGGACCTTTTGTTTCGATTTTTTGATTAACGATGCTCATTGCCGAGAAAATGGCCGTTTCACAAAAACCGGTTCATTTACACTGGAGTCCGAAATTTTTCTTATTTATACTAGATATTTTGCGTATAGCTAGTTAAAAGGGAGATATTGAATGAGTTCGTTAACCAGCATTGTACCTTTGGAAATTTTTGAGTGATAATTAAATATTTTTTGAATTTTTTTTTTACGTTTTTGGGATTAATTTGATGAATTATATGGGTTAATCTTAAAACAATTGAATTTTTTTAATGAAAAAAACCTCAATCTTCTCATAAATAATCGCATGATTTTTCGTATACGGTATTTACATAAGTCTACAGTAAAAGCTGCCTTTCAGACAGATTTACAGCGCAGGCTCACAGACACAGCTGACCCAGCAGACTCCTCCCCTGAAACACTCTGGGAACAGCTGAAAACTGCTATCACAAAATCCTCTGCAGAAGTCTTGGGTTTCACTAGAAAGAGGAACAAAGACTGGTTTGACGAAAATGACGTAGAGATCCAGGAACTCCTAGCAAAGAAAAGAGCCGCCCATCAGGCCCACCTAGCCCAGCCTTCCTGCCCTGTGAAGAAGTCTGCTTTCCGCCTCATCTGCAGCAGTCTCCAGCGCAAGCTCAGAGATCTCCAGAACGAGTGGTGGACCAGACTCGCACAGAGGACCCAGCTTTGTGCTGACAACGGTGACTACAGGGGCTTCTACGAAGCACTGAAAGCAGTGTATGGCCCCAGGCACCTGATACAAAGTCCCCTGCGAAGCGCTGATGGACAGGCACTCCTCACAGATAATAACTCCATCTTGAACCGGTGGTCGGAATACTTTCAGGACCTCTTCAGCGCTGAGCGCACTGTTCAAGAAGCAGTCATCCTCCAAATCCCACACCTCCCAGTAAAGGTTGAATTGGACGAACCGCCCACTGCTGAAGAGACTCTCTCAGCCATCCACCAGCTCAAGAGTGGCAAAGCAGCAGGCATTGACGGAATCCCACCAGAGATATGGAAACATGGAGGCCCAGCACTGCACAACAAGCTCCATGACCTCTTTCTCTGCTGCTGGGAGGAAGGAAGACTACCAAAGGATCTCCGCGATGTAGTTGTCATCAACCTGTACAAGAACAAAGGAGAAAAGTCTGCCTGCTCCAACTACCGTGGAATTACCCTGCTGTCCATTGCCGGGAAAATTCTCGCAAGGCTGCTCCTGAATCGGCTGGTACCTGCCATCGCAGAAGACCACCTCCCAGAGGGCCAGTGTGGCTTCAGAGCCAACAGGAGCACCACCGACATGGTCTTTGTGCTGAGACAGCTTCAGGAGAAGTGCCGCGAGCAGAACAAAGGGCTGTACGTAACGTTTGTTGACCTAACAAAAGCGTTCGACACTGTGAGCAGGCAAGGCATGTGGCAGATCCTGGAGCGACTTGGCTGTCCCCCAAAGTTCCTCAGTATGATCGTCCAGCTACACGAGGACCAACAAGGCCAGGTCAGACTCAACAATGACCTCTCGGAACCATTCCCCATTCTCAACGGTGTGAAGCAGGGCTGTGTGCTGGCACCGACCCTCTTCACCATCTTTTTTAGCATGATGTTGAAGCAGGCCACAGCGGACCTCGACGATGATGATGCAGTGTACATCAGGTATCGTCTCGATGGCAGCCTGTTCAACCTCAGACGACTGCAGGCCCACACCAAAACCCTAGACCAACTGATTCGTGAGCTGCTCTTTGCTGACGACGCTGGCCTCGTTGCACACACAGAGAGAGCCCTGCAGCGCACCACATCCTGCTTCGCAGATGCTGCCCAGCTCTTTGGACTCGAGGTCAGTCTGAAAAAGACAGAGGTTCTCCATCAGCCGGCACCGAAGGTGGAGCATCGCCCTCCCCACATCACCATCGGCGAGTCTGAACTGAAGTCAGTGCACCAGTTTACCTACCTTGGCTGCATCATCACGTCAGACGCCAAGCTGGACAAGGAGCTGGACAGCAGGCTGACAAAAGCAAACAGCGCTTTCGGGCGTCTATACAAGCTGGTGTGGCACAATCAACAGCTGAAAACAGTCACCAAGATCAGCGTGTACAGAGCTGTCGTCCTCACCACCTTGCTGTATGGTTCCGAGTCCTGGACCCTCTACCGCAGCCAACTACGACTCCTCGAACGCTTCCACCAGCGCTGCCTGCGTACAATCCTTGGCATTCACTGGAGTGACTATGTCACAAACGTCGACGTCCTTGAACAGGCAGAAACTGTGAGCATCGAGGCTTTGCTGCTGCGGACACAGCTCCGCTGGGCTGCGCACGTCTCCAGGATGGAGGATCATCGCCTACCCAAGATCACCCTGTTCGGCGATCTCGCCACTGGACACAGAGACAGAGGGGCACCAAAGAAGAGATACAAAGACTGTCTCAAGAAGTCACTTAGTGCCTGCCAAATTGACCACCGCCAGTGGTCTTCACTTGCTGCGGACCGTGACACCTGGCGCTCCACCATTTACAAGGCAGCTGTCTCCTTTGAGGACTCTCGCAGAGCTGGCCTTAAAGACAAGCGGCTCAGGAGAAAAAACAGAGTTGCCGCAACTCAGAATCCTGGCCAGACCTCCCTCTGCAGCCACTGCGGTCGAACGTGCCTGTCCCGGATTGGCCTCCGCAGTCACGAGCATGCCTGCAGGCGTCGTGGACAACCCCTATAGAATCTTCGTTCGCGAAGTCAAGCCAAGAGAGAGACAGTTTGTCTCGGCTTTCGGGTACCATTAGGTGAATTGTTACATGTATGCCCTAGGTGTGAAAATCAGACAATGTTCTGCACCTCTTTTTCGGAGTCATTTGTAAAACAGCTAACATAACTATTTTCTCATTAATACCCGCATGATTTTTTTTTATAAACAGTGTTTGCATAAGCCTGCTGTTTGTCTCGACCCTGGGGTAGGATTAGATCAAATTGTGACCTGTAAGCCCTAGGCGTGAAAATCAGCAAGAAAATTGCAAAGTTGATTCTCTGATACGTCAAATGTTAATACTGCGACGAGTGACGTATAGCATCGATTCGTCACTAAGAACACAGTGGGACTAATGCCATGACGTGAAGCTTGAAGTGACGTCATTTCGCTGCTCGTGCTATTATTCTTCTTCCGAATAGCTATGCTACGCCAGACCACGGAGTTTACGATTGGCGAGAATGACCGTGTGTCCGTCTTAATTTCTGTGTGCCAGTGTGTGTGAATAAGAGGCTGGGTTAGAGTAGAAGGAGATGGATTCCTGTCGCTACACGAGCCCACAGAGCGTACTAATGGCGGGAAGCGCCGTGTGTCCGTCTTTATTTGTATATTGTGTGTATTGATCAGGGGATGGCTTAGAGAGGAGGGAAAGGATCAGCATAATAAGCCTAAAAATATGAACAACTCTGAATGTTCCTAAAAGATAAACGCATCTGAGCTCCAAACAATACGGCAGACTTTGGGATGAAATCCTCATCTTGTATATGACCGTAACATATATAGTCCCCATGATTCCGATTCAAACAGCTTACTGACATATAAATTTGACTACATTTATTTCTGTGGTGGTCAGGTCAGTACATCATCAGACGATACAACAAAATGTAAAGCGACCATGATAGTTCAAGGGTAGTGTCGGAAAAGCTTGGCGCCTGGAGGCGCCAAGCGATCCTGACACCACCCTTGAGCTTTCATGGTTGATCTGTCTCGAGAACTGTGACATAGACCTCAAAGGATATAAAACAAATCATCCTCAAGATGTCACGAGCTACTGTCCACTTCAAATGCCAAAGAAAAAAGTAACCGCCGCTCTAGCCATACCCCCGACAACCACCAACAGCAAGGGTTTTACCCAGCCGCCATCGCAGTTAATTTCTTGGTTGAGTACAAATTGTCTCTTGAACTTCCAATCAACGTCTTCGTCATCTGAGTTGCCTCTGCCCTCGCGTCTCTCGGCCTTCCTAACGCGTTCCTTCATCTGTTTTTGGATTTCATCGTCCACCATTCTCGTCAGCTCGCTCTGGAAATGGGCGTTGCCGTTCTGTGCCAGCAGATCTTGCACGGTGCTGAAGAGTGCCTGTACCTGTAAGAATTTGTTATCGATATAGTACACATACTAAGGGGGAATTAGTCAGTGCTGGACATACAAACAGTCAGATTCCCTGCCTCCTCCTATCGGGCACCCGATCCCCAGCCCACAGAAAAATAGGCAGGTAAATAACAAGACGATCATATAAATTCCTGATTGAGTGCCTAATAGGAGCGGGCAGGGGTCTAACTGTTAATATGTCCAGCGCTGAGTAATCCCGCTTGGTATGTGTGCTGTTCTACCAGCGCTAGTCTCACCTGTCTGGTTTGTGAGTTGTTATCGATATAGGTTGCACATTATGGTATAGGCCATTTGACATCGGCGAGCCAAACAGCAGCCTCCAGCAGCAGGAAACTTACCCTTTGGGTGTCGTTAGGGGTTTTAGTCGCAATGGTTCCTTCAGGGATCATCTCGACTAAAACCGCTACCGTCACCCAAAGGGCTAAGCTAAGGAAGCCACTCTGTCAAGAAGTCCCCCACAAAATGGATGGATGTATGGACTGATTCTACCGTTTTCAACTGATCAGGTCACTATTCCGCGTCACCCACCCATCCATCCATCGACTTAGCCGGTCCGCCCCATAAGGATACCATACACACACCAACCTGAGGCTCGTGTTTGGCGTACTTATCGAAGACAGCCACTCTGTTGCCGCACTCCTTAAGGACTTGCTTGAACTGTGCGGGGGATTGCCGTAAGTACTCATCCACCGTCATGCCCTCCTCCTTCAGTCTGTTACCGAACGTCAGCAACACGATTGTGTGGTTAGAAATGTGCTCACCGAAGTAAATCTGTGAAAAAAATATGCTTTGTTATTGACATGAATATAACCACGTTCTACACATAGACATCACTCCAAATATCTCCAAGAGGCATACATGCTCATGAGCCCTCAGGGTTCATGAGGATCTACGCCTCCAGAGGATGTCTGGAGTGTTGTCTATGCTTATGCTTCAAGCTGATTGCCAGCCGTAGTTTCGCTTTCGTTCGTTGCAAACGAAACCTCACTATTGTTGAACGGCTGTGCGGATGAAAATATGTCTGCAACGACAAATGAAGTCGCGTAATTTTCTCTTTCCTGGCAATGAACATTACTAAGGTCTGTGTAAACGCAGGCCTATACACGTATGTGAATGAATTCAAACCAACCAACCAACCAACCAACCAACCAACCAACCAACCAACCAACCAACCAACCATGTATAATTCATAGTCAACTATAAAACGCCAGCTAAACAGCTTGCTATTTGGGCTTTGTGAGCATGGTATCGACATAACGTACACAGTTACTACTGTCACAACGGCTCCCCTCCCCCCACCCACCCCCATTCCCCCGGCCTCCTCCCCCCTCCTAAACCGTTATTTCCATTAACCGACTTCTCACCACCGCCGTATCTCTCCAATGTCGGAAAAAAATGAAGTTGTGAGGTCCCGCCAAATCAACCTGCGGTACCTTTAGTGTACGCCGAAGTGCGCCCCGGGGTTGCAAAAGTGAAACACCTTATGTCCTATTTAAATTTAAGGTTTTGGGGCAGTTGCGTGAGTGAGCTTAGTCCTGCCCAGCTACTAAGCAAGGTGCGATAGCGGAGCACCTTGCTTAGTGACTGGCGCAGGACTAAGCTCACTCATGCAACTGGTCCCTGGACTTTTTAATATAAGGCCTTTTACAAGTCTCCTTGTCAAGCCGTGAGTGCGAGCGTGTTCACGTACTCAGACAACTCGCGGGTAGAAATTTATCCCTCTCGAATGACATTATCAGTCGATGTACGAAATCTATACATTCTAACACACCTTTCTCGTTTGTTTGTAGTATTCAGATGGTAGTTGGTTTTCCCGCACACTAAACAGCTTCCATTTCGGCTTTCATAATCTGTGGTGTGACGTATATATCTTTATAGAACCTTTCAAGACCACTATTACGTAGGAAACACCCCACAACAAATGTCCTAGTCTTACCGCGTTAAGCTTTCTGATGATGGTGAACCTGGCGCAAACTAGAGTATGTCGATTGTTCGCCAAAAACACATCTTCCACAATCGAATGGCTAAAGCTCACTTTGTACACGTAGAAAGGCCACGCACAATCCGAAAATATGCTCATTTTCCCATTATTTATTTCGAAATAAGAAGTTTAGATCGCGCAGAGTACGTAAGAGGTTTACATACCGAAATGCCACAAGAATGCGAGTAGTTAGTATCAAGGGAAACAACTGCACATTTGCATTGTAATGTAGATTTCGGTTCATGGATATTGAGTTTCGTGTTACATTTTGTTGTTTCATATGTTGTAATTCAAATTTCATCCTATTTTTGTTGTTGTGCAAAATGGACATTTGTTACAAAAAGTTATTTGTTGATTAAACTGTTCAGTTGTAGTTATTATGTACTATTTACGAAAATAAATGCGTCGCTTCTGTTCAACTTCAGATGACTTCGCTACATCGCTATTCTGCGGTTGTGAAAGGTTCTATAAAACATATATGTGAAGTATTCGTATACTATCATTTAAAGACAGACCTCGCGGCTGACACTTCTGCAACTGTTTGGTGACCTCGCGCGTTCCGTGCTCGGTGACTATGGATCAAACAGATGCAGAAGTGTCTGTCTAGAAATGAGAGTATACGAACACTCCACTTATAAACTATATTCTATATTCGATGACAGACAAATGTGCGTGCATATGACGTAAGCGCAATAAATTACACCGGAGTGCCAGTCGTCAGTATACAATAATATCTCTATAATCTAAGAGACGTTAAACTATAATAATAAATAATAATAATTACGGTATTTATAATGCGCTTATCTTATAATAATTATAATTCTAAGCGCGCACTCACAGCTCACGCACGCACGCGCACGCTTTAGACAACGACTCACGTACCACAAATACATTACGACAGTCAGCTTGGGGTGGGAGTGTGGTGGTATAGTGCTAGAACTGTTGAAAGAGGTGAGTTTTGAGGGCGGACTGGAAGGAGGAGAGAGAGTGTTTCTGACGGAGAGAGAGAGTGGGAGAGTGTTCCAGGCGGATGGACCGTATACTGAGAAGGAGCGGGGGCCGAAAGTGCTGAGTTTGGTGCGGGGGATGTGGAGGCGGAGAGGGTCGGAGGCGGAGCGGAGGGAGCGGGAAGGAGTGTAGGGGTGAAGTAAGTTGGAGAGATAGGCAGGAGCGTAGTTGTTCAGGGATTTGTAGCAGAGAGACAGAATTTTGTATTGGATGCGTTGGGGCATGGGAAGCCAGTGAAGGAGCTTGGGCAGGGGAGTGATGTGGTAGGTTTTTTCTTTCTGAGGACGTGGCGGGCAGCATTGTTCTGGACGCGCTGGAGAGTGAAAGTGGTGGAGTGAGGGAGGCCGGAAAGGAGAGAGTTGCAGTAGTCGATGCGAGATAGGATGAGAGAGACAGCAAGTTTGGTGGCAGCTTCGATAGTGAGGTATTTTCTGATCTGACTGATGCGGCGGAGGTGGAAGTAGCATGCCTGGGCCGTGGCGGAGACGAAACTGGTCATGGTGAGAGAGGAATCGAGGATAACGCCGAGGTTTTTGGCCGAGTAACTGAGGGAGATGGGGGTGCTGTCGAGTTGAAGGTGGAGAGAGGGAGGGAGCTGGGAGAGTTTCTGGCGAGTGCCTACCAGCATGGCTTCCGTTTTGTCGTCGTTCAGTTTAAGCTTTTTTGCTGTCCTCCAGTTTTTCACGTCTTAGTAGCAGTCAGCCGTGCGAGTCAGTAGTGACTGAGTGTTGTCGAGTTTGTCTATTTCATGAGAGCATTTGTTTTCATATAATCTGTATCAGTGGTATGCGGTGAATGAAAGGAGTCAGTAGCACAGTGCTTGGCAGTGTAGTTGGAAACGAAAGCAAAGACCAGATATTGTAAGCTACAATCAGACAAATGCAGTGGTCATTTCTCTACACCTAACCTGGTTCTAACTGTTATTAGTGCTGCTCGGATCAACTGTAACGTTTCCATGCAAATTTATCTGTTAAGCTACGGTTTCATAAGCATCAATCCGATACGAATACGGTCCAAGCCAGATGTGGTGATGCAATTTTCCTTAAATAATTGCGTCATTTTCGTTCCAAGCTGGATACGAATTCGTTTCTGAATCGGGTACATGAAAATACACAAACATGAAAAGGACTTGCACGAACTTTTCTGTTTCGGACCCGCTTCGGATTCGGATCGAGTTGGTATCGGATTCGTGTCTGTGGGTCGTTCACCTTAGTTTAAAATGCGTCCGACTATGTTGTCGCTAAGTTCAGATTTTAGCTGACAGGGTCAGACGGCTAGAGGGGTAACTGCATGATGTGCAGCCGGCACCATGTTCGTCTGATTCGAGATATTGAATGAAAAGTTTAGGACATAATGGTTGACCAGTATTGATGATGTTGTGAAAGGTTCTATGAAACATAGGAGTGGAGTGTTCGTATACTATCATTTCTAGACAGACCTAGGGGCGACTCCCATTCTCAAACTGTTAGATTCATAGTCACCGAGAGCTCCGCTCTCGGTGACTATGAATCCAACAGTTTAAAAATGGGATTCGGGCTCGGTCTGTCTAGAAATGATAGTATACGAACACTCCACTCCTATGCTATAATGGTACACACTGGTTATCCGCAAGTGACTTTGCTCTCGTACATTGTTGAGAGTCGTTCGCTGCAAACGTAACCTTCTGGCGCATCACACACCTTAAGACGTTCGTACGAGTTCCTCTCTTCCTCAGTGTATCTCTGTCCGATCGGCACCGTGTACAGCACAGCGGCATGGGGACCAGGCGCCATAGCCACTACTGACTTGATCACCTCCATACCAATGTCCTCGTGTGTCCGGGACGTGTCAAACAGGCCTGGGGAGTCCATCACCTGCAGAAGACAATTGGTCAGACATCAGTTCGAGGGTAGTGCCAGATTAGCTTTGCCTCTTGGACGGTCCAAAGCTAATCTCTCACTACCCTTAACCCATTCAGCCCCGACGCACTACACCAGGTGATGGATCGACCATGGTACTTCGAGGGGAGTGCTAGATTAGCTTGGCGCCTGATGACGCCAAGCTAATCGTTTACTACCCTTGAATTATCATGGTCGATACATCTCCTGCAACGGGGACACAATTTCGGAAATACAACCGTGGGGTTAAATAGGATAAACTGACGCCTGACGAAATTTATGACCTCCGACGTGTGGGTGAGACGTGGAACAGGTAGGGGGAAATGCACCACTGACCTGTCAACACACCTGTGGAACCAGCTAGCTAACCAGCCAACCGAACAGCCGATCGACAAACCAAGCACCAATCAACCAATAAATCATCCAGATCACAAAAAAGGGATTTCGCGGACTCGAAAGCCTGTCAGGTAACACATGCACGCACGCGCACTGATTAGCTCACTACGTTCTGAGGATGAAATTATATATATATTTTATTTTTAGACATCTTTTGAAGTAATCGACCATGATAGTTCGTGAGTGATGCCTGAATAACTTGGCGCCTACGCCACTCTTGAACTATTATGGTCGATCCACATCCTGTCTCAGTAAGTCAGGGCTTTATGGGATCGACCTCAATCCTCGTCCCGTTCCGCCTGATGCGTTCCAGTTGACACCGACTGGTTTCAGACTCCATGAGGACGCTGGTTTTGAACCTGTTCTCCCCCAGAATGATGTTGCCGCTCGTGCTCTTCCCGCTGCCTGTCTTGCCCAAGACCAGCAGGCGAAGAGAGTCCTCTGAAACCAACAGTTAACCTCTTCACTGCTGAACGGACGTACATTTTGCTTCTGAAATCTGTGTTCACTGAACGACCAAAAGACATATGATAATCAGTCCTAAGAACGTGGACACAAAGTGGTTTCAGCAAGAGGCATAGATCCTCATGCATGAGCCCCCGAGGGGGGCTAATGAATGCGGATCTATGCCTCCTGCTGAGACCATTTTGTGTCCACGTCCCTCTGGCGGTTAGATCGCGTTCACTCTTTCTCGGCAGTGAAGGGGTTAATGGTTTGTTCTCATTGAATTCTGTTGAAGAGCGCGTGTGATTCACGAAAGACTCCGACAAACACATTGGGTACTATTGTTCTAGCGTGGGAATGTTGACACGGTGTTGCAGTGGAGATAATAATTTCATCTGTGCTTTATGACGCCACCATCTGGTACAAACTGTTCAGAATAATGTGTTTATTGCCCTTTTGCCTGTGCTGAAATTTGTAGTAGTACGGTAGCAGTGGAGTTGGAAAATATGTGTCATTGGAGGGTGGGCTGGGTGGGTTGGGGGACAAACTGACTTGATTTGCTGGGGAATAGGTGGGGAGGGGGGGAGGAGGGGTAAGGGAAGGGAGGGGGAAAGGGTGTAGGCTGGTCCCCTACCCCCCGGTTCTTACGCCACTATTGAGCAGTTGACATAACCCTTGACGTGTCGGTTGCAGTTTTAGTCGAATGATACCTGTAGAAATCATCGCGACTAACCCCGCTACCGACACGCAAAGGGATACTATAATTATGTCACTGCCATCAAAGGTACATCAGTCAGTGACACTTCTTGAAAATGATAATAATACAAATGATTTATTTTCCACGGAATTGAAGTGAGTTTATTTAGGAAAAATTGTGGAAAAACCGCATTTTACGACAGGTCGACACTTGAACCGCGAAGTTCGTACAGGATATGATTATTGCACGGGGCGTGAGCATGTATGTTTGTGTATGTTAGACAGGGTGTGTGTGTGTGTGTGTGTGTGTGTGTGTGTGTGTGTGTGTGTGTGTGTGTGTGTGTGTGTGTCTTTTGTTATTATTTTTAAATTTTAGTTTTTGCTTTCCTCTTTTTCTAAATTTGTTTGTTTGGTCTATTTTCTTAAATAATATTTTCATACCATGTGCATTATATGTAAATTAGATTAGCAACGGCAAGTTCGAAAATAGTTTCCCCAACCAAAACTTTCACCGTTGTAAAATAAAGAATCATTGTCATTGTCATTGTCTTTCTCTAAGAGATTCTTGTTTTCTCTTCCTACTCCTCATTATCAGTGCGCATAGCTCAGCATAGATAAAGAAAGAAAAAAAAAAAGAGAAAATTATCTCCCCTAAACCACCAACTCTCAGAAAAGGCTAAAAAATAGAGGCGATTCGCTAAGAAAACAACCTTCACAACTTCACAAACACCTTTTTCACGCAGCCCCCCCCCCCTTCCTACACACACACACACACACACACACACACACACACACACACACACACACACACACACATACATACACACACACACACACACACACACACACACACACACACACACACACACACACACACACACACACACCCCGCCCCCCCCCCTCCTCCCCCCCCCCCATCCCTTATAGCGAAATCTCGTCATGGGCATGTAAGGGTGTCATCTGTAAACGGGTAAGTGTCCTTCCAGCTGTTATGTCTAAAAATTACACATTTCTAGTGAGCGTATCACTATATATTTTAGCCAAAGTCCTGATGTGCGCGGCTGTTAGAACAGGTATTTTCCAAGTATCTATTTTAAGACAAAGTGTCGAGAGCACACTGGTAAAAAGTACCGCACGAGACAGATACACAGGAATCTTTAATGTAATAAAATGTTCGTCTTATGGCGTTTTGATATGCAAACGTCATGTAATGTTCTAAGCATGCAATGTTGAAAGAATACTTTTGTTCAGTGTACAGTGCGGGATTTTGCATGTGTGTGTATGTGTGTAGAACAGCGGGGGGAGGGAGAGCAAATGGCTGCATGAGATGAAAAAAGAAAAGGGTACGATTTCTCTTGTTTTCAGCACCTGCACAGATGTCACAAAGCAAACAAAACTCCTGCTCAACACAGGTCTCATAATTATCAGACAGAAGAATCGTTACCGTCCAGGTATCTTTAGCCCGTCGTTACTCTTCGTCATCAATCTTTGTTTCTCAGAAAACAAAGCAAGCAGCATTGAAGACCGTATTTGTAGCCATGTTGTACACTATCTGATTACTTCATATTGCGTAAGATAATGACGTAGTGTCGGGGATTTCCACGCAACCTTCCCATCATGCTGGCCTTATTTTTGTTATTTGAAGTCTGCGTACTTGTTTTTCCTGTCACTACGGAATCTTCAAGCTAGGGCGATCGAACATTACGCGTCGACTAAAGTTACAACATGTTACTGCATGTGCGGCCGATGTATTGCATACTTTTCATACACAC
Source organism: Semisulcospira habei (assembly GCA_036245525.1). Classification (NCBI taxonomy): domain Eukaryota; kingdom Metazoa; phylum Mollusca; class Gastropoda; family Semisulcospiridae; genus Semisulcospira; species Semisulcospira habei. The sequence goes on from BTPG01000001.1 coordinate 247,408,417, forward strand.
CTCCTTCTTTGCTGCCTTTGAGCGGAAAAGCTGTATCACACGTGTGATACAGCTTGAGCGTATCACGCGTGTGTAATACAGCCCTGGTGCGTGAGCGGCCACGTGTGCACACAATTGTCTTGTACAAAATCTGGTCAACAAAAAGGTGCGGGCATACGCGATATTGAAACTTGACCTACTTTAACCTCACGCGCAATGACGTCAATTTATGTGACGACTGGGACTGTGGCGTCATATATTGCGCAATTACGTCATCAAGCTGGAACATTTGTCTGACATCCCAAAGTATTGATACGCCACATTACAAAGTAAATTACGTCAGCATCTTTGCCAAGACACGATAGCGGCTTTGCCTTGTGGCTAGGCGTGTGTCGAAAATCAGATCACACATCGGATTACTGCAAAGAAGTATGTGAGTAAGAAATAGATTCATACATCGGTGTTTAGGTGTTACTGAGAATCACTCGAGTGGTCTTAAACACTTATCCTACTCTCTTTCGCTCGTCGTGTAAGGTTTTAAAACCACTCGAGTGAGACTCTCAGTATCATCTAAACACCGATGTAAGACTATATATATATTAATAGACTAATGCTACTGTTTATATCTTACCCTACTACCAAGGAGTACTATAGTACTCCTTGCCTACTACATAATAACTGTACAACCGAAATTTGAAACTTACCTGGCAGACATCTTGGCTCAATCGCTGTGCAGTGCTGTGCTGCTGAAACACACGCATACATGCACACGCACGGCGCGCACGCGCGCGCGCACACACACACACACACACACACACACACACACACACACACACACACACACACACACACACACACACACACACACACACACACACACACACACACTACCGTTGACTAAATACCCAGTGCGCAAAGGCCATCGGACCGACCTCGCCCGCCGTTGGCCCGCGCACAGCCGTGCGCGGGCCAACTACGGTCGACGTCGGCCCAATGACCTTTTGCTCATGGGTAACTATGTGCCATGTGTCGTTCATTATGAATAACTTCATAGACTTACAGGCCTAAGGTGGAGTATGCCCTAATCGTTATTGGCGATTGTCATTTTTTTCAGTTATCGTGATTCGTGATTGCATTTTATCCATCCATGATCCGCGAAAGAAGAGTTCGTCGTGAAACTAATCTCGCGAAAGGTGGAAGTCTGTTGCCAAAGATTCAAAATTCAAGATTCAAATACGTTATTGTGTCAGTCTGGCCGACAATATTTTTTTTTGTAGTGTTGGGATCATTATGTTAAAACAGCAATAAAGGATAGTCACATTAGTCATAATTGGATTGATAAAAAATGTACAAGCACTGTTAAATATATACATTTAGAATAAACTATAATATCACAGTAATTCGGAGTTTATCATCACCTGTACACACTGACACCTGCAGGTACACACACACACACACACACACACACACACACACACACACACACACACACACACACACACACACACACACACACACACACACACACACACACCGCACACCTGGCCAACTGTACCTTCTCGTGGAATTTACACACGTTGCTAAATATTATGCTAAATGAATAAATGAATCCTGTTAAAGAATATTGAAAGACAGACTATGTGTTGGAGTAGGCAATAAAACAAGCATTGAGATAATTCCCCCAAAGCATGTGCACACTGGCAGATACTCGCTCATCATGCATCTCTCAACGCATACACACACTCAGATACACGCGTGCGAAAGACACATACGCACGTACAAAGTGTAAAAATGTAATTAACAACCTCATCAGAACCCTCCCCCCCCCCTCAAACTACCACCCTCCACGTTGTTTTTCTGGCTATTTGAGGAATGCTGTACACCTTCAACAACAATCACTCCCCCCCCCCCCTCCCCTCTTCTGCCTCACCCTGACCGGATACATGTGGATACTTGATAGGACACCGTATCATCACCTGTACACACTGACACCTGCAGGTACACAGAGATACCTGATCTGTGGATACTTGATAGGACACTGCCATCCTCCACCTCCCCCCCCCCCATCCTCCTCACCTAAGCACTAGTTGTCTCCCTCGATACGGGGTTAACTACTTTTTAGTTCCCAGGGTCACCCTGGTCAGCCCCACAGGGTGGGTTTTCCCCTCTATTCTGGGCATGTGTTTCTGTCTACCCTTCATCAATTCACCTGTATTTTCCTTTTTTAAACTCTCCCTACTGTCTGCGCTGCCTGTAGCTCTTGATATTGGATGTGTGTTGCTAAAGGGTCCTAGGTTTATTAGCGTATTAGATCGGCTCGCTAAATACATTAAATATTCTGTTCAGTTGGGTTTTTTTCACAAGCAGTGCAGGCACGTCCTGAGAGAGTCTTGTTGCTGTCGGGACGTTAAGCAATGTACAACCAACCAACCAATGCCTCGATACGCAGTGATGGCGTATAGACAAAGGCAGCTAGTGTGATATATACAGATGTAGACAGCGCAGTACCTACCTGCGTAGCCTCGTATGCCCAGCATCAGCAATAGGATGGAAATAGGGGAGCAGCTTTTCAAACTGGCCATGGCTCGTGATCTGCATGCAGAGCAACAAGTAGACACCAAGAAGATCGTGCTAATTGTGGTCAGGCGGTACGCAAACAGTCATAGGGCGGCCGCAGCCGCCCTATGACTGTTTGCGTACCGTCTGACCACAATTAACACGATCTTCTTTATTGGCCGCGTGTTAGTGTGGCCGCCGAAGTCGACTTGCGATCCTTCTGCTCACTGATTTGTCTTGATCAATGCGCTCCGCGGATAGAAAATAGGAAGAAATGTCGAAGTGCCAATTGTTACCCACGCACGACAGTGAACCACAAACAACACACTACCAGTCACGAGTACTGGCCCAGAACCGCCCCCCTGCCTCCCCCCCCCCCCCCCCTGGGCTCAGTTGCATGAGTGAGCTGAGCCCTGCGCCAGCCACTAAGCAAGGTGCTCCGCTACAGCGGAGCACCTTGCTTAGTGGCTGGCGCAGGACTACTCACCGGTGAACCTCAGTACAGCGGAACACCTTGCTTAGTGGCTGGCGCAGGACTAAGCTCACTCATGCAACTGACCCCCGCCCCAATACCAATCCAGTACGCAAAAGGGCTTCGGACTGACGTCAGCCCAAAGACCTGTAGCTTGATTGGAATAGATAATGGAACGGGAAACAGTTTCATGACCTCAGTATAGTGCAATGCACTTTACTCCTTGTGCCCGAGGTACGAAATACCCACAGTTTGGAGTTATCCTATGCGGACTTCGTTACAATTCAGGAGACAGGTCGACCATGATAGTTTAAGGGTGGTGGCAGAATAGCTTGGCGCCTATAGGCGCCAAGCTATTCTGCCACCACCCTTGAACTATCAAGGTCGAGCCCTATCTCGCTGTGGTGTGTCGCGGACAGAATGAGTCAAACGATACAGATTAGGTTGGGCAGAACAACATAATAAAATACAACAAAGTATTCACCAAACACTTACAGAACTGGCCAGAATTCATGGCCTGACGATAGGGCTCTTTACCGACCCGGTAGAGTTACCGGTTCCGTAAGTCTGTAGAATTGCCATTCATGGACTGCCGGTAGGCTTCTGGTTGGTAGTTCTCATGAGGGTTCATTTCAATTCACAGATAGTGCATCTAGAAATATGCAGCTGTGTTCCTCAGACTGAGTTCATTTTCAGTTCAATACTTATGAAGACAGCATGAGAGGTGAAGAGAGATACCAACCAACCGGGCAATTGGTCCTCTCGAGCTAAAAACCTCGCCGCGCACACTTTTCTGTCCGCTACCTATTGATACAATCTTTAATTTACAGGGAGACCTTGGAATTTATTGTAAAATTTTAGACTGAGCTACGCAAGCTGATTAAAAAGTGTAAAACAAAGAGAAGGTGCTAGAGAAAAGGGCAAAATAAATAAATAAATAAATAAATAAATAAATGCGTCTCAACTTAAGCCTCTTTCGGAAAGAAAATGCAAAGACTTCGCCCACAAGTACGATGTTTCAGACTAAAACGTTGTGCAGTTGTGAAACATAACGGTATATCGATCTTGAGATTTAACAAACAAGTGTATTTGAAGCTGCTGTCGGCATATTTCAGCTTCAGGACTACAGACGTAAATGGCAGTACATTTACTTCTAAATATTTCCTTAAGCCCTTGAATCCTGCTTATACTTTTCGTTATTTACGTCGATAACCAGGAAGGGGGACGCTCATTTAGAGACTGCGATTACGAACTGTCAGTATCACTCACTCCACACATCAATGGCGAACTCTACTTCTCTGTTACATTAAAATGCATATATAACGCCATGAGTGCATGACCCTTCCTACGTTTGCTGTATGCCCTTTGGCAAAAGGGACTACTCCGACAGTATCAGGGTATATGGCATGGCTAGGTTTCAGTTGCGTGCCTCACACCCGCGATATTTACCAGCTGTGCCCCTTCAACTTGCGGCAAGTTGCTGGCTCGGACTTTGTCGCAAGGTACAGGTCAGCTAGTTACCCGTTAACATTTTACTGGCAAAAAGTGTTACAGGCCCGTTGGCGAACGGCTCGGTAGCGTTTTATCGGCCGGTAAACTACAGTGAAATCGTGAATGCCGAGCCTAGATATAACAGAACAGAACAGAACAAACAACGCAACAGAACTGGAAATACGTACCTTCTTTCACAAATCATGCACGCGTTTGCACAGCACTTGGTGTTTGTTACGTCACACCTTGACAACTATCTGGTGGTCCACGCGTCGACTTTTCATTTGGTGCTTGTTACGTCACACCTTGACAACTATCTGGTGGTCCACGCGTCGACTTTTCATTTGGTGCTTGTTACGTCACACCTTGACAACTATCTGGTGGTCCACGCGTCGACTTTTCATTGGCTAGTACCCGATTTCACACAGAAATAGCCACAGCATTTCGATCAGCAGCGGATCCAGGTATGGCTTGGGAGGGATCAACCCAGGAAGCAAGGAGTCCTCGGGTCGTTGTCGGTCGCAGTTGGCACGGACACGGCGTCAACCTAAGGGCCTTTTGCTTACTAGGTGTATAGTACAGGCATTGAGCATAAGACTAGGCATAGATCTTCAAGAACAGAATCTATTTATCATCCTTGATCAACCTAGTGCGCAAAGGCCATCGGGCCGACGTCGGTCCGATGGCCTTTTGCGCATTGTGAAATTACAACTGTGTTGCTATGCTATGCTATAGTATGGCTCATAAAATGATTGCCCTTTGCTGCTTGCGCCGGTAATGGCTTGCACGAAGACAACACAAATCCAACAGCTTCAAGAGACACACACAGTCTAATCGCTCACGGAACTCCTAATCCAGACCCAAAATGTGGCTGCCAAAGCGTATAAAATGCAGAGAACATTCCATCGAAGACAGGCGCACGCTTTGAAAGATAATTACAGCACAATTTATGTAAATTTCCGGTTAATAACCCTACAAATGACATACAAACAATTGACTACTTATCTCAGTTTTCGTGATAGGAAGTGCACTTCCGATCACGGTAAAATAACCAGCAGATTGTGTACTCGTCCATTCATGAACAGCAGTCGCAGGGTGGGGGAGTTTCTAACCCCAGCAGCAAACCTTCTTTGGGCCCATGACGGCCACCGCACAGTCGTGCTCGGGGGAACTGCGGCCGTCGTGTGCCCGAGGACCTTTGCTTACTGGGAAGATCTAGACGTCTCTTGGTGGCTGGCCGCGTCACCTCTGTGTTATTGTGTTTATGCAACGGTGATGCATCGAATATTCTTTTATTGATCTGTACCCCATGATAAAGCTGCATCCGTTCCCAACTCACCGCAAAGGAAGTTGGTCTAGAAATGGCCTACTCATCGGATCACGTTTAGCAGAGTTCTTTTTGTGTATGTATACGAATGTACTATAGTGATATATGCTGACGAGCAAAGGAAATGCTAGATAATTTTGGGGGAATCATCGGGAACACTAAAGTGTTTGCGAGGATGCAATAATCATTCTAAACCTGTTCGTTTTCATCCCTACGTCACACGACCAATCTCTTTAGCGCAAACTGTGCCACATGACCGAGCAACCAAAACCCTTGTAGCGACAACTGGCGGACTTTTTGTAGCCCTCTTTCTGACGCGTCTTGGGGTTTTGTTCTATAACAGATCACCAAACGATCTAAAGTACAAAGTTACTTAGTGTTGTTCGAAACAACAGACACACTACTGGAGACGTCAACGTCATGAACGATTTTAAATGACGTCATAAGTCTATGATGTATAAATATATATTCCTTTTACGTCAGTCATGTCTGGCTCGATCCAGGTCGGAAGATTTCTTTTTGCTTTCTTTACGAAAATAGTGGAGCAATGAAAACGAATACGTTATTAGTAGCAGGGGCTTGCTGCATGGACCTTTGTAGGCATTAGGGAGGTCAAAGGAACCATTGTACAATGGTTCCTTTGCCCTCCCTCAGGTCTACAAGGGTCAGTGGAGCAAACCCCTGCGACCAATAACTTATGTGACAAGACACACTTTGACACTCTAGTATTGCTCAATCTGGGTCAATAGAACCTTTAAAGATCACTTTTACATAGATAGCACCCCCACACCATAAATGTCATAGTCTTACCGCGCTTTGCTTCCTGTTATCCTAGTATACAGCTCCTATTTGGGGAGATTTGGTCTTTGTCCAAGTCATGAAAAAAGGTTCCAAAGCAGCTGTTTTTCATTCACTGAACAAACATTTTACTTCAAACATTTTCCGATTTTCAAACACTCGGTGTTACGGACTATTCTACTGTTGTCAAGAAGGTACTCTCTCTTTTACAGCATGCAACATGTTGCACTTTGGACATCTGCATGAGTCTTTTACAATTACAAACACTTTGGATCAGTAGACAGTTTATTGAGTGTTTGGTGCATTAGTTGATGCAAATTTGGGTCTGTGCCACCAGGGAGGAGGGGGCCCAATGAAATGAAAGGGGGTGCCTGAATATCTCTTAATCCCAATATCTTTGGAAAACAAATGCGGAAATATGTGTTGACAAACAAAAAAATGAATTGTATTTTTTATTGTTGATCAAAATATTCTTGGAGAAGAAAATCTGAAGATTTTGATTCATATGGTTCATTTTTGTGATGTTGGAATGTCACTTGCCTTCCCTGTAACTCATTCAAATAAAACATAAGAACTCATCGAGTCCAATGAGCGGCTGATGGAAACAGTGAAAGAAATAGTATGTGTACATTATGCAGTACGTAGATCCCCCCCTCCCCCCTGCACAACTGCACATCAAGGATGTACTGTCAGGAATCAATATATAATAAGCCCTTTGCCATGAATTTAATAATTATGTGCATGGGGTGTACTTCGCTCTGTTTTTAGAAAATAAGTCAGCTTGTTATGTAAACATATTTGACAATTTAATTTAGCAGTGACATGAAAGGCAAGATTTAGCCTGGCAAAAGTATGGATGTGCAGCTACCTTCATTTTAATTGCCAGCTATTGATGATTAATGTGCATTCGTATAGGTTTCGTATGGGGATATTGCATTGGGACTGACACATGTATTGATCACTATTTTGAATAGTATTGGTCATATTTCCCTCGGGACATTACATAAAACATATTAATCACATTGTTTTGAGAGGATATGCGTGCCGTTACAGCTCACTGCGTCATCATGGCCATTTGCAAAGAATGCCGAGTGTAAACAGATAGGAGCGCTAATTATTTGCATGCATTAGCACATGTTGTTTTCCGCAAAGTACAAATTATTTTAGACATTTACTGTGAGTTATCTCTAACAAAGTGTTCACAATATTATTATATTAAACTGTGACTCCAGGCGGTCTAATTAATGGAAGCAACGTTTATAATTGTATAGCGTAAACAGCTGGTAAGTTCCCCAAAATATAACTGCAAATGGCGGAAAATCGTCTGTCGCCTGTAACAAACTTAGCTACAGAAAAAATGTTTCCATCCTCCGGAGGCCCAATTTTGTAATGTAATGTATTCATCCCATACTTCATTTTGATATACCCAAACCTTTGTTACTCTGAAGAAAATCACTATCTCGTAAACGGCTTATTGTCTATGAAGGGCATCTGCTAGACTAAAGAGCCGAAGCGGGAAAACTTCAGCACTGGATGTCCGTATGTCACAGTGTATGGACTGCACTCCATGGATAAGTTTGTTCTGGTGACGCAGTTTGATTAATTTTGGCAAAGCATACATTCATAAAATTGACGTCATAGACTTCCCACATAATGTGACTGCACCATTTAGATGACGCTTCAGTTCCAAACTTTGACGTCACTGATGTATCCATTTGTTGTGCGAATTTCTACGGTGTAGGGGCCGGTTGCGCGACAAGGGGACTTAGTTAGACAAGGTGGCTAAATTAGACTCTAAAACGCCAGGACTAGCCTGCCTGCAAGATAGATAGCTGACAGCTAACTTGATTCGCTAAAAAGGTTGCATGTCCTGAATTTAACTCATTGTGCCCGAGGTACGAAATACCCGGCCACATTTTGAAGTTATCTTCTGAGGACTGCATTACAATTCAGGAGACAGATCGACCATGATAGTTCAAGGGTGGTGGCAAAATTCTTGGCGCCTATAGGCGCCAAGCTATTCTGCCACCACCCTTGAACTATCATGGTCGAGCCATATCTTGCTGTGGTGTGTCCCGGGCAGAATGAGTTAACTTGCAGCGAAGTAGCTTGCACCTAGAGCACCTAGCCTGAAAATAGCGAATGTCAATTACAGTTGTGACGTCAACAATATTCTTTGTCAGTCAAGTTCTGCTGTGACCTCAACATTTCTTCCACTGCATTCTGCGCAGGAATCTACGGACAATATTACTCTGCGTGTAAGGTCCATGGAGAATGACGGTGAAAGTCAGAAACAAGTCTACATTTTGCTGAATATGACCGGGTCATCCAAGAAATGTTAAATTATTCAATGAGAGCATTCGTTTTCATATAGCCTGTATGAATGTTAAGTCGTGAATAAAAAGAGTGAAATGTAGCACAGTTAGTTAGTTAGTTATTTGGGTTTAACGCCGAGCAGGCGACTAAGGCCATCTCACGGCAGTGAAACGTATCACAGTGCCTGTATAGTTGCAAATGAAATCAAAGACTAGATCTTGTAAGCTAAAATTAGACAAACGCACTGGTCATTTATCAGTTTGCACCCTAACTTGTTTCTGACTTGTTAACAGTGCTGTTTGGAACAACTCTGACGTTTCCACGCTAATATAGCAGCTAACTAGTCTAAATTGCGTCCGTGCAACCGCAGTTAGCTTCGCTTTTTGGTAACTTGCAGATTTAGCTGCCAGAGATTTAGCAGAAGGCTAGAACTGAATGTTGTGCAACCGGCCCCAGGTTCGTCTACTTGCCAAAAATGAAAGGTTTCGGAAATAATTCTTGACCAGTATTGCTGTTGTTAGGAAATCTTCTATAAAACAGAGAAGTGGAGTGTGCGTATACAATTATTTCTAGACAGACCTCGCGACTCCCATTCTCAAACTGTTAGATTCATTGTCAAGGAGAGCGAAGCTCTTGGTGACTATGAATCAAACAGTTTGAGAATGGAAGTCGCTCGGTCTGTCTAGAAATAATTGTATACGAACACTCCACTTCTCTGTTTTATAGAAGATATATAAGAGCAGTATAAGAGCAGATACCAGCGAGATTACGTTTATGCCGAAAGACTCCCAACAAAGTCCGAGATCTTAGTCAGGGTAGATAACCAGATTCTACTATAATCATAGACAACACTCCACACATCTCCAAGAGGCATAGATACTATGCCTCTATGGAGGATCTATGCCTCTTGGAGATATTTTGAGTGTTGTCTATGATAATGGTACACACTGGTTGTCTCTCCGTCTCTTTGCTCTCGTTCATTATTGGGAGTCGTTCGTGGTAAAAGAAACCTCGCTAGTTGCTGACGAAAGATCGACAGCACTGAAGGGACTGGATACATTGAACGAGTCTATGGCTGCGATGGATCAGGCGCATGAGACTCTATGCTTCTTGCAAACGGAAATTGCTAACGGTGGGACTGAAGATATTCCAAGCAAAGGCTCCTCGGGCCTATGTCGGCTGCAACCGGCCAGCGCACAGCCGTATACAAGCCTCATGCGGCAGACGTGGGCCCAAGACATTTTGCTCATTGGCCGAAATATGAAATCGTAGTTTTTGCTTGTGACAAGAAAAAACACACAAAACACCTGAATCCCATTATTCAGCAGTGGCGGCTGGGGGGGGGGGGGGGGGGAGGGGAGGAGGAGGAGGGTTTGAGCCCCCCCCCCCCCTAGTCACTTTCAGGGCAAAAGAAAAAAAAAGTTAAAATGCTATGTAGAAGTCCCTTGTTAGAGATTGCGAGCTCAGGTTGAAGGTCCTGATCTTGAAGGTTAAGTTGGACCCTCCCCCCCCCCCTCGCCCCCCGAGGTTACTGATCCACCTCCGTTCAAAAAAGTGTGTGTGTGTGTGTGTGTGTGTGTGCGGAAAATATGTGAAGCTCTGCTACTGACTCACCGTTTCTGGAAAAGCGTACTTTCGTTTTGAGTCGTACTTTTGGTTTCATTGCCCCGGCGTCAGCTATTTTCCAGTGTCCGCTGTCACCTACCCCCCCCCCCAAACAGATTCAGTATTGTATTTAGCATTTCTATAGTGGACAGAACGCTGAAACAAGCGTGTGGCCGTAGGGGGTACGTGGCTCTACCAGCTCCGACAGAATATAACTTAGTTTATTAGTTAATTTATTAGGTTTCAAAATATCGGAAAACACTCTTGTAGCGGCGGTAGGGGGGGGGGAGGACTGGGGTGGGGGGTGCGGATCGTTCGGGTGGGGGGCTGGGGGGGGGAATAGGGCGGGTAGGGGGGTAGGAGGGGGGGGGGCGGGGTGTTCAAATACCTGGATGTGGGGGAGGGGGGTCCAATTTTTTGTTTGGGTCCGGCTTTAACCTCACTCAAAAGGCCTCGCGACACCTGACCTTGCTAACCAGTGACCGAGGCAAGCCCCAATGCGCAAAAGGCCAACGGGCCGATGTCAGCCGCCCGTTGGCCCGCGCACGGCCATGCGCAGGCCAATGGCGGCTAACGTCCGCCTGATGGCCGCCTGTTGCGCATTGGGGCGTCTTCCACTTCTTCGTCTACCCGCCGAAATTATCAAAAATCGGGGCGATGGGGTGGGGGTGGGATTTCCAAAAAGGGACTTTCTTATAGCACTTTAAATAATTTTTGTCTTCGGTGGAGTAGGGGGGGGGGAGGGTGGTGGTGATGGGTGCCATGGGATCCAAATTCCCGAAAAGGGACTTTTTTTTAGCATTTAAAAATGTTTTGTCCTAGGCCGGGGGGGGGGGGGGGGGAGGGGGGGGGGAGCGGGGTTCCGGAACCCCTGGCATCCACCCACCCCCCTCCCCCTACCCCAGACCCGCCCGTGTTTTGCCATAACATAGGTTTTTCTCTACCTTTCTTTTCACAATCCATGCACACGTACCAGAGGTTTTCCATTGCTGTTTGAGCGTAACGGAAGGAACTCTCCTGCTTACGGCGAAGGAGAAGAGCAGAAACGTCTTAATAATAATAATAATTATAAAAATAATAATACCGGTTATTATATAGGCGCTTTTTCCCAATTCTGCGAATCGGTTCAAAGCGCCGCGAACTGAACCCGGTGACACACGCTCACGTGACACACACATATACACTCTGAAGACAAACACAGTACAAGACAAACACAGGACATTCACGTGGTGCAAAGGGTCAGCTCAGCTTTCTGAAATTTTGATCGCTTGTATTTGAAATTTTATTAAGTGGCCTGAAACCGGTAACCACAGTGAAAGGGGAGGAAGAGCCGCAGTACCCGGAGAAAGAACCCCCGACGATCCGCCCGAATTAACGGTGACACTTACTAGAAGAGAAAAGTCCGACACCGGGAACCCGTAATCGAACCTCACACTTTTGGCATTGGTGGCAGGCGCCTTAACCACTACGCCACGGACCGCCCCACTAGGACATCCAAACTGTATAAAGGAAATATTGCGATCCGTTAACTCATTCAAGACGTGCCGTCTCCGGATACGCGGCATAAGCCGCGTATCCGGAGGCAGCACGTCTCGAATGAGTTAACCCCTTCAGAGGCGAATCTCAGGGGCTTCCAGGGGTTCCGGACCCCCCCCCCCCCACACACACACACAGACCCAAAATTCTGTAAAGCGCTATAATAAAGTTCCGTTTTGTGGTGTTTGGCCCCCCATCCCCCCCCCCCTCACCACCCCTGTTGTTTGATATTTTGTCGAATGGTGAGAGTCTTAACATGCACGTCTCCGCCCCACCCCCACCCCCACCCCCGCCCCTCGCTTTTCGATTTTTCTCCGCCCGGAAGCACGGTCGATTTCGATTTCGATTCTTGAAAGGGAAAGGACTTCCTTCCAGAGCTCTCGCTGATTTCGTCCGGGTGGGGGGGGGGGGGGGGGGGGGGGGGGGGATGGTGTCGATGATGATGATGCAAAAAATCGTTTGCTGAACGTACAACATCATAGTGCTTGCTGGGAAAGCCGCACCTTCATGTAACTGTATTGCACTTAGCTTATACAAACAAGAGTAAAGAAGAAAAAAAACAAACCCATCGCAATTTCAAAATTACTTTCAGGATATTTACCTTGAAACACCCGTTGAATAGATAGGTCAGCAAGAGACAAAGAACCTCATGAGCCCCCGCGAATGCGGGGGCTCATGAGGTTCTTTGCCTCTTGCAGACGGATGAACCGCATTAACCCATTTGAGCCTGACCCCAGCAGGAGATGGATCGACCATGATACATTCAAAGGTTTAGTGCCAGATTAGCTTGGCGCCTGAAGGCGCCAAGCTAATCTGGCACTAACTTTGAATTATCATGGTCGATCCATCTACTGCAACTGGTATAATATAGTCGTTAGGTGACGCCTCCAAAATCTGGGAAATGAGGCCGTGGGGTTTAACGGGTTAACACCCATTCATTCTGAATTATGACCGACAAAGTCACAAGTCATGAAAGCTTTGGATATATTTGTCACTGTCAGGTAGCTTCATGCCCTCACAGACAATTAACCCCTTTTCCGCCGAAAGAAGAACTAAGAAAACAGAATCCAGCTGCAAGAGACATAGATCCTCATGAGCCCCCGCAGTTGCGGGGGCTGATGAGGATCTGTGCCTCTTGCTGACGCCACTATGTTGGCGGCCTTAGCCATGTTCATTGGAAGGCTGGGGCTCTAAGACGTTGAATGAAGAAAGACTTCAGAAACACAGTCTGCGCCCCCTGGCAATGAAGGGGTTAAATAAAGAAACAGTAAGTAACTCACAAATTTTTTACTGACAAAAAAAAAAAAAAAAAAAAAAAAAGAAAGAAAAGAAAAAGAAAAAAAAAGAAGGCTGGAATGTAAGAGTATACTACTACTACTACTACTACTCTCTTGGCTTGACTTCGCGAACGAAGATTTTATAGGACTTGCCCACGACGTCTGCAGGCTTGTTCGTGGCTGCGGAGGCCAATCCGAGACAGGCAGGTTCGACCGCAGTGGCTGCAGGGGGGAGGTATGGCCAGGGTTCTGAGTTGCGGCATCTCTGTTTTTTCTCCTGAGCCGCTTGTCCTTAAGGCTAGCTCTGCGAGAGTCCTCAAAGGAGACAGCTGCCTTGTAAATGGTGGAGCGCCAGGTGTCACGGTCCACAGCAAGTGAGGACCACTGGCGGTGGTCGATTTGGCAAGCACTAAGTGACTTTTTGAGACAGTCTTTGAATCTCTTCTTTGGTGCCCCTCTGTCACGGTGTCCAGTAGCAAGCTCGCCGAACAGGGTGATCTTTGGTAGGCGATGATCCTCCATCCTGGAGACATGCCCCGCCTACTACTACTACTACTACTACTACTACTACTACTACTACTACTACTACTACTAATGTATATTTTGGAGGCGCCTACATTTGCAGAATATATACAGTATAGAACAGAGGTCTGTGTGTGTGTGCCTTTGCAGTACTCGTAAACCACTATTTCCGCTATTTTTAATCCGCTCAGTGCGAACACTGACAGCGGCCCAGCTGAAAGAGGTATAGATCCTCATGAGCCCCCGCATGTGCGGGGGCTCATGAGGATCTATGCCTCTTGCTGACACCACTTTGAATCCATGTTTGTGTGACAGCTAGTTGTGTGTGTGTGTGTGTGTGTGTGTGTGTGTGTGTGTGTGTGTGTGTGTGTGTGTGTGTTAAGTAACTAGGATTGCAGAAGCACTGCCTGTGTCAATTGACACTGTACGGCTTAACTCATTCAGTCCGACGCACGTATTTCCCAAATTTTGGAGGCGTCATCTAACGACTATGCACCTGTTGCAGGAGATGGATCGACCATGATCATTCAAGGGCAGTGCCAGATTAGCTTTACATCATCGATAGGCGCCAAGCTAATCTGGCACTGCCCTTGAATGATCATGGTCGACCCATCCCCTGCTGTAGTGCGTCAGGGCTGAATGAGTTCAAACAGAGCAGAGTCTGAAGCTTTTTTTGGTAAAGGCAATCTTCTTTCTTATACCCGACTGATTTAAAAAGAAAAACTATGTTTACATTAGCTTCCTTTTCTTCCCGGCTTGAATGGGTCAAACTGTGAGCTAAAAAGTTTGAAATAAGCAATCCAGACCAAAAAGGTGACTGCCAAGCGTGTAATATGCAAAGAAGTACCCAACGGAGAAAGAAACACGCTTAGAAAAGACGGGTACAACACAATTTATTAATATTTCGGGTAAATACCCTTTGTCAAAATAGACAAACAAACAAACAGAGAGATTAGCCGCTACTTATCTTCATTGGCAGAAGGAATGTGGCAACTCCATATTAATATTAATAAATATTAATAAATTGTGTTGTACCCGTCTTTTCTAAGTGTGTTTCTTTCTCCGTTGGGTATTTCTTTAAAAAGTTTCAGAGTATGGAAATCAGCTCAAAAACTACTCATTGGCATTGCCATATTACCATGCAGTACATTTACATCACACGATGACGTAGTATCAGCGTCTCCCATGCAAATTTGCACATGCAACGAACTTTGTTCTACGTTTTTCTGACACACCCTCCTTCATTGCTGCCTTTGGGGCGGTCCGTGGCGCAGTGTTTAAGGCGCCTGCCACCAATGCCAAAGGTGCGAGGTTCGAAAACGGGTTCTGGCGTCGGACTTTTCTCCTCTGGTAAGTGTCACCGTTAATTCGGGCGGACCGTCGGGGGTTCTTTCTCCGGGTACTCCGGTTCTTCCACCCCCCCCCCTCACTCCCCACACTTTGGTACCGGTTTCAGGCCATTCAACTTTACAAATTTCAAATACAAGCGATCAAAAATCTCTGTAACTTCAGTAGCTGAACTGGCCCTTCGTCTGTCTTGTACTGTGTTTGTCTTAAATGGCGTAAATCCGTGTCTGTTACGTGAGTGTGCGTGTTGGGTTTCAGTTCGCGGCGCCTTGAGTCGATTTGCCCAAAAATTGAGAAAAAGCGCCTATATAATAACGGTATTATTATTATTATTATTAATTATTATTATAAAAGCTATATCACGCACGTGTGATGCAGCTGAATGACGTATCACACGTGTGTGATGCAGGCCTGGTGCGTGTACGGCCACGTGTGCACAAAACTGTCTTGTAGAGTCCGGTGAACAAAAAGGTGCGGGCACTCGCCACACTCAAACTTAATTTAACCTCACGTGCAATGACGTCATTTATGTGACGACTAGGACAATGGCGTCATAGTATTGCGCAATTACGTCATCAGGTTGGAACAATTGTCTGCCATCCAAACGTATTGACGACACATTACAAAGTAGATTACGTCAAAATCGTTGCCAAGACACGATGGCGGCTTTGTTGTGGCTAGGTGAGGGGTGCCGAAAACCAGATCACATCTGACTACTGCAAAGAAATAGCTAGGGGAGTAACTTAGATTCTTACAGCGGTGTTTAGGTGATACTGAGAATCTCACGCGGGTGGTTTTAAAACTTTATTCTACGAGCGAAAGCGAGTAGGACACACACACACACACACACACACACACACACACACACACACACACACACACACACACACACACACACACACACACACACACGCGCGCGCGCGTGCGCGCACGCACGCACACACGCTGGCACGCACGCACGCACGCACGCACGCACGCACGCACACTCACACACACCGAGGTCTAAAGCGGACGACAACCTGGTCATAGCACATGTAGGAAAAAGAAGAAAAAATATTTTGAAAAATATGTATGTTCACGATTCCTAATAAATCGTTTCGGTTACCACCGTTCTCACAAATGTGTTCTCACACACTCAGTCTAACCCACCCCACAAAGGGAGAAAACTGAAGTTATGCAAGGGTTTCGTGCCCCTGACTCCGAGCGTTGACGCTATGAGGGGCACGAAACTCTTCGTATAACTTCCTTTTTTTTTTTCCGCCGTGTGTCCTCTTCATCTTCAAGAGGCGTGGATTCTCATGCATCACTGCTGTCGCAGAGGCTCACCGGAATCTACTGCTCTTACCGACGATGATATGTTTCACCTGGTCCTCAGATGGAACCTGTTGCCGTGGGTTATGCCGTACGACTGTTTCGGGGCGACCACTAAAAACAATCTGAAAATGGCTTATGAAAATGTCGCATCAGGAAAATTGTGAGGTTTAATTTGCAGCAAGCGACTCCCAACAACGAGCGAGTACGAAATCACGGTGGATAACCAAAGTGTATCATAATCAGACAACACTCCAAACATCTTCACTAGAAACGCAGATCCCCGTAGAGAGAGAGAGAGAGGGGGGGGGGGAGGGGTAAAGGGGGAAGGGGGGGTGGAATCCTTTGACTCATTCGAAACGTGTCGGTTCCGGATACGTCACTTATGCCGCGTATCCGGGGGTGGCACGTGCCGAATGAGTTAAAGCAGCATATTAAAGCATCTTTTCGGACTTTAGAAACTCCCCCTCTCACCGGTGTATCGATATTTCTGCCGATAATGAGAACGTGCAGGTCGCGGGATTGTCGTTGCGTCATTGCTCCTAACACCACGGGTAGTAGTAAATAGTACGGTACAGTTTTAATACTACCCGTGTTAGGAGTAATAACACAACGAACACCCCGTGCCTGTGGTGTGCGTGGTTCACACACATGACTGGCGTGTCTACCCCCTCAAACCTCCCCATCCCCTCTTTTTATTCGTTATTTCGGCAGGTTGTGAGAGCGTGCGAGAGGTTCTTACACACGCTTGGCGTGCCTACCAACTCATCCACCCCCCCCCCTACCCCTACCCCTCCCCCCTTCATCTGCCCCCGCCCCACTCCCGCTTTTTTATTTTTTTTTAATTTTTATTTTTTTTATTTTTTTTTTTTTTGGGGGGGGGAGGGGGGAGAGGGGGGGGGGGAGGACGCAAGAGAAGCAAGGTCTGGTGTCGGGAAGCCTTCTGTGTCAGGTACATTGTCCCAAACAAGAATCTGGATCCCCACCAACCGATGGTAGATGCAAGCAGTCAGCTCCAAGTCCGTGTCAGAAGTGTACGATGTGAAACCTCAACATTCAGGCTGGACATGCCCTCGAAGCGCAAGATGTCCATGGTCGTCAAGCTGTTCTAAAGTTCCTGGCGATGTGTGCTGTGGTAGATAGATGGCGATGTCTATTTCCTGGCGCCGTGTGTGATACGATAGAGACTCTGATGCAGAACCAGGTCGATGAGCTCCCCGATGGACATGACACTGGCGCCCACGAACAGCCCCATGGAGCCGCCTATGTCACCTGCACACGCCAAGACGATCAGAATAACCCAGTGCGCAAAAGTCATCGGGCCGACAACTGTGCGCGGGCCAACTGTGGCGGTCGTCGGCCCCACGACCTTTGGCTACCGGGGAATTAAAAATTCAGTGTCAGTTATATAGGAAACGCAATTAACACTCCAGCAGAAAACTTCATGCCAGTGGCATCCTGAATACAGTCGCTCTTGAATGCATCTGTAACAGACATAGATCCTTATGTGCATGGCAGGTTGCAAGCGATCATGTGGGTCTACACCTTTTGCTGACACATCGAACGCTTTTCCATCCTCGAATTGATGGTAATCATCCTGGCATTGTTAAACAAAACTTAGCACATCACGAGGAGTTTACGTCACATCCGTCCACGAATTTGCCCCTCCCCCCCCCAACCCAGTATAAACAAATGAAATTAAAAGAAAAGAAAAGAAAAAGAATAGAAAACAAAACAAAACACAATTACCCCCTCCCTCCCCCCCCCCAAAAAAAAAAAAAGAAAAAAAAAAAAAGGAAAAAAAAAAAAAGAAAAAGAAAAAAGGAGAAAAGTTAAAAGAGGAAAACAAGAGAACAAAACAAACAAATAAATTAACTACAACTTTTAAAATTAAACCTACCCCCCCCAAAAAAAAAAAAATAAATAAATAAAAATAAAGAAAAAAAAAGAAAGAAAAAGAAAAAAATAAAGAAGACTACCCCCCCCCCCCCCCCGAAAAAAAAAAAAATCAAAAACAACCCAAACCAACAAACTAAAAAAAAAAATAAAAAAAAAAAAATCCCCCCCCCCCCCCCCCGAGAAAAACAAGCCGACGAACAATAACCAGCCAACCGCCCAACCAACCGATGTCTATATTGTACTCACACAAGAGAGCAAAGATGTCGTAAGCCTGTTGCTGCGTGATCTGCTCGTAATTTTTCTCGCGGTAGAACACGTCCAGCTGCAGGAAGTTGTCTCTGCCAGAAAATACAACAAAACTGAATGCACTGAAAACCGACAGTTGTCATTTATTATCCAGCGAACGACAGTCGACTATAACAGACACAGATCCTAACTGTGCTGACTCGGTGAAAGATGTCCATCACGGAATGTCAAGGAACGCTAAGAAACGTGTACATTACTCAGACAGAGATCAAGTTCAAGCAACACCGTTCCGTGAAGGCCTGATTTCCAATGCGCAAAATGCCATCGGGCCGACATCGGCCCGATTGCATTTTGCGCATTGGTTTGCTAATACTGGATTCAAATTCCTCAAGACTGAAGACCCAGCCATGTGTTAAAAAATGTTTTGGAGATGTGTCGACCATGTTAATTCAAGTTTAATTTCAGATTGGCTTGGCGCCTAATGACACCAAGCTATTCTCGCACTAGCCTTGAATTATCAATGTCGAGCGATCCCCTGCAGCAAGTCGGTAGGTGAGACCTCCAAATTTAAAATTAGGTCTAGATTTCAACTCTCTAAAATTAGGTCTAGATTTTAATTATCTTCTGCAACAAGTCGGTAGGTGACACCTCCAAATTTAAAATTAGGTCTAGATTTCAACACTCTAAAATTAGGTCTACATTTTAACTATCTCCTGCAAGAAGTCGGTAGATTTTAACTCTCTAAAATTAGGTCTAGATTTTAACTATCTCCTGCAACAAGTCGGTAGGTGACACCTCCAAATTTAAAATTAGGTCTAGATTTTAACTCTCTAAAATTAGGTCTAGATTTTAACTATATCCTGCAACAAGTCGGTAGATTTTAACTCTCTAAAATTAGGACTAGATTTTAACATCTCCTGCAACAAATCGGTAGGTGACACCTCCAAATTTAAAATTAGGTCTAGATTTTTAACTCTTTGCGTGTCGGTAGCGGTTTTTTTCGCGATGATTCCTAGAGGAATCATCGCGGCAAAAACCGCTACCGACACGCATAGGGTTAAATGGGCTAACGCCCACTCTATGAGGGCTTGCGAAGTAAAGATCTGACACAACCTTTAAAAATACCGAACCCAGAAGAAGACGAATGCATTCGTACTTCTACCATAAGGGGACAAAAAAAAATCCAATTTATTTGGTAAATAGTGCGAGATTGTCACGATAATACAAAGAAAATCTCGCTCTTCACAAGGGAGATAGGTGTGTTGTGGGCTCGAACCCAGCTGAGGTCAGTTTTATTTCAGACCCTTTTCGTTGCACAGTCTTTGGAGTCACCTTCGTAATGGACAAATGCGTTTAAGCCCAACACGTTTGGCTGTCGGTAGTGGTTTTTGTCGGGATGATTCCTGCAGAATGTCAGCGTGTTGTTATTTCTGCAGAATGTCAGCGTGTTGTTATTCCTGCAGGATGTCAGCGTGTTGTTATTCCTGCAGGATGTCAGCGTGTTGTTATTCCTGCAGGATGTCAGCGTGTTGTTATTCCTGCAGGATGTCAGCGTGTTGTTATTCCTGCAGGATGTCAGCGTGTTGTTATTCCTGCAGGATGTCAGCGTGTTGTTATTCCTGCAGAGCGTGTTGTTATTCCTGCAGGATGTCAGCGTGTTGTTATTCCTGCAGGAATCGTCGCTAAAAAAAAACCGCTACCGACAACCAAAGGGTTACAATTCTCGCTTTTTACTAAAAAGGACTCACTATCTTTCGCCTGCACCCAGCCGAGTTGTAATAAACTAGTTCACCTGATGAAGCTGAGCTCGATGTTGCTGATCTTGATGTAGCGGTCCATGTCTGTCATGAGGTCGTCCAGGCTCTTCAGGAACTGGCTGTCGGCGTTCCCCACCAGGAAGCGGAAGTCGAACTGCTGACGGTAGTTGTCGTAATCTACCTTAATTTCACCTGCCAGTTCTGTAGGCCAAACATTCAATATGATTTTCAGTGCGGGAATCAGGTGACTACGACTAAAAATTATGTAACTGGCCAACCTTTGTTGACATGCATACATACATACATACATACATACATACATACATACATACATACATACATACATACATACATACATACATACATACATACATACATACATACATACATACATACATACATACATACATACACACACACACACACACATACATACATACATACATACATACATACATACATACATACATACATACATACATACATACATACATACATACATACATACACACACACATACATACATACATAGATACATACATACATACATACATACATACATACATACATACATACATACATACATACATACATACATACATACATACATACATACACACATGCATACATACATACATACATACATACATACATACATACATACATACATACATACATACATACATACATACATGCATACATACATACATACATACACACACATACATGCATACATACATACATACATACATACACACATACATACATACATACATACATACATACATACATACATACATACATACATACATACATACATACATACATACATACATACATACATACATACATACATACATACATACATAAATACCCGCCGTGAGATGGCCTTAGTCGCCTACTCGGAGTTAAACCCAAATAACTAACTAACATACATATATACATATACATATACATATACATTATACATATACATATACATATACATATACATATACATATACATATACATACATACAACAACAACACACCAAGCACAAGAACAGCAGAAGCAACGACAACAACCCTTGAAGCAAAAGACATACTGGCCGACGTCAGCCGCAGTGGGCCCGAGTACAGGTGTGCACGGGTCCACTGCGGCCGACGTTGGCCCCAGGACCTTTGTTTACTGGGAACATTAAATAAGAACAAGCCGGATTGTATATGATACCTGTAGCATTGCGTAGAAAGTGCGTCATGCTGTTGTAAGTGTAGAACTCCAGCAGGTCCTCGTCATCCAGAATGGTGCGCCAGATGTCAACAGTGCTCTCCATCATCGGCCCCCAGTTGTCGTAAATCCGCTGACCACGTGACCGCAGCGACTGGAAAAACAGCTGCAGATCGCTGATGCCCCCATAGATGCTCTGCGACGTCAGTTCCCGCGCTATGTCGAGCTTGGTGACGTTGCCGAAGTTGACATAATCATGCACCAGTAACATGCTCTTCATGAGGTTTTTCAGTATCGTATTCTCCAGACGTTCCAGTGATAATTTCAGGTTTTCGATATCGTCCATAGTTTCTCGCATGGCTGTCTCGTATTGTCGCTTCAAAATCGCGAAATCTTCCCTGCGTTGTTGCATCACCCGCACAGGGTACTCGATGGACTCGTAAAAGAACACGCTTAAGCTGTTAAGGTATTGCCTGCCTCGAAAGAGAAACTGCACGTCTGCCAAGTACATGTCGTGACTGTCCACAGTGCCGTTCACATACGCCTGTGTAGCCAGCTCAGCAAACCTGGCGACAGCCTTCTTGATTTTAAGGATGTCGTCGCCCACTCTGCCGCTGAAATTCACCGTGTAGTCCGAGTGCACGAGCGCGTGCCGGAGGAGAGGTCTGGGAGTGATGTTAATGTTCATGGCGCGTGGCTCGTCCTCGAACTTGTACCTGAATTTGTAATCAAAACCAGACCAAAAACACGTGACTCTCAGTGACCTCTTCGCTGCCGGTGAACGCAGAATGTGTTTCTGAACTGAATCACTGTAAACTCGTCAAAGATCCCCAGGAACGTGGATGCAAAGTGGTTTCAGCATGAGTCATAGATCCTCACGAACCCCCGCAACTATACCTCTTGTAGTTGGGTGGCATTTTTCAATATCCTAGAAATGCGTTTCTGAACTGAATCACTGTAAACTCGTCAGAGAGCCCCAGCCATCAAAGAAAGGTGGATGGAAATTGGTTCCAGCAAGAGGCATAGATCCTCACCAGCCCCCACAACTGCGGGGGCTCGTGAGGATCTTTACCTCTTGTAGTTGGGTGGTGTTTATTTTTCTTGGCAGTGAAGGGGTTAATGCACAAGAAAAAATCCAGACTCCAGAGGTGAACTAAGATGACGTATAGTCTTTGAGGTGGTTGCCAAGCGTGAACAGTGCAAGGTTATGCTGTAACTACCAAGAAATGAAACGCTCCTCGGGGAGGACAAGCAGGTAACGGTTCACTAAACATTGTGATCTGCTTTATGATTGTCTTTTCAAAGCGTAGTTCTTTCTCATTGGTCATTAGTAAAAAAAAAAATACAATGAAACATCTAACAAAGAGAACAGGTCTGCGAGGAAATTGAACCCATTACATGCTCAGGCTGATTTTTTAAAACAAGTTTGCATATTGTCCTATAACGGCTGCATTACAGATTAGGAGACAGATCAACTATTTTAGTTCAAGGATGGTGCGAGAATAGCTTGGCGCCTCAGGCGCCTAGCTATTCTGGCACCACCCTTGAACTATCGTAGTCAAATTTATTTCAAGCAATAATATATCAGGATGAAAAAGGTTTATGCCAACAAAGACAGAACACGCTTTCGAAAAGCGTTTCTTTCCGGGCTGGTTATTTTCTTGTACCTGAAGATGGGCGTCCCGTTGTAATAAGACTCATACAGCTGTGTAAAGTTATCATGGGCCCGCTCCGCAAGGTCCATCCGGGCGGTCAGTGTCGTCATCAGTATGGTGTACAGCGCCGTTTTGACGTCATGCGACTTCGTGATGTCAGGATCCACTAGTTTCCAGATGCTGGATTCTGTCACCGTGGCGAACTCTTGGAAACCTGAACACAGGAAGGGCAAGGTTAGCCCCCTTGTGCATGCAACCACCAGTACTACCAACAGCTGCTGACAGTACTGTTCAGCGTAAAAGTTGTGTCTCTTTAGAAACAATGAAAGGGTTAAAAGGAGGCAAGAAGGACAGATTAACCCGAGTTTTCTGTATCCTGTTGGGCTCAAGAGGATCCCTCTGTCTGACAAGGTACATGTGTGTTTGCCACGGTTTTTGGTCAGTGTTTGTTTAGTTTTATTTGCGAAAGTGCGCCTTTCACGAATAAGTTCGGAAGTGCACTTTTCAAGTCCTGGATGCGCACGGAATTTGTCACGGACATGCGCTTTTCACGAATACGTCCCGGATGTGTGCTTCTCACGAATATGTCCTGAAAGTGCGCTCTCCTGTCCACTGCAGTTGTCTTCCCTAACGCTATACGACATTTGTTTTGTTGCCTTTTGTCTACCGTATTAAAATATGGTAGACTTTGGGATGGGACTGGTCGAAGCGTGCGCGCGCGCGCGCGTGTGTGTGTGTGTGTGTGTGTGTGTGTGTGTGTGTGTGTGTGTGTGTGTGTGTAAACACGAAAAGCTCTGAAGCTGGCTTACGTACAAGCTTGAACATAATTAAAGGATATGCTTCATTTACGGGTTGTCTAGGAGAGCATCCAAGCATATTGAAATTGGATGTCGAATTAAAGAGTTCAATGACCGTTTACAGAAAGTCGGTTGACCCACATTGGCGTCCGCAATTTTAATTATATGCACTGGAAATTTTGTATATAGCTAGTTTGTATCAAGACATTGGATGAGTTCAATAGCCGGCATTGTACGTCTTCAACTTTTTCAAAAATAAAAGTTCAATGCGGAAAAAAATGTCAAAAGTAAGACTCCTCGATTTCACCAGAAGAATCAGACAGTGACGGTGACGTAAAAGCACCAAACTCGTTAGTGTTTTATACAATGTTCCTGTTTGACGCAAAGCACCAGCACTTACTTAGTGTTTTAGATGTATAGGAGCTGACGCAATGCTCTCCTTGATTTAGGAAGATGGTATCTCTATTTTTGTTATGATGCTTGCGAACGTATTGTGGAAAAGGTGCAAATGCATGCAAGCTCATAAAGATGGCTGTGGCTACGCCAGCCCACAAAACGTATAACAGGTAGGAAGGTAGGGGGTCGAGGGGGTGGGGGTGGGGGAGGGTGAGCTAAGGGTGAAATCCTCAGCTTTTTATACTTTGCTTAACGCCCTTACAACACAAAATGCTTTGATCTGTAGAGCGCATGACGAAATTTACGACTGTGGACAGCACGTGACTTCCGTGACTTATCGCGGTAACTGTCTGTGTCTCAGTGTTTTCATCGGAGAGTTCCCAGATAACTCTTACAAACGTGGCTGACGAAACGTCCCATACTGCAAACTGAACCAGCACGTGTAGGTGATGAAAGCGACAATACCGATGATTACGTTGAAGATGACGGCGAAGACAATCGCTGTCGTCTGCAGTCCTGGACTATGACCATTGTCTGGAGGGCCAGGAGGCAGTTGCATGAGTCAGTGAGCTTAGTCCTGCGCCAGACACTAAGCAAGGAGCTCCGCTAGAGCGGAGCGCCTTGCTGAGTGGCTGGCGCAGAACTAAGTTCACCCATGCAACCCCCCCCCATCCCCCCCCCAGGGTAGAATAGCACGTAATTTTCAATGTGAGTACCAGCCTGACATTGTCCTAACTGGTTTGTTCTGTAACAAGCCAAAATGTCGTTGCAGTGCAGGAGGACAGTTGGTTGGCCTGGAAAAGTTTCCTTCAGCTGGCGGAGACGTCCTCCCAGTACTCTGCAGTTTAGCCCGAGTCCGTAAGGTACTTATTTACCGTGTGTCGCCAACGAGGAGGCACTACATGAGGCTTGTTGCTCTCCATGTCTGCCTTGCAGCTAGCCAGCGGTGGGAACTGAAAGCGAGAGATGACAAGCACTACCACTACGCTACCCCACTAGACGCATCGCAACGACCATTTTGCCACACACGCAATTATACTTGTAATGACCTTGTAACGGCGACCACTCGATTCCATTAACCCTTTGCGTGTCGGTAGCGTGTTTAGTCGCGATGATTCCTGTTGGAATCATCGCGACTAAAACCGCTACCGACATGCAAAGGGTTAACTAAGCTTATTACCTGCACACAAAGGGGCGAAGGTGCGCTCGTTCATGGCGTCCCGCGGACGTACGAAGTTTTTCTGCACGTGGTAATCCTGCCATTCGTAGAAATGTTGCTTTTTGTTCCACGCGGCCATCGTCTCGCTGAACTGTTGGTGAACCGTGGCTTCCGCTGTTACGATCGCCTCCCGCACAACCTGGAACACACAGAACCTGTCAGAAGGGCTGTGTGTGCTGGTATGTGATTTTGAACCTTACAGTTGCAAGCCGTACGGTCCAAAATCATAGACCAGAACAGACATATCAACCTCGTTTCTCCACGTGTCATATTGCTGAATATGCATGGTACTGTGGTTTATTAGAGTGCGCTGTGCAGCCCAGTACCCCCG